>JASXSY010001186.1:0-339884 GCA_034509805.1 Sipha maydis
GATTTACCGAAAACAAAAAAAAAAAACATAATTTTGATTTATATATTCAAGTATTATAATTTTGTTGGTAGCTGTATATAGTAGTCATTCGGATGAGTGCCAGACGAGAAAAATGTCTTTTATCATTCGTGTCATTCTGTCAATGATAAGAAGGTTATGCCACGTGAAAGCTTGAAGCGAAGAGCCCAAAATGCGATTAGTCCAGTGACAAGAAAAGCCGAGGGAGAGAACTTTTGCCCGGGAGCAGCTCTGAGAGAAAAGGTCTTTTTTTTCTCCAAAAGGGCGGCGGCGGTTTAGGCAACATTCAAAGGAGTGTATGCAAACTAATGGTGTCCGGGTACAGTCGAGTAGCGGTGGTGGAAAGGGATGGAAATAGCATTTCACGTCCCTCGTGGAAGAAACCTTTATACACACACACGCACACATGTACACATACAAAGACAC
Source organism: Sipha maydis (assembly GCA_034509805.1). Classification (NCBI taxonomy): domain Eukaryota; kingdom Metazoa; phylum Arthropoda; class Insecta; order Hemiptera; family Aphididae; genus Sipha; species Sipha maydis. Next base: position 445 of record JASXSY010001186.1, read on the forward strand.
ACTCTCTCTCTTACCCTCCTCTTACCTACCCCTCTCAGTCTATCTTTATCGCGTACGCACACACCCACTCGTACGCACATCCCTGGGCCAGCAAAGAAGACTTACACATCACACAGACACACACAAACACATATACAGACAAACACACGTGCACACACAAACGCACGCATGCACACATATGTGTATGCATGCGCATATACTCTTACACACGTACAAACACACACACATAAATCAATAAAACGACCGGAGGGATGCTTTCAAAAGAGTACACACACACACACACACACACACACACACACACACACACACACACACACACACACACACACACACACACACACACACACATGCACACACACACACAATCGTCACACCCCCGCCACCGCCACGTACCACCCCCGGGAGCATTTGTTATTTACCGTGTGTGCTAAGGGTAAAACCACCCTCACCCCCTCGTCAAGGCTTTAACCTCGTGACCGGCGGGTGGTGTCCGCCGCCCATATATCATCCCTCTCAGCCCATTGGACCCCACGTTCTCGCCAATCGGCTTCCTGCTCTAGCCTATACGTACGTATACATTTATGTATATAAATGTGTATATATACATACGCGTATACCAACTGACACACACATGCATGCTCGCGGGTTGGCTGACGGGCAGGCGAATTCTAGGAAATTGGTTTTGCCGTCTCTTCCACAACCTCTACAATTGCCGCTACGCCAGCCGTCATCCCTTTTGCGAAAATAACAAGGAAAAATAACCGTAAAAATAACATTTTTATTTTTTATCTTTAGCCGATTACAATTTGGCTCCCGGTGCGAGCGTACAAAGTGAACCCTCCTCTTCCGTTAAACGCATATATGCGAACATCTCAGAATGTGTGACGTAAATGTACAAGAGACTATGCTTCGCTAAAGACAAAATATATACACGTACTACAAAGAAACAAAACTTATCAGGTGTTCTGAGTTGTATTGCATAATGTATGAAATAATAAAACCTTAGTACACGTCGATATTTCTCCTATAACAACCTGATTATTAACACTGTTTTTTTTCAATTCACTCTAGCAAATTATCACTGAATGCCACAACTAGAAGATATATAAACAACATATATAAAAATAAATATATATATATATATATATATATATACTATTATCGGTTGTTACAAACATGTAAATAATTTATATTTTTTAGAATTTTAATGATAACCAATATAGTAAAATAATTATATTTTATTAAATCATTGCCACAGTGATATAAAAATATTATACTTAAATACACTGAAATAATAAAAAAGAACCGGATGGGCCTCGCTCTGCTGTACAGTTAGGGGTGGAGTGCACCTCGCTTATAGGATAGGTCATTATTATAATGGATTTGATAAATTTGAATGCAATGATAGATATCATTGTATACGAATAACGATTCTGAACGGAGTTCATATGTTTGTCTAGGATATAATACATTGTTATTTATAAACATTGTAAAAAGTATATTTTATTTTGAAACGATAAATATATTTTTCAATTAGGATGGGTTGGCAGTTGCATACAGCGATATAGTTTGTCAGTCTAGAACATTCTACATCATATTATATTTTACATGTAATTTTATGTCAATATTCGATGTTCAAACGCTTATAAAAAAGAATTGTGCCTATGGATTTTAATAATTTTTGAATGACATTAAGAACTACTTCTGTGGAATCTTCGATTAAATTTTCAAGTATTTTGTAGTAGCCAAATTTTTTTTATCACCGATTATAAAAATAAAATGTAAAAAATCGAATATTTTAAATGACTATAAGTGGCTTAAGAATCAATATAATATTTTGAAAAAAATATTGCATAAAAGAAATACCAATCTTAACAGCTGGTAGAAATTTCAAAAATCTGCGACTTATACTTTTTGAATTATAACAAATATTTAAAATCGTCTGAGAATAAATCGCTATTTTATGCAGTTTCGTAAATATTTAAATTTCAAACAGTCATACAATTTTTTCCTCTTAGTCCGGTAGAAATTTTTTTAAAGATTTTTGAAGAGTAGCTCATAGATAACCTAGTGTTAAAATTTTGAACCTTAAGTATGAACAAAAAAAATTTTATGAATTTTTATCTACAAAATAACTTGCAAATTATCGTGATTTTTACACATTTTATACAAATTAGAGCATTAAGGGCTTATAAAAAAAAATTGAGTTAACCGATCACCGATATTTTTTAGTTACGATAAGTTTAACTTATTATAAACCAAGTATAAAATTTTCAAGAGTTTTCGCTCAACCAATTAAATTTTATAGATGTTTAAAAACAAAAATTTTACAAAAATCGAAAATTTAAATTGTCTATAAATAAGTCAAAATATGTCAAAATACTTTGAAATCTTAACCATGTATAGAGAACGTCAATATAAAGATTTGGTGAAAATTTCAAGTTGTTGCGGTTTTTCATTTTTGAGTTAGAGCATTTTAAAAAAAACCAATATCTTTGTCAGTCTAGAATATTATACATTATATTATATTTTACATGTAATTTTTTGTCAATATTCGCTGTTCAAACGCTTATAAAAAAAAATTGTGCCTATGGATTTTAATAATTTTTGAATGACTTTAAGAACTACTTCTGTGGAATCTTCTATTAAATTTTCAAGTATTTTGTACGAGACAAATTTTTTTTATCACCGATTATAAAAAAAAAATGTAAAAAAATCGAATATTTTAAATGCCTATAAGTGGCTTAAAAATCAATATAACATTTTGAAAAAATATGACATAAAGGAAATACCAATCTTAACAACTGGTAGAAATTTCAAAAATCTGCGACTTATACTTTTTGAATTATAAAAAATATTTAAAATTGTTTGAGAATAAATCGCTATTTTATGCAATTTCGTAAATATTTAAATTTCAAACAGTCATAAAATTTTTTCCTCTAATTCCGGTAGAAATTTTTTTAAAGATTTTTGAAGAGTAGCTTATAGATAACCTCGTGTTAAAATTTTGAACCTTAAGTATGAACAGAAAAAATTTTATGAATTTTTATCTACAAAATAACTTGCAAATTATCGTGATTTTTACATATTTCGTATAAATTGGAACTTTGAGCACTTATAAAAAAAAGTTGTGACTTACGATTTTAGATTTTTTTTATCAGTTAAGGAACAACTTATAAGAAACCTTGTATTAAATTTTCAAGATTTTCTAGGCAGCCAAAAAAATTTTATCGTTATTTAAAAAAAAAATACTTAAAAAAATTGAAAATTTCAATTGTCTATAAATAGCTTAATAAAAGTCAATAGAGAACGCTAATCTAAACATTTGGTGAAAATTTCAAGTATTTACATCGATTAGTTTTTGAGTTATAGCAAAATAAAAAATTTGATTATGTCGAAAACTGGTTTTGCGTAAAAACTCCCGTTTTTCCCAAATTTTTTTATGGTTTTTCCCGTCGCATTTAAAAAATATTGGAAATTTTTAACTTTTGACCCCCCAAAGTACCAAATTGATTCACTTTCCTTTCAGAAAAAGTGCTACATAAGGCAATCGAAGCATTTTTACTGCCCCAAAACGTGTCGACAGACACAAAAAAAAAAAAAAAAAAAAAAACACACATCATTGTAAAATCAATACATTCTTCACTCCGTTCAGAATCTAAAAAAAAAAATAAATAAATAATTATCACATGTTATTATGTATCAAATAAAATGAATAACTCAACTCCCATATTTATGAACAATCAAGTATGTTTCATATATATTTTTTTTTACTTCTTGAAAATTGACCTCGTATTTCTATTGTTTTAAAAATATAAATTTAAGTAATAACTTTTCGTATTTTAGAAATTAATTTAATTCGGATAATATTGTTTTAATTTCATGCCACTGATATATAAATATGAACAATTTAAACACTTAATTTCATTTTTGAAAAGTAGAATTTGTTAAAAAAAAATATATATATAAATATCTACATCTTCATTGTGTTAAACATTCTGTTTATAAGCTACTCTCGGTTTTTTATTCGTATACGGACATAAATGTATTTTACTTTTTAAATTAAATATGAAGTGTTGTGCAATAATATGTCCCCTTCAACCGAAAAGAAACTGTATTTTTATAAAATAGAAATTAATGGTGTTAAATGCGTCATAATAAATATTACATTTTTCATTCGATATTTAATTTAAAAACTGTCCATTATTAAACTATTTAATATTTCAGCTTGAAATATTTCACACTGTTGCGTTTAATTTACTAAATTGCTTTTAATATTAGGTATTTTATTGAAACCGTTTAGTGTATTGAAACACGTTGGATTAATTGAATAACTCTGTATTTTTTATAACCGTCGAGAAAAAAGTTTTATACTGCTGCTATCTTACCACGGCGGGGTCGCAGAAATTAATATTTCTATTTACTCTTCTGGAAAGAGTATGAGAAGTATAAAGTTTTATTATACACGTACCACGTATGTGAACGAAATACATACATAAAGTATTTCTATTTGTATAACAAACATGTTATTTTAAATCGTCTGTAGTCTTAATAATCATTCGATAAATACAAAAGCACGACCTACGCCAACTTAGTAAAATAATCTAATCAGAAGAGCAGGCCAACTGCGAATATCATGATGTCGAAAACGATTTCGGTCGTTGTTTAATTAATACGTTTTTTCGAACACGCACGGGAATCGCTTCGATTCACTAAAACCAATCGTTGTAGGGAGGAAAAAATAATATGTTTTATAACCCTTAAACGATTAAAAACCGATTTACCGTCACCGTCATCATAGGCAGGATATTGAACCCGGAAACATATTTTCGATAGGTACCGCATTGTCGGTATGACAATAAACATGATTGTACTACACGAGTTACCACCGTGCGCATAGTAAGTACAGCGATATTATATAGTCGTCCCGCGCGTCGCACAAAAGATACACTCAATACTCGATCGTAGCAATGACCGGTTTGGCGGGTTGTCGGGGGCAAAATAAAAAAAATTGAATATATATAAAAATCGGTTGTTCGGAGAATCGATGAGCATGATGCCGACGCCGTCGGATTGGGGTGGATCGGTCGACGGGCACGACTCGAAGAGGGCACGAGCCGTTTGTCAGAGGCGTCTGCGATAATTGGGTGGTCAACCCGTGGGCAGCGCGAGGGGGTGAAAAATATTCGACGAAATAATAATAATAATAACAGGAAATTTATCGATCAGGGTCAGTGGTCAGCCGAACTGGTTTCTCATGGACGCACCGGCTGGAAATCTTGTCCTGTGCGCGGCACAATGGAACCCCGGAGAGATTTATGGCGCGTCCAGTTCCGCTTCCGGGGGCCAAAGGGTTAAAAACAACAGTTATAAACATGGGCGCAAATTGATATTGAACACTTTTTAATGGACATTCGACACGCGAGAAACGATCACGCAGGACAATGTCCCTCGTACTAGAACCCGCACTGCACGCTGCATTATTATGTACGTATAAACGACACGATTGCACAAATCACGACGCCCTCAAATTATACACAATTATTCACGCAGTCGTAAAAGCGTTATTTGTTCTGCAATAATTATACACGAGCGTAGGTAACTTGAATTCTTGTCTAGTAACGATGACGTAAAGCGTTCTTTCCGCTGATCGCATCATTAACGATTTCGAACGATTAAAAACTAATTAAATTGACAAAAATTTCCTAACCACGCGATCGACGGATTAAAATGAGATCAAGTTACTACCGATACTTTTTTTATACGTTATTATCATCATAAGTTTATTTTTCTTTTAATACCATTTCTCTTTTTAATTCCACTATCAAGTCGATCGGTCATAAAACCAAATTTTTCGCTTGGGTTTTTAAAATGACGAACTATACATATTATACCCAGTTTCCAAAATAACACTTTCTTCAGTAATTAAATGTAGTTTTTATAAATTTAATATTCATTCTAAACAACCTTGAATCTTTTAAAAAACCCTGTAATAATATATTCAAGTATAGTGTACATTTTCTTAATATAGAATATCAACGAAAACACACTTTATTATACCTAAATAAAATTATTTTATGTATCTCTTCAAACTTTAACTTATTTATCTTTATTTAACAAATCTATCCATGTTTATTATATTATGGTATATAATAAATTGCGTATGATTAGTATATAATCCAAAATATTTATTTTATAACAAAGCCATTTTGCGCGGTATACAATTGTTAAATATTTAATCGATATAAGTACGAAGTAATATTAAAAAGTTTATAAAATGTATAATAAGTAGGGCCCGGATTTCAATGCAAAATGCATCTTTTCATGGTTAATCTTAGACAATGCTTTCCAAGTTTATAATTTGATTCATATAACAGAGACTTCAAAGGTGACATTTTTATTTTGCATTTTTTGCTTTTTTTTGCATCTTTCAATATTTTTTCATTTTTAGAACATATTTTAGCATTTTTCGGTCATTTTTTCGTTTTTAATGCATATTTGTTTAATAAACTATACAAATTTAGCCTATTCAAAAATATTATCAAAAGATAAATTATTTTCTTGATATTTAAGTAGCTTTAACGGGTTTTCCATATTAATTGTCAATCTTTATTTTTCGATTCAGTTTTATCATAATTTATTATTGACTGTGAAGTGTCACCCGTATTCGGTCAAAAATCACGTTCAAATAAGTCTGTTCGTATTACATCGCGGTCATAAAATTTGCTTGACAGTATCAAGTCAATTTTTCAAATTTTCAGTTTTTTTTAATAAAATAATAAATAAAAATTATATCTTATTTAAAATTTACAAATCGTGTAAAAAAAATATATATATATGGCATTTTTAAGTTCATTTTTGTGGTAAAATGCATTTTTTAAGAGCATTTTTGGCTATTTTTTAGAGCATATTTATATAGTTTTAAATGCATTTAAATCCGGGCCCTAATAATAAGTAATCAATTAATAACGTCTTGTGGAAGTTTTGTACGTCATAACATATATTTATACGTTAATAGTAAAATATTTTAATTATATTATTTTATTTTTATATAAACATTAAAATAAACTTAATGACTATGTAGTCATTATGTAGGAAACGACAAGTGTTACATAAATAAAAATAATTTCAATTTTTTTTTTTTTTTACTTCAAACGTTCATATTGTTGACAAAAATACATAGTTCATCGGTTATCAGTCATAATATACTGTTCAACAACAACATCGTCTTTCATATTATACCAAGGCCGATTAACATGTTCATGTTCAAATTAGTACATAATATTATACCGTTACAACAGCAACACGGCGTGTTTGATAAAGATCACGCACTCACCTGAAAAAAGAAAAACGTTGAACTTTTCGGTCGACGTAAAACTTTCTAAACCACTACTCCTCCCATAACGTAGTACGTACGACTGCATATGCGTGTAGTGAATTATCATTTTGATCGCGGTATACATATTTGCACGAATTGAAACTGGCATTTTGATAACGAGCTGTTTTTTCTCCTCCTTCTACTCCTTATTCCCGACGCATCTCTTATGAGACAAAAACGTACTCATATTTTTGTTCGTTTATTTCCCCTACCCGCACACACGCGAACTCATTCCTCCGTTCGCCCCGTCTGCGGGAAAGAGTAAATTGCGTTGTTACACCTACGCCGTACGCGCAAACGAGCCCAACGCGTGCACGGCTACGTAACCTCGACTTTCTCTCTGTCCCTCGACCCCGTCCCTTTGCCGCCCTCCGCGCGTCAATTTGTCTAAAAAGACCGAACGCCGCGCGACCCGGCGGGGTCCGGGGTACACGTACGCTTTCATTATGATAATGAACGCTCTGGGGACCCGACGTGCGAGTCCCTCGCTTTTGTTGCCGTAGCGTCGGGGGCGAATTAAACCGTCACTCGCTGCAAAAGTCGACTGCCGCGCGTACACGTACGTGCCACCTACTTAACACGTGTAAAAAAACGCGCGTAAGACGTGTGCTACGGCGTAAAGACCGCATGCACCGGTGTCACCCGATCCGAGTGAATTTCTTCGGACGAACAGCATTAGTGACGGGAGATCGAAGGGGAGCAAGAGGAAAAAAACAAACTCGTCAACCAAAGGCGAATCGCTCGTTTTGATAAAGAATCAGGGCGTGGGCATCGAAGGGAGTGAGAGGAAGGTAAATTGACGATCCTTTTCTTGTTGCGAGTTTTATCTCACAACGACAATAATAGTCTTCGATAACGTGCGCACCGGCGATAACGGCATCGAGCCGCTTTAGGATCGACTTACTACACACCCATCCTTCCCTCCGAGTGACCTTTTTACGTGGCCTATTAATTTCGAAACCCCTCCCCCACTACAAAAAACGACTGTGCTTTATTGAACACCGGTCCGGGTGTTACTAACGTGACGTGTACGTCCGAAACGGTCGTGAAAAATGTGAAAAATGCTAATACCATCATGATCATCACAACGTTTAGCTTTAGATTTTTTATATCGTTTCGAACGCTCCGTATTACTGTTTTTTCGTTGTTGCAGTGACTGCTAGTTCGTTCACCGCAGAGATGGTTCGCGTCACCACTCTGATAAAAAAAAAAAAAAAAAAATAAAAAAACCGTCCCTGTAACCGTTGCGCGAGCGCACGCGTCTCTGTTTTTCTAACAATAAACGCGTTTTGGTTTCTACTTAAATAAGTACTCCCGTATTTGCAGATACATCAGCACATCGTACGCAACGATGACGACGATATGCGCATAGATAATTATCAACTGTAAAAAATAAACATTATAATACGTGCTACGCTATTCTCATCCACATTTATCCAGTCTTGATCAGAAATATAGTCCCGGAAACGTTACGCATCACCTACGCCGTACCGTTTTCCATCGTAATATTAATAATATCGATTCGAACGGAATCAACGTTAATTTTTCCTATCGAATTGTACTTCAAGGATTTCGCATACGTATAAAAGTTTACGCCATCACAACACCACCACCAACACATAATTGTTACGTAATATTACCCTGCTATGTGAATGTTAAAGCTACGACGAGACATTGAGTTTTATAAAATATGAAGGAAAAAGGAAAAAGAAAGAGAGAGACTATCGCTCCAGGAATCGGCTTTAAAATACACGTAGTTATCATTATTATGTCGTAAAGAATAAAATATCCTCCGACATCTATTATGCAAACAACATTTGTTAAACGAACACGATAATATACCCCTGACGGTTCTCATTACTCTCGACATCCTTCGGCTTACATTTAGACTACCGTCCGTTTGTCAAATTCATTAATTTGGCTTTACGTTATCCTTAAACTCATTTAATAATTCTTCTTTATTTTTTATGAATTTTTAACTTCTGAAAAACGTGATTTTATTTTAAATTGTTCGTAATGTATATAGGCTTTGTAAAAATAACATTTCAATATGACTAAAATAAATGAATATTTAATATCGTTTTTTTTTTTTTTTTGTTTGTTGGTTTTTTAGATTCAACTTGTGGATTCATCCTACAAACTTAAATACAACATAATTTACGAAGCAACAGTTCAAACACATTTAACGCGTAATTTATTATAATTCTTTTGTACTGTTTAGACAATATTTTTCCGAAGGCTCTGTAATACCACGAAAAAAATTAATAAAGTAAATATTAGTAAAATAAATAAAACAATATTCATAAATTAGTACCAATAACTTAAAAAACCCCAAAGAAATGACAAATATACTTGACTCAAATTATAATCACTGCTGGTCAGTATATTTATAAAATAATAATTTCAAAACGGAACATTTTTTGTTATCTTTTTCTTTTAGTCAAAATCTAGTAGTATCATACTTTGTACCTTAGTTATTATATTTTGTTACGAACTATACCAAATAATAGATGTTTTATATATTTTTATCTTAATCTGCGAAGCTAGAATATTTAATATAATATTTGATGATATTTGAAATAATTATTCAATTTTATTATTCGTCTAAAATTATATAATATTTGAACAATGTAAGCATTTCAATATACAACAATATATAATCAGAAATAATAAGAGTAAAACGTTTCTTTAAATAAAACTTTACGAAAAACTTATTTCCTATGACTAATATAAAGATAAAACCTTGTATTGCAAAAAAAATTACAAACATACATCTCTACTATAGATAATAAATCAACAGTATTATATATTATGGTATCTTTGTCAATGGATACTAATTTTGCAAAATATTTTCTCTGCGATCAAAATTAACACGTTTTCACCAAGCCCATAAATACTACAACGGACGAGTGATAATCTACGTTTAAATGTATGCCAACTTCAAACGAATATTGAAGCGTTCAGCTGTACCACAGTTGCGTTTAATGCATTTTCCAGTAGCCCCTCTAATGTACGGCGACGAGACGCTTAATATAGCGATGATTATTATTAAGGTTTCGGATTATTTGCAAGCAACACCAGATGTGTAGAATTGCTGAAGTGCACTTCTCGCATCACATACAAAGCACCCTCTGACCACGATCGCCCCCGATAACGATTTCGATTGGCCGCACTATACAATGGTCCATTGACCAATCGGACGACCTAGTATAAATTACACTCCGAACCACTTGACTTGTTATAACAAAACTCCATGTTTTTTAGAAGAAAAAAAAAATAAACTGTTAAAAAGGGATTCGACAAAAATTAAATATTATATTTTATGTGTAACAATAATTGTTCAAAAAAAAAAAAAAAAATGGTAACAAATATTGAATAATCAATGATTTTTATTTAATTGTAAAACATTCAATACTAAACACCATTATTTACTATAATATAGTTCGTTAGTATAATTTTCCCGTATTGCTTCCTAATATACAAGTTACATTTTGTTTTCGAGTGAACTGTACAATAAGAATTAAGAGTAATGTAATAATTCGCTAAAAATTAAACGAAACCCACTGTAAATGTTTTCGTTTTGTCACGCTCTCGAAAACGAAAAAAGAACTGTCTAAACGTAATTGTTCGTAGGCATGCGGTGTATTACTCAGTAAACACTTTGTTTTACAACTATGCGTGTAAACATTAAGGACGGAGGTACAGTGTTTAATGAAAATGCAGGTAGGGTCGTGCTTTAGTTTGATCGAGTCGTAAAACTTATTTCCAATAATATGCATTCGAAAACGTAATACTGCGCTGAATTGGTACTAGAAACATTGTCGACAAATGCATAATTAAGTAAGTACCGACACGCACGGCACGAGCATTTAACCGGAATAAATCTGTGTGTCTCGCACGACGAAGCAAAACTTCGCGTGATTTAACTGCGTCGAAGTATCGTCGTGGAATTCGATAAAATATGATCATAATCATACAGATGGATGACGCAGTGGGTTTGTACCGAAATCCTAGCGAAACGTTTGTACGGTTATGGCAATCGCGATCGAAACAAACCGTTTTCGGAGTACGATATTTCACACGCGGGTTTCGACGCACCGTCGCGCGTCTCAAGATGCGATTGTGCAGACGAGAGAAGAGGGCTAGAGGGTCGTCGAACACGCGTCGTCTTAATCTGCGAGCCGCGACCAGTGGATACGCGCGGAGGAGAGATTAACGAAGTTCGGGGGGGGGAGGGAGATGTCGGCGGCAATACTTCTCTCCTCTCCAGCAGCAGCAGCAGCAGCAAAACGGTGAATACACGACGTGGGTCTCGGGAGAAAAGAAATATGGCGGCTATTAGGCTTCGAGCGGATTAACTCTGAGCGCGTTCAATTATTCCGCCCGTGACACTGATAAAGACCGAACTTTACAAGGTTTCCACCGCTGCTGCTGCTGCTCATGCTGCTGAAGCACTTATAACAGCCGGCGGTGGCGGTGGATTTAATCGACTAAACTTGCGTGTATACGGTCGTCGTGCTTTTTGGGGGAGGCCGGGTGTGCAGCGTGTATATGCGTCTTACGCATTACACGGCGACCGGGTATTAGAAGCCCGGACGAACGGCGTGCCGTGTGCGTGCGTGCGTGCGGCGCGGGGTCCTTGCGGCCGGGGTGCGGTGGTAGGGTACCGAGCCAAGGCGACCGGTATCAATTATTGATTCACGGCGAAGTTCGGACTCGATTTTAATCCTTTACGAAAAACGAGATTCGTTTTACATTATTCACAACCCGTTGCGTTCCGCCGTTCCGGCATACGCATGCCCGCCTATACGTGCGCTGTTGTAGCACGACAAGGTTTCCCGGGAAAAAAAAGGGAACGTTTGTAATTATTTTTCACAGAAACAAAACAAAAATCTATTCGCACAACCAACGTTCTGCATTGTACGCAATTAAGAGTCCCAAGGTTACAAATATCATGCCTAATAGAACGCGGTAACCGAATTTCTACGCACTCGTTCCTAAAACGAAAATGTACTCGGTCCGACATTGACTGGCGTCGTTTAAAGCTATTTTTTTTAAATTTTTTTATTTAATACTTTCAGCTACAACTGTGATGGTTCGACAGTTACAATAGTATACAATAAAAATAGGATTAATTTGACACGATAAAGATAATTATGATTAATACTGATAATGATAAAATATTGGGATACCGTATCCAATTAAAATTTAAATAACAAAATTACAAAATATTTAATATCGATGGTTTGTATATATAAAGATTACTTGAAGTACGCTTTTAAGGAGATGAGGTATTTTTAGTAAGCAATGTGTTTAATAGAATAGATAAGAGCGATATTAGTGGAGTAATGATGGAGTTGAGTTGCGTAACAAATGTGATATAATATTGGGAATAGGTTAAGAGTGTAAGTTATTTGAATTGCCCACAGTTGCTTCTGCGTAGGTCCTTTGCGTTCTCCTTTACGACGGATATGATCGGACGGAGACTCGTCTATGACTAGCAAGACCCTTGTCTAAAGCTATATTTTCCGTTATTTTTTCATTTGACTGCGATAGAGCCGCAACAGTCGGTCGACCGATGTCTTCAGCTCCTGCACGGTTTGCACCTAAACGGTTTTGGAACCGACCACTTTGATTTCAGAAACAAATACGAATGCGCGCGTCATCTTACGAATGTTAAATTGAATACGTGATATTCTTAATTTTTTGTTCTTTTCACGGGGTCTCTTTTCCGGTAAAATAACGTAATCCCGTAAGCACGTATTGTTTCACTTTGCTGCAGGAGTCGTTTCCAAGTGTTCCCGGAACATCTATTGCGCTGTCACGAATTACTTACGTCGAGTGAGTTCGGTTCGATGTGCGCGCACAGTACGAAACATGTTATAGTTCGGAAATTCGGCAGGGACATTTGTGTGACCGTTCGGTTATTTGCACGCGGGGACGGTTTGCGTCGGCGAACCGGAATGCGAACGGGTGAAAAAAAAATTTCTAAACCGATTGCGATCGTATGCACACACGTTCGGGTCGTCATCGGACTGCCGGGTTGCCCGGGTCAATTGCGCAAAGGGTTGGTTCACGGTCAATATCGGCTGCAGTCGGAAGGGAGGAAAGGGGGCAGGTGTTTCGGAGACGGAGCCATCAGGTTCTTCCGGGTTCTTCGACGTCCCGGAACAATATACTCGTAATATAATGTACGCACGCCCGTCCGTCAAACGACCGCGAAAGTGCTCCCCCCGACAGGACAGAACTGCAGCGCACTCGACATATTTATAACGAACGTTTTTTTTTTTTTTTTGCATTCCACGACGTCATCCGCACATGGTTGGAGATGATCAAAGATATGCCTTCTAAAAATCTATCAGAACACGACATAGAGATTTCGTAATTTTTGTTTCACTGGCCACCGTGACCCCGTCGAATTTCGCACTTTCAATTTCAATTTCACGCTTTCGAATTTCTCATCACACTCAAGATCCTTCGTCCTACACATGAATTCAGACCTTGATCTTCCATCGCCGACAATGACGTCTGGGAAATGCGTTGTTCATTCGGCGGTCGTGATGGATGAAACAATCTGTTGAAATGCATAAAAACAGATCTCGCCGTTGTTTGTACCCCGAGTCACGCGACTACTGCATGACACCAACGACGATATGCTGTACGGGATACACGCTTCATGTAAATCGTAATTTGTCTTCTATCCTCTCTACTTTCATCCACACTCTGATGGTAATCGAAGTCCACGACGAACGCTCAGCGTGACGTAGAGTACTTTGTAAAATGTCTGTCGGTTTAGATTTTTTCCTGTAAATGATCCGTTTTCGATTTTCCATGGAACTGGAACTAAATTCAAATTATATAAACGTTGAAAAATCGAATCCAGCCTATTTATATACTTATAGTAAAAATCAGTGTCAGATTAACGTGAAAAACTAGAAAGCATTAAAAAATGTTTGGAAGGTAATAATGTATTCACCCAGTACTACTTATAATTTCATTCACAGACATGTCCAGTAACCTTTGTATCATATGATGTGCACCAGACAATCATACAAATGCAATACTGGGTTACCGAAAATTAAAAAAAATATGATCTCCGAATTATGAACAAATCGTTATTGCCTTTTAATACGAATATAATTATAATTTGTCTTAATTCCTACCATAATCCTAGACGTCGTTTTGTTGGAATCATTACTTTAAACTAGCACTAATTGATAATACAATTAAAGTCCCATTTAATAGGTCGTGCTTGTGCACAAGAGGCACGTCCCGCAGACACGCCTATGATTCCATGATGAATAATTTCATTTTATAGGAATACATTTTTTTTTTTTTAATTTTCAATTTTCGTCGATAATTATTAATTTTGAATCGCTACGTACTTAATTGTAATTGTGCATATGTAATTTCAAAATTGTTTCTGTACGTAATTTTGGAATAGAAAATGGAATGACATTTTTACGAAATATTTACTTCATATTTGATGGATAATACCTCATAGGTATATACGCAAATACAATTAATCAAAAAAAAAACACCATCTTATGAATTATTTATTATTTTTTTTTTTTAAGAACATCGGAAATATTCGACATTTGAAATTTCTTTAGGTACAGTTTGTGCTTAAGAACATGATATAAGTTTGCTGATTTCAAGTTTTTTTGTTTCTTGTTTATGTTTTTTTCATTCATTCGCTTCCGTAACATTTCAACTCGAGGTTTAAATTTTAGTTTTCCCAACTAAAAGTCTACGTGATAACTCACGTACTTTTTGTTATTGTACATCGTTATATTTCATTACGTAAAATTAAATTTTCACCATAAGTTTCACTATACAGATGCGATGACAGTGATAAACGTATATACTTGTACTGTTAAGGTAGCACAAGCAACGAAGACACGACAAAGTAGACAATTAAATCCGATGTTTTAGATAATTGTATTATAATAATATCGATATCGGAAAGATAGATTGAAAGTAGTCTATAACTTATTATCGATATTATTAAGGCGGAATAATTTTAAATTTGTAACTAAGTAATAATTAAGCTGTAGTTTTCAATAACAAAATGGTTAAAATTATTCCCACTGTCCACTGTTGAAAGTGATTCAAAACTATTAGAACACCGAAGGATAAGCTTCGTTATTGAGAGGTGTGAGAGCTTTATAGGTGTGCATACTTTATATTTATCTAAACGATAAATAGACCCATGTCCATCTATTCAAATATTGATATATTATCGATATAAATAAATGTACACTACAGAGCATATTTTACAATAATCAAATAATATTCTTCTTTAGCCTTTAAAATATACAAACGTTTAAGTTTATAATTCATAACTAATTGATATATCTATTTTTTTGCGTTAAAAAATAAAATAATAATTTATAAATCAACGATTAAAATTAAAACGAAGCATAATTAAATAGTAATTAAAATTATATTTTGTACTGGAAAACTGATTTTTATTGGAGCTATTGTCAAAACGAATGACTACGATAGTTCGCAATAGCCAAACAAAACAAAATACATAACTTTTAGACGGTACCGATGTTTCCATAATTATTGAAACCTTCGTAACTATGTTAACATTAACTTAATTTTTGTAATACTATGTCACGGTGAGTGTGACGAATGCGGTCGAATTGTTTAAAGTACGCTTGCAAATCTATCTGTTCACGGTGAAACATATTCGTGCCTAGTTTCGAAAACGAGAGAAACGAAATTGCGCGCATCGCGTGAAACAATTTTACACCGACGGCACTGTATGTCACACGCGTTTGGCGAACACCAATAACGCGCCTAACCTGCAGCAGGGTCTTAACGATTTCTAATATTTCGCATTACACGCCCTAAATCGAGAATGAACATTTGTAACCCGTGATGTAACCCGCATGGTTGATTGGATAAGCCTACGCGCCTTCCGAAGATCGATTTGAATGTGCCGCAGAAATATATTTATATCTCTTGAAACGTGTGATGCACACAACATTGGGCACCAGCAGCGTTCGAGGATTTCACGTTAATGGTTTTTTCATAGCGTCGCCGGTCCACGATCGGGAATGCAACAGTAATAATATTGCTAATAAAACAATAATAGCGCGTGTATACCGTCACCTTTACGGCGGACGAACACACGCGGACGGGTTGAATGAAAATTCCACCACCAGCGGTCAAAATAGTATAGGCAGTGAGCGTGCGGCGGCCCCGCCGGTGTGTGATTTATGACCAAGGGTCACGGGCTGACCAATGGGCGAGCCGATGGGGTTCGGACCCTTTGCCAGCGCGCACACGCGTAAATCGCATATGAATATATGCGTGTACGTGCGTGCGTGTCCGTGTGCCGTAAATGTTTATTTCCTTGTTAATGCAAACGACTCGCGTACACGGGGACACACTCGAAGATCCCCGGGCCAAGCGGGTAGAGGCGAATACCGCCGCCGGGGTCTCTCATTTGTCCCCATTGTTGCGCGCAAAACGGTGTTTCCCCCTCGGTGCAGCTGCGGGTCAGCGCCGTGTATATATTATATGTATTATAATATGTACCTATATATATATATATATATATATATATATATATATATATATATATATATATATATATAATAGTAGTAATAATAATAATAATAATAATAATAATGTGTATGCTGTGTGTACGTATGTATGAGTTGGTCGAGCAAACGAGGAGTGCGCCACTTTCCTGCAACGCGTTTTATAATAATAATATACTGTCCGTCGGATAATATGTGCTGCAGAGAACTGGACGCGAATAAAAAAACACTACACGTGTATTTACGTGACTGGTTCCGTACGCGTAATGCAGTACGATAGTATAGCGCACCGGTAGAAGCAAATCGGACCGAGTCCGGAATACCCGACGGAAAACGCTGTGGTGTGGGTCGTAAGTCACCGGAATAAAGTTCGCTGGACACACTGGTACGCAGTGCTACGACTAACAACTCGAGGCCCGTGTGCAGATCAAAACATTGAGGCCCGTTATCGTTATACATTTTTGAGCATTTGATTTTTTTGTGACCCCATAATATAGTATGAGACCCGGGGCCTGTGTGCAATGCACACGCTGCACACCCGGTTATTGCGGCACTGCTGATACAAGTTCAGTGACGATAAAATGATTCTCGTGCGGTAACGCAGAAGTGTTTCCGCCTAAACACAACAGTGCGATATCATCAAATCTATACGCCGATTCGAAATATGAAATCGTATGGCACCGTGTCACACTCGTAGTTCCGTGACGGACGAAGCGTGTTCCCGAGAAAATTTAAAAATTTTCAAAAATCTCCCCTCCCCCCAATTGTATTTCGTACACGTATCACACAGTGGTTCCTCGTTGATTAAATTCAAAACGAAACCAAAAATATTTGTACATAAATGGCAACGTCTACAACGCACAAATGGATGTACTGAACGTAGTCAGAATAAGCATCTTCACTCGGTGTTGGAGTTCAAAATATACACTCGTATCGATAAACATTCCGCACTGCTGTATAATTGCGAGCAATATCACTCGGTAAGAAAAATATTTGTTAAGTACACGCACTAAATATAAACCCCTTTCCAGTGCTTGATGAAATAATATTCGACGACTACTCCGAATGAAAGCAGTATTATAACTATTCAAATATTAATAGTTATATTGTTATCTTTTTTTTTTTCTCTTTCGTTTATCCATAATTTATATTTTAACATATTATTATTATTATTATATTTAATTATTAACACACGTTATTATTTTTGTTATCATAACACTTTATATAGACGTATTAAGATATATACTTATGTATTATTATTATTTTATTTATTTGTATTTTTTTTTTTTTTTTGAGGCTCACGTCTCACGTCTACCAAAACAAGGAAACATCCTTAGTGGTAGACGTTGCAGTGTAACTTTAAGATATCAATATTATGTAAATAATTTCAAAACTGCTTAATAAATATTCATTATTCATTATAGAAATATATTTATGATTATAATATTGTTTTAATTTGTAGCAGTCATCGAACATTATTCCATCTAGCACTGGAAAGAGACATGTATTTATGATTAATTACTGATTTATTGTTTTTTGAAAAAATTAATAATTAAATAAAATAAACAATCGTTGATGCTGACTCAGCGTAAATATAAATTACTCTGTGCCGACAAACTTATTATAAATATTAACCATCGCTCGGCTTATGTATATAGACGTTTTTTTAATAAATATACGAGTTAAACAAGTTATACTTACACTTATACATATGAGTTTGAAAAGTAGGATGTGCGTACTCGATATCTATGTCTGAAATCCGTGTGATTACTTTCAATAACTTCCTAGATCAAATGTATCATCGCATTGATCAGTTTTATTCGTATGCATTGTGGTCTCCACATTTCATCCTAATTTTAATTATTGAATAACGAGCTTTTCAATTTTTTTCTTGGAAAACGCACGTTTAGTAGTTACACCATTGAGTTAGTTAATTTTTTATTTCTTATTATTATTCTATTGTGTACGCGACCGTAAGGGTGAGCATTATTATGCCTCGACTTATTGTTTTTTTTTTTTTTTTTATTCAGGGTGAGTATAAAGACCGTTAACTTATATAACTTATAAAGAAATAGTGCAATCATTTTGATAATATTATTTATGTAAAAACAGTTACACGAATAGTATAATGGAATATTAAAAAACTATTTTTGAACTCTGCATGGAAAATTTAATATTCTAATACGATTTTCAGAACATTAAATAACATTAATTAATTTTATTAGGTTAGGCTTAAAGTTATGATTTTTTTTTTCAATTATAAAATATACATAACATATATATATATACAGGTATATACCATTTATAGGTTCAATTTGTATGTAAAATCAAAAATTAAATTATATAGTAGAAATGTTACGTTATCGTATTTATAAAATTATATTAAGGTTGTTTAATATAAATGATTCATCAAAACAAACAATTTATAGCGTAAGACAAACAAAACCGAGGCGTTTAATTTTATCATATTAATATAACATATCTAATTGCTTTGAGCATTTAACTTTATAATTTTGAAAAGGCTATACGTAATTGATTGATATTACCATAGACGTATTGAAAATAGTACAAAATGATAAAACTGTTCATATTTTACCACGAGCAATACAACATAATTTAATTTATTTTAAAACCCATTTTACCCCGACATATTATCCATGACCAATATAACATAATTATTTTTCTTGAAATATCGAAACACTCACTTATTACGCGATGATTCTCCATCTAAGTCCATATCCCTGCATCCGCACGCGCATTATGATTATGCTAATCATATTTATAAATATTTATTTTATATTAAAGATATGTCAAAATTAAATTATTATATCTGAATAATTAATAAGAACAAAAAACTGATAATAACAACAATTACAACTAATTACAAAGTTTGAAATAAGAAAAAAGAAAATAGAAAAAAAAATCTGTAGAAAATAGGGATAACTGTAAAACTCACACTTCTAAATTTCCAGACCAATCTGCAGGATATAATTGAAAATTACTTTTCTAACAAATTTACATTTTTGAAGGAAAGAGCATTGACGTACGATAAATTTGAAAGATCGAGAAAGGAAAAAAAAGTAATTGAGATATGTTCTATTAGTTGATAGAATGGGACAATTAAAAATCATATGATAAAAATCACAAGTCTCCACCACAATCTAGAAGTGTGCAATATGGACCGTTGTTAAGCCACGATTTAAAGGAGTGATATGATAACAGGTTATGTCCAGTGCGTAATCTATATATTACTATGGTACTACGACCAATCTTAAGATCACGAAACCACAGTTGTCGGGAAATGTTCGTGGCTATTTTTATATAATTAGAAGCATACGATTCTGTAAAGTTTTCCCGTTCTATATTGTCCACAGTTTAAATGCTTATTGAAGCATTATAATATTATTATTTTACGTGTGTACTATACTTATTGGAATTAGAGTTTTTATTTTTTTTCAATCAAAAACGAGTTGCTTACCTCCTTTATAAAAAAAAAAAAGCTTGCGATGAACGGTGGACAGAAATGATGGAGTTATCGTAAAATAAATCGTGCCATATTTATCCGGTTTAAACAAAAACCAAACAGACGAGGCTGCAAAAAAAAGATATTTCATCGACTTACGAGTATTACTACTACGTCTCATGTCCGCCGACCGTGAACACAAAATTCAGGGTCGTCATTTTTCGTCCGTGCACATGTGTGCACCGCGTGCATTTGTGATTTATTCCAAATGCGATAGGTTTATTTATTTATTTATTTATTCATTTTTTTTTTCTTCCTGTTCATTCGACTTTCCCGTCTCCGGGATCATTTATCATCCGTCACGCTCGCGCTGGCGGGCGCTGCGGTACTACGTGTCTTGCTACGCCGTGGCTCCGTACTGGTTTCACGTGCTAAATGATTTAATAGACCGGGTGAAATATGTTCGGCCGTAAAACTTTTACGACCCCGTAACCACCACCTTTCCCGACCACTACGCCGCTACCGCCGACACCGCACGCCTGCCGCGCGTTCCGTAAGCAACGTGGTGTTTATTATTATTTTTGTTATCATCATTATACGTTCCGCGCGCGCTCGTCTCATTCTCAGCGCGACTTAAGCGCAATACGAGTAAAACGTGTCAATTCCAGGACGGATAAATCCACCTGTTGATTCGTTCATAGTTGCGCGCGTAATTTTTATCTCGGGGCGGCTAATGATTTTTGACAACAACGATCGCTTCTAGGAGGGGGGGAGGACGACGACGATTCGGGGGCCGAATGGACTGTTCCGGGGTGATAACTCCATTGTCTGGACCGGACATATCGACCCGGGGTTCGATGATGATCGGCCGACGAATTTGTACCGCAGTCATGTCGCACGCTCGTGTTTCGTATAAATATTTCACCGGTTTACTACGCGCATGACAAAAGTCAAAACATATCCTACATATAGGTCCTGCAACGTCCTGCAAACATACGCCCCCATCCCATCCCAAGGACCGTGTAAGCAAACCCCACGTGTATGGTCTGACTCCGGGTGTGTATATTTCGGTGTTCCGTCGCGTGACGTGCGTGCGTTTGCCGTGTGTACAACACGACAGCGGTTTTGAAAACGGCTTCAAATATTTTTAAACCGTCCATTAGTACTATTAACCGTTCGATCTAATAATGACGATTTTTTTTATTTATTATTAAACCCATATCGTATTATCGCTGTAAAATGCGTCAAACCAACGTGAATAGAACTCTGAACTTGAATTTTTTACTTATTTACTTAACCCTATCATATCATTATTGACTTATGATGGCTTTTTCGGTCGTATACTTTGAAGATCGAGTAGCATGAAATCAGACTTTTACGGTTCTAAGTTTCTTGTCAATTATGTATTGACGAAATAAATTAGTGTTCAAAATTTGAGACAGATCGTGCAATGATTTCGATTTAGAAGTTTCCATTTGACAACACAATAATTATTTCAATCCGTACACATTAACCGTAGTCATATTTTTTGTTGAATGAAAAATTGTATATGCTAACTCTTTTTTGATTATCCAGTCAAAAGTGTCAACTGAATTCTACATTATTATTATAGTAGTTCGTCAAGCGTACGTACATATATATATATACGCATGCAGGTCACGGACAACACATAAAAAATCCAACATTCGTATTCTATTGATTCGTCAACTGTTAAGTGTCACGTATTTATTTGTTCCTGTATTCCTGTCGAACAAGACAAACAACACGAGGGAATAGGTCGCTAGGCACGGGTTGCCCCTAAGCCCTTTGTGAACCCGGAGGCGTGGTCAATCCGGTTCCGGAGACCTTTTGCATATATCCTAACCTACTTATATTCAAAACAATATTCCATGGGTGTCGTTGAAATAAACCGTCGACTAGTTTATGCAGTTGAGCGTAGCTTCCGTGTATACGGTAGTCAAGACCGATTTTTGACCCTTTTCGTAACCAAATACATTGTATATATATAAATGAGTATAAAAGATATATATATATATATATATATATAAAAAACCGGTCAAAATGTATGTAAAAGGTTTTATGTTCTACGTCTACATACAGTATTAATAAATAATAAATAATAACGTTTCATTCAGGAACTAACCTGCAATATTATCTCCGTACAATATAGAGTAAAGTTATTTTGATTTGAAAATTACTCTACGATTTAGCAGGATTCAAAAAATTGAGAAATATAAAAAAATTATATTGGTTAGAAAATAAATAAAAATAAAACTATATAAGTGATAACATTTCAACAAAAATGAATTCGTAAAAAGCATGCGTATGTTCGTTCGTTAATATCGCATTCGAGTTATTCGTACACGTTATTCAATCGACTTAACGTTAAGGATATTTACTATTGCTATCGAAGCAAGAATAAACGTTTTCTCTTCGTGCTCCGCAAAACTCTTTCGAATTCGAATTCGTACAAGCATTTAAAACTGCCGTCCGCGTAATTATCTTCGGATAAGAAAGTTACCGGAACCGACACAACCGAATGTTGTCGATTTGAGAGCAGCATCACGTAACGCAATGCATTCGCCGGCACGCAATAATAACCGTCAGTGGCGTATTTGACAGTTCATCTAGGGGGATGGACAACTTTAAAAAGAGCTTACCCGAACGCTCACACAAACTCACCTGAATTTTATATTGTGCTTGTGCACCTATATAAAGTAATAAGATAAAACGATAAAAATAGATGTAAAAAAAAAAAAACACATTTTTTACAAAACGAAATCTACGTATCTACTTTTTAAAGCAGAAAATATATGTAAATATTTACCAGTTTGTTATCACCGATACAATTTTTTTCAGAATTTTTATCTCTCAACGAAATGCCCGTTAATTGTACAAATTATTTCCCGTTATTGCCTGATCGCAACCCAACGGACCCCCCTCCCCCAAATACAAATACGCCACTGATGACCGTGCAATAATCTGTTCGCGATAATTTGTCCGTCGACACGACCGCATCGGCCGGTACGCACGAAAACCAAAACGCCGAGCCGCCAAGGGGTGGGGGTAATCGTAGAAACGCGCACGCCTCGGCGGCCGATGGCGACGATGACGGATTTGCCGGTGAGAACCCGCGCAACGTGGCCGGGTCGTTTTCTGGCGAACGTCGCGCACACGTTGTTGGCCCCGGGCGCGCGCGCACGCGCAGCGGAGCAGTCGTCTTGGGAACGTACGCGCGTGTTCGTGATTGATAGCCGCGACAACACGTATATTGCACACGCACTCCCCACCGCACTTCCCGTCACGGACGTTCGGGCGCGCCGCAACGACCACGGGGTTGTGTTCGGTTCGGGAATTCCGACAAATGTTTTTCCGAACGCGAAATTTTCAGGCAGTCCCGCTCCCCCTGCGCACTCGCGACCGGAACGAGAGGGCGAACGTGTCTCGGCGGAACGTACGTTCTGTGCGATAGCTGACAGCGCGCAACGGCGGCGGCTAAGGTTGAACCAGCGGACCGCGGGCGGAACGGTTAAGCCTTTCCCCGTCCCCGCGCCCGCGACCCATGCGTGTGTCGCTGCTGCTGCTGCTGCTGCTGCTGCCCGACCGTATCCTTTTAGAGAAAACCGACGTCATTAACGTTCCGCGTACGTGCGTGTGCCCGTCTCCGTGTGTGCACGTTCGCAGACGCGCGTGTGTGTACACGTATGCGTGTGTGTGTGCGCGCGCGTTATGTAGGCTTACACTCCTCCTCGACCGATTTCCCTAACGTCCATGTCACCGTTGTGCACAGCCCTTCCCCAGACCCGTTTCCCACTATTCCTCTCCTTTTTCCATCCGCTCTCGAATACCGGCATCCACCGCCCCGTCGCCGGTCGGTGTTTGTCTACGGGGCAGCAGCCACCCCCCAGGAATTCCAGTGCACGTCACTTTTGCCGAAAACGAACAGAGTGTTTCACTCTCTCTCTTTCTCTTCCTGTCGTTCTTCTCTTCCACAACCGCCCTCGTGCCAGACCCACCTCCCCCGCAATCATCCGCAACTCCGTCTCCCCTTTGATCCGCATACGGCCGTCTCCGCCTTACACCTGTCAAGGGAATTCTAATAACTCAAAGTTTTCCATCTCGCTCGCTCGCCCGATATCTTCTTCTCTCTTCATCTTACTGTATGCCCGTATCTCACTCTCTCTCTCTCTCTCTCTCTTTTCCTTTCGTCTTCTTTCTCTCTTCCAGCCCTCAACGTACACCGACGGTGGCGTGAAACCCGCCCGGATCGAGACGTGTGTGCAGCTGCTGCTCCGCTAGTGAAACACTAATTTATTCCTTAAATTCTGTTATTCTAACTCGACTCTTTTGCCCTCGCTTTCAAATCTAGCAGCACGACCGCCACCTTCAAACCACGACCTATATTTTCATCCTTTGTCGAGTCCAAAACAATAGTGACGAAGACGGAGAACGCAGCAAAACTGGCTCGTACCAATATTATACGAGTCCCTTGAGGTCGTCTGCCTGATATTGTCGTCGTCATCGTAACCCCAAAACGCGCTCGTCCCTCTCCCGTCCCCTATATTAAAGCCGAATTAATTAGTTTTGAACTTTCTTACGTCCAACCTCCTGGCTATGAGTTCCGTTATCGGGCCAGGAGCTGTTGCTAAATGTTCTCCGAACTTACAGCTCATGTCATTATAACTCAAGTATGCCCTACTATAGTGATTCTGAAGAACCATAATTAAACGATTTATAGCAAGACATTAAAACATATAAAATTTATATGGCTTTAGAGATACTATACGGATTACTTTAATTTAAAATGTTCTGCGAATCTCTTACTTTGGTTTTAAATACATTTTTCTCTGCTAATTATATCTTCTATTAGTATTCCCTTCTCACTCGCAATGCGATAACACAATATTATCTTATTGTTGTATAATTATTCATTATTATTATTTTAAAATTGCTGTTCTTTTCAATTTGTTGTACTATTTGCTATGTCTAATTTTGTACGGTTGTCGTATGTAATTCTATAATTGTTGTGCTATAAGTTTTTTTTACTAAAAGCTCTTTAATAATTAAAAATTAATGTTTTATTTCATTATTTAAGAATATTACTATGTTTAAATACAGCATTCGATTAAAAACAATACGAAATGTCGTAGAATACTAATAAATTGACAATCCTTTATATTAACAATAATATCATGTTTTGGTTGTATTAGTTTTTAACAATTTCCTTACTGTACAATGTATTCATATTAAATATATCAATGGAGACAGATTATTAAAAACTTTTCCGTTCGCTGGTAAGTTAGGTACCGTTTATTTTATGAACTCTTAACAAAATAATAATGACATTCCGTGTTACCATGCGGATTACAAAACAAAGCAAATAGTTTTTCAAGATGGTAATAATAATAAACCATAAAATTAAACTATTATCATTTCCACAAAATTTCAAGTATCCATTTGTTATCCTACTTAAAAGAAACTTGTTGAAAATGTACGATTCACTAAATCAATATTGTAGTTAAAATCAACTAATACATGGTGAAAATGAAAAAGTATATATTTCTATGTATATAAATCAGAATTAGTGTGTTGGTAAAAACATCGGTAATCAATTTTGGAAACGAATTATTACAATTTTGAATTATTCAAAGTATAAAATATGAGTGTCTTCTATTCTAAAACATAAAATATTAATATCTGTAATAAGTTTATGTGGTAATATAATACTATAATGGGTATACTAAATATAATGAACATTTTATAATACTTAATATATAAGTTCCGTAATACTCTAAATAGTTTAGTTTAATTTAAAAACCAGACTATATTTGTTTTTCAAGTTATTTCAACGTTAATCGCAATTGTACTTATAAGATAAATTATTGGCTTTTCAATATCTGTCAGGTTTTTTTTGTAAATTAACCTTACCTCAATTTGAAATTTTAAAATTAATAATACTATTTTTCAATACATTATTTATCATAAACTTAGTTTAAAATTATTGTTATGAATACTTAAATTATTTTGTCTTGCTTTATTTGTATTTATAAACTAATATACGGACAAAAGCAATTAATTGTATTATTTTTTTAATTTTTGTAAATCTTGTTATTTATCAAATAATTATGGTACATATGTAAAGTTAATATTAAAATAATCAGCATTGTTTAAAACAAATCAAACCGAATACATTGTTAATTATTTGCATACTTTTACTTAGTTTAAACCGTAATTTTGGTATCTAAAATGTGGTATTTATATTTGATAAAGTGTGAAAAACCCTACTTGAAAATTTCAAAACTGAAAAAGTTTGGTCACGAAAACTTGAAACTCAATATCACACACTTTCCAGCCTTTGGGCGATAAAGTTTAAACCTTTAATTTAAGAAATTGCTTGTCTGGTCGCTTTGACGTCCAACGTTCGCTCGATTGTCTTCTTCAAAGCGGCCAATAATTTCACCACTTTTACTAAATGTGTTACCAAACTTCCACTGTAGCCGTCTAACCTGGATCCTTCTGTTTTATATTTATCTTTCGGTTACACTTTGATCTCGTAAACCTTAAATCAATATACACATGAAAAATGCAAATTCTTACAAAATAAAAATAAAACTAAAATTTAACAAAATTTCACCTTTAAACAATTAAAACTAATGAACTACATTAAATGATTTATATTTTATTTGTTCCGTTTGACTTATTTGTTTTACTTGTACTTTTAATAAAAAAGTTTGTTCTAATTCATCACATTTAATACCTACATTGCTTGGAGTTATTATTAAATATTTTCGTTTTGTCAATGAAAATGTAATTTATTTCTCATTAGTCCAATTGCAGTTCATAATTATTGTGCACATGTGTATAAACATTTTAACGCAACCAGTACCATTTAATTATCAACCGCTGTCGTTGGTAATAGAAAATTAGATGCCTCGAGTACCAATTAATTTTTTTTATTTTTATTTTTTTTATGCTACCAACGGAGGTGGCAGTGATAATAGCATTTGACTTGTATCACTGCAGAAACACTACCGGATCCCCATCGAGATCGTTGATATTATCGGTGCATCTACTCCCCACTCATCAGTTCCATTTCGGTCGTTTTGTCTGTTTGAAGAGCACTTTGAAATCGCTTCTCGGCCCGATAAGGATTTCGACGCTCGTTAGTCGTTAACCCACGTTGTATAGTGTTTATTTAATATATATATATGCTTGCTCAACGATCTCATTATTACTATTCGAATTATTATTTGTCAAACACATACACATGTATTATTAAACCACGTATGTGCGTTTACGTCCAAGGGCCGTCGGGTTCCTTCAACAAAACAGACGCAATCCACAAACGAAATCGCACGCGGTTCAAATTATTTTCAAACATATAATATTATCTGATGCGCAACTTTGAACAACCGTAACGACGATATCCTTCGCTGATGAGCGCGCTGTTGGGAAAACGCGCGAAAATATTTTAGTAAAATGTTACAACGTAATGTGCGCATAAATACAATTACAGGACACCGCTATTGTTGGCGAGATGTCAAATTGAACAAGTTCTAAACATTTTAGTCGTATACATAATAAGTATTAGCGAGCGAAACGAAAACATAAACACAATAACAATAAAATAACGCGAGCGACCGTGTAAGACCTAACATCGTGTACGTAACACAAGTGTACAAGGGCTATAGGTGAATTACGTGGCGCACTGTTTCAAATTAGTTTGAACGCGCTTTATTATTAAACGCTACGTGTTCGTTTCAATTACCCACACTGTTCCGCTGCACTTCTATCGTGGTTTATAACTTCACTACGACCACGCGCGCGATTCGAATACACGTCATAGTACGGTTATTAGAACTCGCACACACTTGGTATATTCGTTTCAATTATCACGTTCCGACGGCCAACTCTCGTACGTCGTATTATTACAATGTATCTGCACGCGATACATGAAATCGTATACTTCGCATTGACACGTTATCAAATACCTAGGTGGCGGTACATAGTGCAATATATATATATATATATATATATATATATATATATATATATATATATATATATATATATATACTATATTGTATATAATATTACACTTTTACCATATATAATTATACATGGTAGTGCGAAGCAAAGGGTATCTTCATGCAGTAATTTGATTACGGACCGCAGTGCCGTACGGGGTTTTCTTTGTTCTCCCGCCGCTTCTGTCGTTTCAGATGAGCTTCTCATTGATCTTCTGATACATCACGTCTGGCACTAGTACATCCGAAGACGATGTGTTTGAAGTCGAAGGTTGAATTACAAGTGCCATGAATAGAGCGACGGGGGTTCTTGTAATGATTAAGTAAATGTATTATATTATGATACAACGTGCGAGTCGAATAATATAATAATCGCACCTTCTTCGCGTTCTAGCCGTGTCGAACGCTGAATGTGTTGTCAAAGAACTCTATAAAAAGACAAAAAAATATATATATATATATATATATAAATACAATTATATTATGTTAATCAGTTTGTCTTTGATAGTTTATTCTCGAAAAATATACAAAAGTATATTGTATAATACCGTTGATATTTATTTATCGTGTTTTTATCGATCTGCTACATTACATTTGCTCAATTTTTACGTATATTTTTTCGTGACAAAACGTCGGCGCATTAGTATTTACATTTATTATTTATGTGTTTAGATTAAAGTATTTACAATAGAACTACATAAAAGCAACATTTCTCAGGAAATAATGAAAAATAAATGTTAATGGTTGCCGAAAACTATACGAGAAGACTAAAGTTAACTATAAAATCTTGAACTCAACAAAACTCGTATAAAAATATTTTACAATTAATCGCGCGGTAGTAAGTATCCGTAATAAGTATTTCCGAAATAAATATTCCCAAACGTGTTTAAAAATGAAAAGTATTATATGAGTTCTAAATAGTTCTACAACGTTATACATTTTTTACCTGTAACTTGTATTTATTTTATAACCGAAAATAATTTGAGTACTTGTATAAGTATGAAATTGAAATATAAATATCACTATAAAACTACGGTATGATATTATGATAATACTTTGGTTTTCCTTTAAAGGTTTAAAACTTCATAATAAACCAGTGGTGCTTTGAAGTCGTAACCAAAAGTAAAAATATATTTATGCCATTTAATAAGGCTAATATATATAACATTTAACTATTATAAATACGTTAATGTATAGAAAATCAAAAGACATAAATAAGTTAAATGAAAAGTTAGGAAATATCTAAAATATTATAACTAAATTTCAAAGTGGTAAAATATTACTGTAATAACTCAGTATTTATAAATTTAGTTAAATTGTTAAATACTTTATTAATTTATAAAATATACACAGTTAGCTCGTGATATAATGAATTTCAAGGGACCGAAAGAAAAGTTCGTTGTATCATGAGCATAAACTACCAAAGTTTGTATTAACGAGATTTAAAAAAAATTAAATTTAAATCAACAAATACGTATTCATTTTCATTTAATTGTACATAATAGTTACATAGGTACATATAAATAAATATCAGAACATATAGACATAAATAATTAGATGTATGACATATATAGTTTGCAAAGGATAATACATACATATGTGAGTCGTTATTTAATTACATATGCATATTTATTTTTTTTTTAGTCAATATTTTTTTGTGTATAACTGCTTTCGCTTACCTGGTCAATAACTTTGTCTAAATTTAAAATATTACAAAACATACTATCGTCAATGTCATGTTTCTGCAAATAATTTAAAACGGCGTGGAAACCTGATTTTGCTTCCTTCGACGTTACGGAGGACTTCAAAGAGTAATATTAAGCTCTAAATGTTAATAAAAAATTCTTTATATTACGTGAGTTTTGGTCAAAAAAAACTTCGTTTTATCGAGAGGACGAAATGTAATATATACGCTACAAAAAATACATTTAATTGTCCGTTAAACTACGAGATTTTCAAGGGTATGCCAGTTTCATTCGTTACATCGAGACATCTGAAGTAAAAATACGTATTTTTATTTTGTTTAAATTTATCGAAAATATGTGGTGGTAAAATTTTGATATAATAATACTTAAAAAATAACTTTTTAAATGAAAACAAAATTAAAAATTAAGTATGCAACGTTGATAAGATGTCTCGAAGAAAATTAAATTGAATCACTGTTGCGTATGAAATTAATTCTTGTGTAATGAAATTTTACTATAGTTTTGTCGATTTAATTTGAATTATTGTACGTGCGGCCATTCGTTACAAGACATCAACAATCTACTCTAAAATAATACGACAATGATTTTATTTGTAGATATCTTTATAACGAAGTACACATCTTTTTGCAGTTTACTACAAGACTCATTGAAAATTCTAAAATGAAATTTTTAAGTTCCATCTGTATCGAGTTTACAAATTATTGAGGTGGCTATATGAAACTTTTAAAGCATTCAAACTCTTTCAATCCGAAAAAGTATTTACGGACTTACTAAAAAAATACATCAGTGTAAAACCAATCACTCTGCTAAGAAACTAAAAGTAATTTAAAATTTTGAAATTGATTTAGTTTCAGACTATAAAATATAGATTGAATCTTTTTAAAGATATATAAATATAAAACATTATATGTTGTTAAGCATTACACTTATATAGTGAACAAAACCTAAAAAAAAAAATCACAAAATCACAAAATAATATATCAAGTAAGCCATAATTAGTCAATTAGTTAGTTTTCGAGCAAAAACGTAAATATTGCTGAAAAATCAACCATTCTATTAATACATTGTTTTTGTTACATTAATAATTAAAAATACTGATATATGAAGAAATCGAATTTACCTATATTTTGATTATATATAGTTAGGCACGTAATCATGCATCGATTTAATAATGTTTTTGAAAATATTGTATAATTATATAATAAGTATTTTAATAAGTATTCCACTACTCATTCATTGTAAAAAAGTCAATTATTTCGCCTGCCAATAGTTTAGTACGTTCGATTTTACTTTAATAAATAATGTACAGTTAAATACGTACATTTCAAAGTTAACAAAACCATAATATCTCTGTAATTTTATTCCGCATACATTTTTCACTTAAACAACAGGCTCAGCATTTAGATTCCCATGATTCCATTTTAAAACTCGGTATCACATAAACAAAGTAATTGAAACTTCTTTAACACAGACAAATTTATGCGTATTATAAAAAATACACTTTTTATTTCATATATGAAATATGTATGTTTCGTATTCCTTTGAAAAATAAATTAAATTAAAATTGTTTTTATGTGTTTCCACCATAGTTTGTAATTCTTCAAAATCATTTTTACGTATTCCTTCAAAAATACATACATGTCTAGTTTAAGCATGAAAAAATAAATAAAATATTAGAACACTATATTTTTAAATACTTATTAGTGATAAATATTTTTAAGTAATATAATTATTTAGTTAAAAGAACATTGAATATTTTATCCAACTCAATATGTCTTATGTGATCAATAAATTACTCAAAAAATAATTTTTTTTTTATTATTAATTATCAAACTTAAGAACAGTAAACTCATGAAAACATAATATTTTCTACTCACTAAATATATCCTCCGTTTTAAAATTCTAATAAAACAACACGGTCAATTCCACATTAACCGACCATAGATCTCAAAAATCCAAGATCTTAAAATTCTGATAATGTAGTTATTTTCTTATTTATCAAAAATTTTTACTGCTATACATCATGATGCGCAGTAAATTCCAGTCAGCTACTTTGAGTTGTGATTGTATTTTCATTTATAATTCACTTAAAAATAACGGTGTGATATAACGTTAAATTTATTTCTAACTCTATTTAGTACACGAGAACGTAGCTGCGTAAGCGTATAATATGAAAAATGTATTTAAAGTGGTATTGATTATTTGAATTAAATTAATTTTGATAAAACTTCTTTTGTAACATTTGCTGAAGTGCATCTCGATTCCGGAGGCCTGAAAATACTATAAACATAATATATGTTGGAAATAAAAGGATATAATAATTAAGATCAATGGACACAGGTAATGCTCAACGATCCGGGCGTTTATAATTGTAAGATAACCATCGGAAAAAAAATATAAGCAACAATCATTTTAACCTCACAGACCAGTGCCGAACGCATTTTTTTCCAGAGGAAAAGAGTGAGAACCGTGTATCATAGTCGACGATCAAAGCGTCAGTATTCGTTTTAGCAGCAGTACTAAAAGCTATCGACACATATTGTTTAAGTGTATAATATATGCGATATATTAGACTTTTGATGTTTTCAAGCGTTTTTGTTAATATTTCGTAACGCGATTTATTACAGATTGCGAAGCTCGTCGCATTTCAATCAACTCACTGTGTTGCTGTACGGGCCATTCGCGCGAGTTTTAAACGCGAACGAAATCCCGGCCGCGGTTACAACATATGCGTATTGCACAATGGCCGTGGACGAGCAAGTAGAAACGATGGTTGACGGCGGCGGCGGGCGGCGGGCGGCTACCGCGTGCGGTGGCATCCGATCGATTTCGCCCACGTTGGAAAGGGGTAGTGAGGGGAGAACGGTGCGAGGGTGTCCGACGATGACGACGACGACGACGACGACGACAACGACGGCCCGTGGCGCTCCGCGTGTCCGGGTCGGTAGGGGTCGTAGAGCCGACCGGGGTGGGCGTGCGGGAAGAATGGACGAGAGAAGGATATCTCCACGCGTGTTGTGGACAAAAGTTCTCTCCCCGTCCGCCTGCGAGCGTATATATACGGGTTGCCAGGACGCGCGTGGGTCAAACCTCATCGCTTTTCGGGGGTCCGTCTGGGGTGGCGTGTGCGCAACGCCGAGCTATGACAGGCGGGAAAGGGTAGTAGTAGTAGTAGTAGTAGTAGTAGTAGTAGTAGTAGTAGTAGTAGTAGTAGTAGTAGTAGTAGTAGTAGTAGTGGTGGTAGCTGTAGAACGAATCGAGTCCCTTCCATTGATTATGCATATTTATATGTGTGCGTCTGCCTAAGTGAACCAAAGAGACGAGTTTTTACCCTGAAACCGTATTCACGGTCTTAAACCGTGCAACGGATAAAACATGCTGCGTGAGCAGGACTGCATTTAAGGGGTGGCCCATCCTGACGTACGTAGGAGGGCGGAAATATTTTTTAACGACGATCGAAAAAAAAAGTCAACCAATCGATGTTTCGGCATTCACGGAGAGTTGTACAATCGAATATGATATATGTATAACCACATATCGTCGTCATTGGTATTGTACGGACAATAAATATCGCGTAAAAGTGTTCTGAAATGAAAAAAATTAATCACCGACGGGACAAGTGACTTTTTGACGTTTATAGTCAAAAGTCCCAAGATTTTAAGTCTACCTACGTAAACGTATATGATCGATTGCAACGGGAGAAATAGGCGATACAATGCTCGCTGGTGCTCTCGGTCGAAGTGATCTTAAACGCAACACCACGTACGTAATCCGGACTCGCTAAATTTGCAGTTTTAGCAATTCAATTTTGTTTTCACCCGCGTACATCTACTACTCGACCCTTTTCGGCATTGTCGCGTGCAAACGACTTCGTTGCTGTTTTTATACTCGAAAACCGCATCGGTTAGGTTATGCATCGCGGCTACGTGCCCGTCGTGCGAATGAAACGAGAACATATTTTTAAGCGATTAAAGACACATAAATTGGCCGACACGGTTTATCAGATTCGAAAACAGCAGCGACGTCGTATCACGAGAACGATGACACGACGGCGCCATCAGTGTCGAATAAATGCTTATTTTCATACCGGGATGGTTTTGTGCACATAAACTCGAGCGCGTGTACCTCGTACGCGTACATACAGCACCGACTGTTGGAAAAAACGTAAGAATAAAAAACTAGAAACGCTGACCGAGTCACGACTGATCGATTACAATCGTTGTACCCATAATTGCACGTAGTACGTTCATTAATCCGGAGGATCGTAAGAGTGAAGTTAGTTTAACATTAAGCCCTATCAAGCAAGCCGTGATATGATCGTTGTATCGATTTCCGAGCAACAGATGATACATTATAAAATGTAGAAAACAAAAGAAAAACGTTTATCCAAATCAAGCCGTAGCTCAACATCGATAATCGAATTATAGAGCGAAAGGCTCTAAAAAAACGAGAAAATTTACTCGTTGATCCACGTAGATACTATACTGTAATGTGTACACTGTTCATTTAATTATGATATAGAGTAGACTTATACGCGTGTCTCATAAAAAAAATAATAAAAACTATATATGTAACTGTTTCATTTTCCTTCGTGTCACAATAACGCTTGTTCGATTTATACTGCGTGGATATTTTTTTGTTTTTATTACGGTGGTTTGTTCCAAAAACGTGCTTTATTATAATTTAAATGTTAATTTTCGTTTAAGCTTTTTAATATTAATGAATCAACACTTAAATAAAAGTTGATTAATTTTTACTATGTTCTCTTTCAGCGCGAATCTAATTAAACGATTAGAGATTCATTTTTATCTTAATTACTTCAATAAACTTTTTATACTCTCGTAATAACGCAATTAATAAACCATTTGTTTTTCAAATGTATTATCAAACGCTTTAAACGTCGTTTAAATAAATTAAAAATTAAATATTATTAATATTAACATCGTAAAAAACACTTGAATATTAAACTTTAGGGCGTTATTCTCTACAACACAATATAATTAATGTGTATCTAGTTATATTATATTTAAGTGTAATAAAATAAATTGTGTTCATATATATTAAAGTATATAAAGCTAGGCTTTGTAAAGAAGTCTGCTGTCTATATTTTATAACCTGTTCTATTTCTGAATCGAGACTCGATTTTTGCAACTCACTGTCACCTTCATGCTTCAATTTTAAATTTTTAATAGTTTTAGCAGACATTGTCAATCTGAATTGCACCCACTTACATAGTGCACTATTTTTCAATAGTTTTACGATATTTTGACGAAAAGATATTTTATCAAACATTTTTCCAATTAATGGACATTTAGGCAAATTAATATTTTGACGGTTGAAAAATATATTTTTAATACTTAAAAAAAAAAAAAACATTAATAGTAAATTAATAATTAAAATCAAATATTTTAGAAAATTGATTATCTCATCATCTCAATAGTTTTCCAACCTTTTAACATTCTTTTTAATGTTTTATTATATTAATTTCCATTTTAGTTTTTATTTTTCTTCCATGCCAGGCTCAATATAAACCAATTAGCGTCAAGCTAGTCCAATTTCCTCCCTTTGAAGACCATCAAATATTTTTCAATTTGATTCATCATGACCAACATTGTTTTGTAAGCTATAAAGACATCCTCTCGCTTTGTTATCTGTATGAATTAGTTCACATATGGAACTTTCATGAAGATTCCATAATTACGCTCCAATTTTGGTTTTCTTCTTGTGTCTGAAAATTAGAGGTTAGTAATTTTACAACAAATAAAAATATACAGCCCACGCGTAAAATTATCTTCAAAATAATCCACTTCTATCAAAATATTCAATTAAGTAATTAGCAAGTTCATCAAGTGCTTTGAACGAATCTTAAATTTTACTTTATTTCATTATAATAGAGAAAAAGACTTATATATAATCGAAATGTTGATTGCTTAAAATAAATTTAAAGTATTTTATTATTCAACTTCGAAATTGTGTTGTTTTTAATTGTATCACCACAATATCCACATTAAAATTTCAATCCTATTCATTGAAATGTCCACTTGTCAAAATATCCATTCACCTAAATATCCTTTTATCAAAATATCCGTTCTGTAAAATATCTTTTCATCGAAATGACTTTCATCAAAAAGACTTATATCAAAAAAAATATTTTTTCAATATAATATTTCATGATATTAACCTAATACTCTCGATGTTGAAGTATCCCGAGTAAAAAAAGTACGGAAATGCGATGAAATTCTCTACAGCTCTTAATGATATATTATTACCATCTGAAAACTTACTAATGCATCTTGACATCATTATTTTCAAGTTTTATAATATTATATTATAGTTTATATATTATTTTAATAAATACAGCGTGTTAACATAATAGAAAATTCAAGAAAAAAATATTCCGTTTCAGTTGAAATACTCTTCATATTCAAATGCTAATTGAGACTAAGATGTAACACCTTTAACCAAGGGTGAATCCAGTACCTGTTTACGATCAATGCTTTTTATAAGAGTAATTATATAATGTAGCTAATTACCGGCATATATAGAGGTATCTTGAGAGAAAGAATCTTGGACCCTCCCAATAAATGTGACAATATAGTACTAAAACTTTCAGTATTTATTTTTATAATCTATTATTTAATTAATCTAAATACACTTTGTTTTTAGTTTATTATTTTTTCCAACCGAGGGGATGCTTGCCCCCAGTGTCCCCCTGGATCTACCCATGCCTCTGACATGATCATTCTAACAAAAATATAAATTGAACACACGCCTGGAGCTTCATTGCTCACTCTACTAAATAAAACCTTGGAAATTGTATAATCAACTTTTACTGTACCTAACTACGAAATTACACAACTTTTTAAATTCGTTTTCGCAACACTCGATGAAAAACTTAAAGACGTTATAACGACGTAAACTAAAAGTTCTTTCTTCCTTGCCTACAACGGTAAATGAAATTCAATAGTAAAATAAGTATATAATTAAATGAGATAATGTAGGACCTGTTGTTTAGGAAATTTTTGCTCAAACCAATTGTATATTTTTAAAAAATTAATAATAGTCAGTATAAATATAACTGTATTGTATAATCGTCGACCACCTGTCCTAGGAAATTGTAATTTTTCATAAATTCCATTCCATCGTTATTTTCCGTTTCAGTGTAAAACCATTAGTGGCAAATTTTTATGTGATATTACAATTATTCAATTCATTGTGTTCTAATTATGTAGGTATTATTGTATCAAAATGTCTACATATATACATAGAACTAACATACAAAAAAAAAAAAATCGTAAAAATGAGATTTTCAGTTATTAGTTAGATGGACCATATTGCTTTCGTATAACTTAATCAGGAAACCGTATTAATAATATATTTTCTTTATAAAAGTTTCAAAAATGTGCTGTGCAAAAAAAAATTTACTCAAATAATATAAGTATTTTTGTATATTGTACGCAACAATTATTATTAAAAACTAAGTTTTGACCAATATATCTGTATCGGATTACAAGTAATTTCCCTACTTAAGAAATATGTTTGAGAGGATTAAATTATACCCATTGTTGGCATTAATGAGTCTAACATGAATAAGTATTATAAATAATTATTGCGAATGAAAATCATTTTGATTTGGTGTTCAACATTTCAAAAGTATTGTATTGCGTAGAAACTGCGAAATTATCACCGCCAACCATACTGAAAGTTTTTAATGGGTACTTTCTATTTCGCTTATTCGAAAAGTTGTGTCATAAAAAAAAGTGCTCTTACTACGAAACCATATTCAAAGTTTACTGAACCGCTTGGCTTGCACTTAAACTTTATTAATTTATTGACACGCCGTCAATTTTATTAGCATTTGACGTAAAATAATACAATGTCCGTGATTCCAGTTTAATTAGTTTAGTTCACTCACTCGTTGGTGTCACGTACACGCGTGCAATTATATGTTTAAATGATAAAGAGAGAAAAAAATAAAAATAAATATGAATCGCAACAATTTTACCCGTCTAACGTCCGTCACTTTTTTCCTGTATTTAATTTAAAAACAATTAAAAAATGTTAAAGCCGACTATTGAAGGTTATCGAGATTTCAATAATATATTATACATGCTTTAATTGAAAGTTGTAATACGTTTTAATCGTATCGTATAATTCTTATTTTACTGTTTATAGATACGACCAAAATGACAAATACCTATTTGTATTTAACATTGAACTATATTATTCGTTAAACTACAGACACATATTAATCAACTGAAATCGAATGACTTTTATTAACGTTATGCACTACCTACTTTAAACCATTACCAAGAAATTTATTTGTGTTCATTAAAATTTTTAAAACCAATTTTATGTACTTAACATCCCCACACCTTTTTAAATGATTACACCAATATACTTAATTCATACTTGATTTAAATAATTTCTTAAATAGTTTCAATTAAATAACATTTTCTTTTAAAATTTGTTGAAAATACTCGTATATTTTATACTCTAGACTATTAGAACTAAATATATTTTTAACAAATACTTATTTAAATGTTATTTAGTCAAAAAAAATTAAAAACTCTTCAGATGATTACTATGCTCATGACGTATATTTTTTATAGTATAATCTAGAATTTAGTTTTTCTTTTCCAATATTGCAAATATAAATAATACAGTATTGAAAAAGTTTTATTATACGTTTTACTGTTTGAAATGTTTTCATTTAAATGAAATTATATTCTATTTATTGTCAAAATTACATGAAATATAAACTAGTAATACAAGTATTATTTGAATACCTGAAATATAAGTAAATTCTACGTATAAATTACTAGAACATAATATAATAAACATATATTTTTTTTAATTAAATATGACTGCAAGTCATAATATTAAAAGCTCATCTTAAAGTTGTATATAAATCAGGCCTGTAGCTACGGAGGAAAAAAGGGGCCATTTCCCCTTAGACCTTATCATTGCTCCCCAACAAGTATTAAATATGCATATATACTATGCAGTGGTTTGTTATGCACTATATTGTTTTTTTCGAATGTTCCCATTAGATGATTTGGTCTATTTATTCACCAAAAAGAAATCCGGGAATTTTTTTTATTTTATAAAACTGAATTAACTTTTAAACCATCAAAATAATACTTATTTTTATGGTAATAAATTATTTTCCTCAACTCTTGTTATTGATTAAAAATTATTACATTTTTCGATTTACATACAATTATGTAAAAAACATAAAAATTATAGTGTATATTATTCATTTGGTTAATTTGATCAAATAAAATAAAAACTTTTTACTTTTAATGCGCTCATAATCGTTATTCATTACCAAGGTTCGGGACTATAAGCATTTGCATACTTTTGTTATTTATTATAAAATATAGCAGTGTGCAAAATAAATTAATTTCTTGATGCGATGATTTCAAATCTAAAATTGAAATATGTCTTTGTTTTTATATTTTAAAAATGTTGCAGGAAAATGCTTATTTGCAATTTTTTTGAGATTGTTTTATATATTTTGACAAATGGTTAAAATTTAAAAGTTGAAAATTACACAAATTTCAACCGATCGAAAAAATAAAATAATAATGCAATTGTAAAACAAACCTGCTTGCAAATATACAATATTATAATTTTCATATTGGATAAATAACTTTATTCTTAGAAAATACGATAGCCTGAACCGTCCAATTTTGAAAACGTTCGTATGAAACTAAAGGATTTCCGATAAACATATTTGGGACGGTAGCTGGTAGATAATAGTAGTGGTTCAATAATTTCATATAGAATTAAAAGACTGGGAATGTATTAAATCCATGAAATTAAGTCATTTTCAAACAAATTTATTATTATTTGATATTTTTAAAATATTTAACGTAGGTAATAATAATTAATAATTAATAATTATACATTTATTAAATCCATATTTTATCGTTTTACAGTGCATATTTTAGCGCTTATTATTATGTTTATAAGTGCTACAAGTCCCAAACCCTGTTCATTACTAATATTATAATGCGTAATGTATACAAAAATATAGACAAAAACAATTGGTTCACTTATTTAAATAACACTATAGTTAGTTATAGAAAAGTAGTAAGAACTATTTAAAACTACATAAATTTATTTTTACTAATTTTTCAAGATAACTAATAGAGTGAATATGTTTTACTTGTTCGTCACGACTTATTCGAAAATGTCGCTCTAAAACCCGGTGACTCTATACATTTTAATATATACTATTTATAAATATATGCACAAAACAAGTGTTTTGTCGCTTGTTTACTGCTGCTCGAAAAACACTCTGGCAGAAAAGTGAAATGTTTAATAAATTGTTATTATACGCCCGGAGGTTGTTCAGTTTTTCATTCTTGTACGAAAATCCGTTATAGATCCTGTTCTCGCATATTAAACATGTTTGCGCTCGAAATTATAGAATAATATATTATACACTCACACACACACACACATCAGTACGTACATGCATTTACGGAGAAACTGTTTACGGTGCTATCCGTATAATATCGAGTTTACTTAAATTAAAAACTACTCGGAAGTCATAAGGTTGATAGTAAATGTTAACGCCACAGATTCGCTTTAGATACGATCGACGTGTGAGACAGTACAAAACACCAAAATCAAAAGGGCTCGTGAAAGACGTAAAAATTAGAATTAAATTTGATCTAACTTCAGCGACGCAAATTATCTGCTATAGAAAAATTATAAAAAAAATCATTTTCACAATATGATTTGATATAAATTGTATTGTTATTGCTATTATTTCATTACTTGTTCCCCGGTTTTGCACAAAACAGTCATTGCCGGGCTATGAATAATTCTGAAAACCGCAAAGCGTTGAACTTCGTTTAGGTTTTTATGTATTTTCATACTTGTTGTCACTTAAATTGTGTATAGTAGTAGTATTATAATTCTTAATACTGGCTATAAAAGATGGAATTGCTGCTAATTTTATTATAAAAATATGCTAGCTAAAATTAAACTGATAAATTTAAACGCTATTGTTTATTAAAAGTTATTTCAATTTTATTTTAAGTTTTCAGTGTTCAAGTCAATGAATTTAGAATTTTTTTTTCACAAATGTTTACGACGATATGATGAATAGTGATTGGTAGTGCCAAATCTAGAAAATTTGACTATATTAGCCTGGTAATGCAGCGCCCTTACATTGGTGGATATATAAAGTATGTATGGTTTTTTTTATTTTTCATAAACTTAAGAGCACCCTTATACCAACGCCAGCTGGGGCAAATATATCCAATTTCCTCTAACCCCTAGATTTGAAACTAATGATTGATTACAAATCTAAAACAAATAATAATGACAAAAATAAGATCGAGTTATGTAAGATATATGTAGTATTAGCATATATGTAAATAATACAAATCATATGTCACGGTCGTATACTAAAAAATGTATGAATTAATAGTTAAAAGTTAAATTAAATTAAATAAACTTTATTATTTAGTCGTTTACTATAATATTTGTTTATTAGTGATTAACTATAGTTAACATAATTTAACAATAGTTAACTATATTTAATATAAGCTAGAAACAGTTTAATCATAAAATTAACTATTAAGTGTGA
Organism: Sipha maydis; assembly: GCA_034509805.1. NCBI lineage: Eukaryota > Metazoa > Arthropoda > Insecta > Hemiptera > Aphididae > Sipha > Sipha maydis. The sequence goes on from JASXSY010001186.1 coordinate 42,184, forward strand.
TAATATGTTAAATAAAATAAAATAAATTACTATAACCTAATACTTTAGTATAAGATTTATTTAGTAGTAGTTAACTGTAATTAGAATAATTTATAAATATATAACTATAGTTAATATAAGTTAGTAGGTAATAGTATATTCATAAAATTAACAATTACTTGTCATAATAAGTTAAATTAAATAAATCACTATGACCTAATAATTTAGTATAGGATTTATTTAGTATTAGTTAACTGTAATTAGAATAATTTAACAATATATAACTATAGATAATAAATATTAGTAATAGTTTAATCTTAAATTAATGATTAAGTATGATGATAAGTTATATTTAATTAAACAAATTACTATAACCTAATAATTTAATATACAACTTATTTAATAATTCTTAATTGTAACTAAGATAATTTAGTAATTATTAACTATAGCCTGTATTTAATATGAGTTAGAGTAATTTAGCAATAGTTAACTGTCATTAATATAAATTAATAATAGTTTATTCGTAGGATTAACTTTTAAATATGATGATAAGTTAAATTAAATTAACTACTATAATCAATAATAATAATAACAATAATAATCAATACTAACAATTGAATATAAGATTTATTTAGTGATAGTTAATTGTATTTAGAAATATTTATCGATAATTTACTGATGTTAATATTATTTAATGTTAGTTTGATCATAGAATTAAGTGTTATGATTAGAAATGTGAGCTCGGTAAATTTACCCAGTAAAATTTACGGGTAAAAGTAAATTTACGTAAATTTTACCGAGTATTTTTTTACTGTTGAAAAAAATTGAGTGACCACTCATTTCCAATGTTTTTACAAGCGGGATGAATTTTATTATAAATTATTATAAATACTAGTGTTTATAATCAACGGTTTTACCCAAAGCCAGTGTATCCAATACGTCAATACGTCAATAAAATGCAAACACTATATTTTAGTTTATTATCCATTTATACATTAATTTAAAAGTAAACACTGACCATACTCTCGTTCTGTCTTTACTTGTTCGATGTGACTGTTAGTTGTTTCACAGAACACACTTACACAGTTATACGTTTACGCTTGCACTGTATTATTATTGAAAGAATAAGCATGATTAATATTGTCGTTGTTTATTCCCTAGTTTTAAAATTAATCGTCGCTTATCACTTATCAGTATTATTAGTGATATTACGTCTTATTGCAATGTATGTGAATTATATTATTTATATAAATATATTTTTTGAAAATTATTTTTTAATAACACAAGTCAATATAACAAAGATGAAACCAAAAGTAATAAAAAATATTTATTTATGTAAGTATTGTAACAAACCATACAAGGCAAATGTCACCAGAATAGCAATACATATAAAAGAAGAATGTACAGAAGTACCAAAGTATACATTAGACAACTTTTCTTAAATAAATATTCTTCCAACATTTGAATAGTTCATAAACACTTAAAGAGGGTAAGAAATTTAGTATTTAAGCATTATTTGAAAATTGAAAAAAAATTACACCTAAAATTTACCAATTTACTAAATTTTACGTAAATTAACGTAAATTTTACCGATAAATTTACCGAAAATTTTTTACGAGTAAATTCCACATTTCTAGTTATGATAAGCGCAGGGAATCGTCAGTAATTTTTGCGCCATTTTAGATTTCATAGTTCGTAAAATTAAGTACTTAGCAGAATTAAAACTAAATATTCCTAAAAAATACGTTATTTTATAAATATTCCATGGTATTTAATTTAGTTAATAAGTATATAAGCGATAATTAGTTTTAATGGTAAATCTTAATAAGACAAATAACTCTCATAAAACTTATTTGTCTAATAAACTCTCATAAAACTTTTACTTTCTTCTTTATGTGGATTAGACCTCTACGGCAAAACCACAATAATAAAAAAAAACGCACCACTTGTAATAATTAATGCATAAAAACACTACAATATTTTCAATGACTTTAAAATATTGTTTGCTAAAAGCTAAGGCAAGGGAGAAACTTATCCACAAACACATACACCCACGCAAAAATAATGTAGATAAAAATAATTTTAAGGAGAAAACAGTACAGTTTAAATTATAACATTTTCGAAATTCTTTTCTGGTATTTATTTTGTCAAATTAAATTCGAACGGACTACGCAAATATGTAATATTTATTATTCAACTTTATACAAGGTCACGTGGACATGTAATGCGATAGGTTCAATATAATACGAGTATGATAATTTGGTCGTGTGCGTGACGCAAAAATAAAAAAAATGATACTCGAGTTGAAAACAATAAATTTAGTTGAAAGCCGGCGTTAAAACCATTACAGTAAATTACAAATTACGAATTGGCTTGAACATAACATTATTTTAAAATCGCTTCTCATTGCACGCCTAGAGTATCAGAAGAACCACAATTTCAAATTTTTAGTTAATGCTTTTGGTCGCGATTACTCAATTGGTTAGCGTTATTTGGATTTTATACTTACATGTATTATAATTATCTCTTTTTCTGATATATTGTGTCATTATTCAATTGCTCAACTGCACTAACTTGTACAACGTGCATTAGAGTTGTCGTATTGTATGATTATTGACTATATTTAACCGTCGAGATATAGCAGTTTAATAACTTTAATTTAATAAATACAATTTCAATAAATACGAAAAAACGTACATCACTTTAAAGTTACCCTATTGTTCTCGCATAATATTTTCATTAAAAACATTTTTGCTAATTTATTTCCCTAAACCGTTAACGCCTACACAGATTGCAAATCCTACATCGTATAACGGTCCGATCAGTAACGTCATCAATTTCTTTCGCTGTACTCGACATCATCTCATACAAAGCTCACAATAACATATTATGAAAACAATATTATTCGTAAAAATGTCAAACACACTCAAATACACTCCCTCCGCCCCCCCCCCCCAACACACACACATACTGCCACCACAGCCTTCCTTCGGTACCGTGTTCATGTTCTGACCATTAGCTTCAACACCCTTTCGTTATAACAACGCGCAAACTCCATCGGTATAATTATTTCCCTCTATAGTATAACGTACACGTTTGATGTAAAATGTATTATAAACAAAACAATCGATTTAACTTCAAGTAGATATTATTCATCGAGAACCGTTCGAGTTCATGTTACGTTACATCTATTCGTCACTGTTTTCGAATGAAGACACGTTAATGCATCAGAAACTAATTAATTTCGAACATATTATAGCATCGGTTTAGTTCTACGAAGAAAATCCAATCGAATCACTAATCCAAATTAATTTCAATTCACCCACCTGAACTACATATTTTACCTGTAATAAAAAATATTTAATTTTAACTTAATAAATAAAATCGATCGAACGAAATTTAAGATAAAAACAATATATATTTATATATATATACATATCACTATACAAATATATAATAGTAACAAAAACCATAAGATGATGATACAAAATTTTTATAAAATGTAATATTATAATATAATAAAAATGATATTATATTATAATATCTATTACTTACTTATTCTCAAACCGCGAAAAATTACCTTCATCGAAAGAAATAAAAAAATATTTCATCCATGAGTTATTACAAGAATATGTAGTTTTTTGTATTTATGAACGTTATTCTGATATTATTCTAAATTATTCAAATAAAGCCGTTCAAATATCACATGACATTTGTATTTATTTTTCATTCATAACGATGTATGTCTAATTAAGTAATTATTAAAAAAAAAAGGAACATTTTTACGAATATCGCAGGAAAACAATTTATTCTCTTGTAATTGTTTTTAAATGCTTTAGTTAAAAAAATAGTTTCACTATTGTAAGTGAATAACTAACGGTGTCTGGTAAACTTATTTTGTTATGGTTAACTCACTAATTAAAACATATCTTTAAATTTAGTTAAGATGTAATAAATAAAATAAAATTAAATAAAATGCATTTATCATTTAACAATTACGACAATTTTCTATAAGAAAAAATTAAGCTCTTAATTTTTTTTATTGATTTTTTTGACAGTTTTCGTTTGAAATTTTCCTACTTTTGAAACTGTTGTGGTTATTATATATTTAGGTGTAGTTATGTCATAAAAAAAAAGTGGCGCGTACATAAGTTATATACAAATGTTTTAAAGTCTGAGCCATACTATCATTACTCATTAGAGGTCTAGTGGTCATGCAAAACTAAATAAAAATTCGTAGAAACGCAAAAAATCAAATCAAATTTAAAGTTAACACGTCAAAAAAATAAAAATATATAATTATTATAAAACCTATTACTTATAATCGAATATAAATTATATACTACATTTTTACCTTAAATATCGTCTATAGGATAACTATATGAATATTTTCAAAACGCATTCGTATTTTTAATTAAAAAACAATTCTGGTTCTATAAAAAGCTTTGTAGCTTTAAGTCTTTAAGTTTGAGAACTATTCAAAGACAATTTTCCTTAGTATTAGAAACTGAATTTAGTAAATTAAAATGTATTAACTATAGCGCGCGCTGCACAAGAAACTCGAGGATCTAAAACAATTTTCATCGGCGTACTTTCCGAAATTGTATTTCGAACTTGAACACAACAAGAACAACTCTATCTAAAATAACTATAGAACCTCGACCGAAGAACATAACGCGTCGGTTAATGCAATTGCCTTCGCATTAATACAAAATTATACATAATATAATTCAATTATCTATTTATTTTTCTATTATTGAGTGTAATATAATTTTCAATGCAAATTTAATTGCAAAATACATTCGTCGTGAATGCGAATCGTGCAGGAACACACCACCATTGAACATGTACTCGTATTGTCGACAACTGTTATAATAATAATATTCGCCTCTGCGATGTAAATATTTATGAATTAATACTTTTTAGACATTTTCATAAATTAATTCCAATGAAAAATATAATATGTTCTCATATTATTACCGTTAAATCAACCAATAATGTAGTTCCATCGATCGGCAACTGTAAATCGTTCAAAATAATGACACTGTAAACACCAGTCTTCGGTCGCCACATTTTTAATACGCTTCTATTATATAATGAAGGTTATTCAATGGTTAATAATATTTAATAATAATAAATTTAATTTATTCAAATTAATAGAACCACATACTATATGAAATAAGAATGATCACTTGTGCATGTAAAGAAGATTCAACCACCATATTTATGAGGTCCTAGTTTCTTATCACTTTAAAAGTGATAACATTACTTTGTGATAATTGTATTGAAAACATTGAATCCACTTTATTGTTTTGATCCATATTATTTATTAAACCACATAATATATGAAATATATGCAGTTTTGGAACTCCATACCAATGACCGAATGAGTTTTGAACTTCCCTATGTGACTTGCGTAAAATCTTATCAGTGACCATTCTGATTTTATACATTCTGTGATAGAATGAACAAAAACCCAATAGTACAGATATATATTAAAATAAACAATGTACATTAGTAGAATAACAGAAATACTTAAAATTAGTTATTATATAAACAAAATAATAAAAACAAAAACGCAAAGTTACTATTGAAAATTTGAGGGAAATGTATATACATCATATTATGCAACGGTGAAGTTACAAGAATAAATTGCATTGGTGTTTATGATTTACTGTTTGAAGTATTTAAACCACAGATAAAGAGATGAATCTTTGTTTGGCGTTTTGTAACAATTTCGTTACGACGACAATTTTTATGACGAAGCTTATTACACGCTAATCTGCTTGTTGGCCGTTAGATCTGGAGACCGAACCAAATTAACTCGAACGATTAACATTTAAAACGTGTTTTGTTTCATTTTATGAAGATGTGACGGGACAATGTTATAAAACAATACGGTTGTTGTCTCTCGGCTATGGATCATCTGATACGGGTGGTTTGATGGTCGGGGGAAGCTTTATTACAAGTCGCTATGCCAAGCCAAAATCGGTGTCTACATACTTTACGAAATAAATAAATAAATTTAGAGTACATTGTAGACCGTTATGTTGACATTTGTTTTTGATACCAATTAAATATTCCCAAACAAATATTGAACAGCTACAGTTTATAAGACGTTTATTGGACGAAAATTGAAAATTTCATTTATCTTACCACATTTCACATTTATTCCTACCGCTGTAGCATAATTTTGTTCAATTATTTTCAATTACTTATCAATATTTTATTAGAGTTGTATCATTTTACTAATTAGGTAATATCTTGTGATAGTTTATGAGTGTATTACGATATCGATGTAATGACTTTGCTATAATTTCAATAATCAAAAGCAAATACAAATTCACAAAACAAAAATGGTTATTTATAATAATACTATGTGTTAAGCTATAAAATTATTATTTCAACGGACCTACGTATTTCCAGTACTTAGTATCTTAGTCGCCATTTGTTTAAATTGGATGTTTTACGTGAAACTAACCTTACTGTTCAATTTTGTTCAAATCTGTTAATAAAAAAGTTAAAAGAACAATTTATTAATATATTTCATAGTTCATCGTTTCACACGAATGCAAACATAAAATAGTAGGTATATTACGAACAATGACCTAGAAACTCCAAAACTCAATAAAATCGATACATATCATCTAGTTAGATGGCTTACATATATACACAGGCGAAATTAGACAATAGGAACAGAACAAATGATAAATATGTATAAAATTAGTATTATATACTATAATATACATATTATACATAAATACAAAAGGCGCGATTGGTATTACCAATGCATTACGTATATATAATTATTTAAGTAGAATATTTTAGGCGTTTTGACTGCGGATTACATTTTTTTTATTTTAGTTTTAAATTATTTTAACTACCAAGTCAACACGATATCCATCCAGTACATCCAGTATTAGGTTATAAATCGTAGTTACGCCTATGGATATAAATATAATATCAAGGCAATCTTCATTATCTTCATAATCGCTTTTCACTAACCAGCGACGATGTTACCAAAACAGATTAAATATAATCTGTAGAGTTGGACGAGTAGTAGAATTTGTAAAATTTTCGAGTAGAGTTCGAATACTTGATTCAGCGAAAACAATTTTTGTACTCGTAATTACTTTAATCAAGTACTCAACTTCAATCGAATACTCGAGTTTATTTCACTACTTTATTGAAAAATAAAAAATTTTAAATTTAAAACTATAAGAACTGGGATTCATATAATTCCGATAGAAAATATCAAGAAGGTTGATGGTTTTAATTAATAACAATATATTTATATTGTTTTGCTATTTTGTTATCATGATAATGACATTTTATACATATTGGTAACTGCGAATTTTCTCGAGTAATTTATATTTTTCAATTACTCGACTTTTTTATTCGGGTACTCGAATTTTAAACTAGATTCGATTTGCCATGGCATTAAAAAAACAATACTCATACATCTGTCTATGATATTACGCAAGAACCTTCATGCGACGCGTACTTAATAGCCAATACCTATATTCTATAATCTAACTAAACACGCTAGTTTTATAACTAGTTAAGTGAATCGCAAGAGATTTGTGAACAGTATTCATTTGAAATACTCTATTAGTCAAAGAATAAAAAAAATAATAAAATCATTACAATGGTAACATTCAAATCCCTACAAATTGATTTTATTTAAACCATCGGCTTTGTAGTTGTCTTTATAATTTGTAAAACTTGCGTACATTTCGATGCAATCTGTGTGAGACTCCATTGAAACTTGGGAACAAACTCCGAATGAAATCCGACGGCAAGGAATTCAACTTCATCGAAGAAAAGCAATTGTCAAGAACACGACCGGAAAGCATTTAAACTTAACTCAATGTATCTACAGTTAACTACTACAACCCATTGGAATATTTTACTTCCAAATCTTCAGTTTAGCCCACACTATAGATGGTGGATGTAAATCCTGTCGACGATGGTCCGTGAATAATACATTTTAAAAGACTACAGTATTTTTTTTAGTCTGTTAACGGCTGATTTCTACACTATCTTGTATTGTACGCGAATAACACGCAACAACTAATTTCGCATTAACGTATATAGTCCTTGTTGTACACGATATTATTTGAAGGTAAGACAGAGAGAATAAGGACGTTCAAGCTAAAGTATGTATGAATTAAAAACGATCAGCAGCCACCGAAACAAGTTCCAAAGGTATATATGCTAACACACACACAGTTATAATGACGGAAGTGGGTGAATATATATATATATATATATATATGTGTGTGTGTATATTGGACTATGTATTCCTAACCTGCAGTAATAATATGTACACTATGAAAATCCATTGAGGACTTCCGGAACAGCCTTCGGTGGTATGTTATATCTTACACGGGCGCACATCAGCGATAATATAATATTATAATATGCGTGTACCGTAGTACCACATATAACGGTAATAATAATAATAATATACGAGGCGTAAAAACACATACAGAAGCCGGTGCTTGAAAGTCTAGTGCATGGAGGATAAAAACCGTTTTTCTTCTTCACACCCTCACGCCGGTCTTGAGCCGTACGAACGATGCGGAATATCTCAACCTACATATACATATATATGTATAATACCACTTTCTTCTACGACCCAGGCTTATATATACGGTAGCGCACATGTTTTCGTGTGCGAGTGCGCGCGCGCGTGTGTACGCACCAGGAAATTAATATTAATTAACCCAGAGGCGACGGCGGCGGAAGATATTTACCGAGAGTTGAGTATATGTATTGTGTATATGTAGCATAAGGGACGAGGCGAAAAGCCAGTGCGGTTTTTGCGGCATACACACACGTGCAGACGGTGTCGGCGGCAAGCGGTACATGGTGGACGTGTGTATGTATGTGTATGTATAGTATTATACATGTATTTATTATATACACGTATATACGTATTTATAGTGCATAGCTCTCTCTCTCTCTCTCTCTGTTTCTCTCTCTCTATCTGGGAGATAGGCTAATGAAAAGATAGATTAGAGATTTCCATATAAAAGCCACGACACAGGCGCGCATATATATATATATATATATATATATATATATATATACGTACGAGCGGACACAACGGTATATCCTCTGCACAAGGCAGACCGGGTACGTGTGTGCGTGTATAGAGTAGTGGGGCGGTGTTCTAAACGGGCAAAGTGTGCAGGGGACGAGGGATATCGCATTATGGATACATTAAATCTAAAAAGCCGCAAGGAGAAATAGAGCGGATGATGAGGGAGAGGAGTGAGTGAGAAATTTGGATACGTTGAGCAAGAGGCAGGGGTGGGTGATATACGTCGGAATAGCGGAGGCGGCGGTGGTGTACAGGGGAAATGGATGAGTAGCTGATAAGAGGGTTAAAATCATCATTCAACGTCGGCCGTCGGTCCCGGGCCAAGACCGGTGGCGGATGGCGGGGAGAAGCCGAAGGATTTTTGGACGTGTATAAGAAAAGGGAACCGGGGAGGGCTTAGATAAGGGACTTTGGTAAATATATATATTAACGCCACCGACGCCCCCAGCAGCTTCCTGCTGCCGCAGTATCCCTCTCTCTACGTCATCCGCGCGCGATGGTTTCCATATGAGGTCTTTGCGCGAGGCTGTAATCCCGCAGGACGCGGTCGAGCAAAACTTTATCTCTATTCTCCTCCTCTCTTGTGCCCACCCAATCCCCTTTCGACTGCCGTCAACGTATCGTATACTTTGCCGTAGTCGAAGACAACGCAATTCCGAACACAATACAATACATACAAAACATATATTGGAACGAACATGTACCGTAGGTACCGTATACGCGTTGCGTTGCAATATTTGCATAAAATAAATATTTATTAATTACGTATCATGTTTGGTTGAACGCGGCGATACTATACATGCGATCTCTGACTTTGTCGTTTGCCTAATTAAATTCATACGCGTAATATCACGAGGCACGCTGTAGTGACGCGCAACTGCCAACCCGAATCGTACAATAACACGTTGACTGTTCGGTTTAATTTTTGAAAATGTCTCGAGAAAAGCCGTGCGTCTTCAATCTTTCAATTCTCAGAAGTTACAAGTGCGCAAAGTCACTATGATGACAGAAATTATAATGATGTGGAAGTACAGGGGCAACGATGAATAATTTTTGCCTCCGATTTGGACACCTGTTTTTTAACTCTTGAAGGCGAAACCTAATTTCAATGAACTTTTAACGAAAATCGTTTCTCTGTTTTACATACGTACATGTATACAATTATAAACTGATACATTCATTGATATATTATTTTTTCCTGTGTATGCATATAACATAATGCATTATTGCGTGATCTTCCCGCATACCGTACTGCTGGAAAATCTGAAATATTCGTATTGTGATTTGTATGGCTGTAATTATAAATCAACTATAGTATTTTTTTCGTACTCAAAATATTGGATACTATGAGTACAAATATCGCTGAATCATTATTTATAAAAAAATTATAATTTCAATTATTTTAAATTACTAATATGTATAACGAATAAACAGATCTTCTCAAGTAATCATTAGAGAATTATTTAAAACAAACAAATAGTCCAAAAGAAGATTGTTGATAAAGTATGATCAAAATTATTTTCAGCGACTCGTTGAATTAAATAAATTATTAAGAAAATGTTATGGTATTAAATTTTCTAAATAAAATAACTTTATGGTTTTATTCGTAACTTTCCAAAAAAAAATTACTTCGCTAATGTCTTCAACACGGAGATTTCAAGTATAACATTTCAGATTCGAAATGAAGCGAATGTGTACGTATAGTATTGATTTTACAATAATGTTTTTTCTTCTTTTTAGTAAACACTTTTTCAGGTAATAAATATGATCAAAAAGTCTTGTATGAACTATACTGCGTATCTCATAAGAACGGAAATTGGACCCAGGAGGGGCCTTTAAGGAGATTTAAGCAAGCAATTTTTCGATTTTCTCTGCAGTAAACGTTGAAATAATGTTATATTTTTTTCTAGCAAATATTTGTACTTCTTTTTGGAAAATAAATAATTTTAAATATTAAATAACTTAAAAATGATATAATACAATGCCGCTCGTAAGCTAATTTACTTAAAGTAAACAAATATATGAAAATATATTTTTGTTTTTTTTTTAGATTCTGACCAAAATGAAAAATATTTTACCATGATGTATGGTGCTTTGATTTCAAGTTAAAAATACCAAATCAGCAATATCATTCGTCCCAGTACCTCACACGACCTTGAGGTCTCATTTGTTGTTCTGTTTACGTTTAAAAGTTTGAAAAATATCGGTTATTTTTAATTTTTCAAATATGATTATTATATTTTGAATCCAATGACAAAGACATTTCCTGACTTGTTAGCTTATGTTATCGGTGAGCATATTCCGTGTTTAAGTATAAAGGTGATATGGCATGATTTGTTTTCATTTGTTTTAACTTTACGATTTTTACACTACGACTCAGGTTCGTGAAGACGGGATTGATGATTTTCGAAAACCGTAATATTCTCGTGAACGGAAAGAATGGCTTTATCATCGGCATATTCGGCTATAATAGTGTTTAAGGAGATTGTTTAATGACACGCTCGTATTGGCTACCTTAAAAGCTCGGAAAAAAATATATTTATTGAGCGCCAACTACATTTTTATATGTTCACTTAATAAAAAAAAAAGCGTTCCTACCCTTGATTGTTTTATTTACAAACTACAGCCAGAATATGTTAAACATAATATCATGATTTATTCTACGATTTTTCAACAAAATATCAATCGAAATAATATATTTCATAGTAAAAAGTCTAAAAAAAATGAATTGTACACTTACTTTTAAAATTGAAACTTATTTATATTTTAAAGTGTAAAAGTTTTTTTTAAAAAATAATCATGGACTTAACTTATATCTTAATATGTGACTGTTGCATTTATTTGCTGTTTGAACGCAAAACATTTATGATTTGATCTCCATCAACTTGATATAGAATGGCTCGTTCACACTGTATTAAGAGTAATGGTTCTATACTGTTTTGTACAATAGTGGACAAATTAATCGTATTTTTAACAATTTTAGTTTCGAAAATGATCTTTCCCGTGTCATTTGTGTCGGACACAGTAAATAGTTGTTATACACTTCTACAATTTCGTGGTTTGTAAGGAATACGTGTGTCATAATCAATGAACATACGCAATGCATATAATATTCATTGCACTATTTTACTTTACTACACTTTGAATCATACTCATTAGCCCATTCATCGTTATCGACGGTATCGATTTGACCTGAATCTTCATACCGCACTCTGTAAACCAAATTTGCAAATTAAAAGCCAAAATGTAGCAAAATAAATAAGGTCTTCTTTGAGTGACGAAATACTCATAAGAATACACAACTAAAGGAAAAAACACAAATCGAACGTTTTCATTGTCATAACTGGGATAGATACACATACATTGTGGTATCACGTGCACTCCTTTTCACGTGTTAACCAGGACGGCGTTACGTTTTAAAATGCAATATGCTCTATACATTTAAAATTTTAAAAAACAAAAGTTACTCGATTGGTAAGATTTATGATATAACGTCGTTGCGCGTTCGTTCCTCATTTGGTATTTAATGTAGAAAATCATCTGTCGATATAATTTCTTATCCGCTATCGAACTCGTTGATGTTTCCATTTCTATACGTTTAAAAATCTCTAGATAGATAAAACAGTTCATACCCATTTTGTTCAATCCCAGTCGTATCCGTCGTTTCGTACTTTTGATAGGTATTTTCTTTCTTGCCCACTATATTTTAAAGGTCTGCGGCCTTCTAATAATTTATAGTTGCTCACTACCGGTATTATGCTACAGCGTGGTCACCACTTGTTACAGTCACGGTTAGTGTTATCATTCGTTTATTTTTATCGAAAAGTATAAGTATTATGTTATTATTACAATGGATACAATGTTACAAGGTACGGTATTGGAAGTGTGTAAAAAACGATGGAAAATCTCTGGTGTACGGAACGTTTCACTAATAGACAGTCCAGAAAGAACTGAGAATCCCGGGCTTCAATATTCCGAGGACACTTTGATCAATATTAAATAGAGCAAGAACGGGACAAAGCAAATGGAACTCATTAATGCATGATTAGAGAATCAGAATCCCCCCTCTGTGACAGTGAAATGCGACAAACGGTACGTACATATCGTCGGTATATATGTTACGGTCCAGGTGGACAAATCAGTAATTGTAATGCAATGACCGGACATTGTATACAATGTCTAAGATATTTGCGCAAAGTAAACAATACATATTTAATTCCCATATAGACTAGTCAATGTATACAATGCTAAAACTAGTGTTGGTAATATGAATATTTGAGGTATTTTAGAGTGTCATATTTTATAATTTCTTTTGGGCACTGCTTTCTACAGGTTACAATAACTATTATCAGTAGTGTCATTAGTAGTTGATCAATAATTAAGGCTATGACCGCTACACTTGTGGTCAAAAATGTGAAACAAGGAGATGCAAATTTAATTTGCAAGCTTTTCCAAGCATTTGGAATTTTATGCAACTCTAAATGTCATAATGTTAATACTTGTAAAAATAAATAATAAATAATGTAAATAAAATATTATCCTTTTTTGTTAAAAATAAAATTATAGAAGATATCATCATATGTATTTTGTTCACTTGGCACTTTCAGTGCCGACCATTGTATACAATATCTGATTTAAGTGAATAATTATCTACATAGCTTTAATAACTCGGACGGACATTGTAAGCTTTGTCCGGTCAAAGTTCACAATGACCATTTATTCACTTGGACCGTAACATATACACACAAACACATTTTTATGGATGTCCAGAGAAACTATATAAAGCAAAATCGAACGCAGTGAAATAAATGTAAGACCTGGAATTAAGATTGTAATTTAGAGCTTAAAAAGTTGCCAAATCTACCTGTCTAGTCATGAATAAACTACAAAATAAAATAAAGACAAATAATAATGCTATTAATCACGTTATGTACTAGTATTTTAGGCGGCATAGAACTTTTAAAATCTTTCTTAGTCCTATTGAAACGAGAGAATCCCTGCGAGGCGTTCAACATTGTTCTTCAAATTAGTAACGATCCTACTATACCCTCATATCTACCTAAATCGTTAAGTATATTAGTTTTTTTCCTTTTTCGATCAATTCGATTTCATAGATCTAACACTAACAATAATCTTGATTATGTTGATTTTAAATAATATTTTATAATTATAATGATTCGAATTCCATTTATAATAGGTGCACGCGTGTATTATTATGTGCAAAACTTTACAAAATCGATAGATACACAAGGTAATTGTTATTTTCATTTATTTATTTATTAATTTATTTATTTTTGTACTATTTGTAGATCAATTCTATCAGTTTTAATAGTTGCGCTTGGCTCTGACCGTTCGCGACGTCTACTTTCCACGTAAAAAGTAAACGCCACTTACAAAAGCTGCTATCATAACAAAAAAGCGCCGAACACATAACGGAGTTATCCATATTATAATATTGCTACACGGCCCACCCTCGGCCGTAACGTAAAACAATAACGTTGTTATCATAATAACATTAAGTACAATATTATCGTACGTGCTCACGGCGGTCCACGTGTCAACGAATTCCATTACGTTCTCTAATTAGCGAGTACGAATACGCTGTGCATGGCGTACGTGGTAAGTATTTCTATACAAGTTCGCTTCTTAGGTATATAATATATTAATAATAATAATAATAATAATAGTAATAATCATGATAATGATATTGGTAATCAGTGGCGTAGCCAGGACTATTAAATGGGAGGTGCTAAATACTTAATTGGGCAGGTTAGGTAAGAAATGCTTTGAGGGTTCACCCGTTATCTACCCTCACCGCCGTCAAATTAAAAAATGTATTTCCAGCATTTTAAAATAGTTTTAATAATATTTATTAAAATATGATTAATAATAATAACAAATTAACGGTGGTCGGTTGCGGTAGAGTGACCATGACATGGTGTAAAAACTATAACGATCATAAAATATAAGTGTTGGACGAGATTCACGGCAACCACCAAAAACAAAGTAGTAATCACGGTAAAAGTAATACGCTTATGTTTTGACGGATGACAAACATCCGTTGTTCGTCAACATTTAATTAGTACCAATGTTTTGAAATATTTAAACACCAAATAACAGTGCACTAATAAGGGGGACTAATAGCCTCCTTAGCCCCAGTGGTGCAACTACCGGGGTGAATGGCAATGTCTAACATCGGGACCCCAAGACTCAAAGGAGGCTTCATCATAGAAGTAAACTTGGAGGGTATTTTTAACGCGAAATAATTTAACAGCACGTTTTATGATGAGTAACTAGTAAGTAGTCTATATTGGAAAAAATTTACCAATACTTCAATAGTTAAAGGGCCCCAGACTTACCTTATCATCGGGGCCTCAAGATCCTTGATGCGCCACTCCTAAGCCCCCTCCCTTGGCTACTCCACTTCTGGTAATAATAATAATGTGTGCGAGCGTACCGCACATAAGAATAATCGAAAATCCGTGCGGATCGCACGCTCCGCCGACTCGTGAACCTACGTTTTGCACGGGTCGCGGGTGAAGCATGTACACGGCATCCTCGCCCCGACTACGCGATTATTGTTTTAAAACATTAAATTTGGGTTTATTATGCCACCCGTTTACGGGAACAACTCGACTACCCTTTTAAGGGGGAAAAATCCCCCCCCCGCCCGAGGATAAAGGAGAGAACTGCAATAATTTCCGCTCGAGTGCCGCGCGTTAGCCGTGCCTTACATAAATCTGACGTTCACCGCGCGACGGCGGTGAACTTAGCAAAAGCCTCGTGAACAATAAGTTATTTACCTTTTGTTGTAATTTTAATACTCAACCACGGCGTGTACGCTCCGCGCGAATAGGTATTGTACGTGTTCGCACTGTACTGTGTACGGTTCGTCTTCGTGTACATGTACAGATTTACGTTACGGTAAAAGTACGTATACCGGTTAAACCCAAGGTTTATCGGTAGATCCTAGGTCTTACCGAATGCGATCAGATTTCGAACATTTACCGACTGGTTCCGGTACAACCTAGGATACACAAACCTCGAATGATTTTCGTGGTTCGTAGTTTTGCGAACGAGATTTAGTAAACATCTTAGGATTAACAACCAGCGCTGGTAAAAGTCCGACATTTTTCACCGTCCGCGAGATATTTTTCCCCCTTGCTTTACACTCGTATACAAAAACAATAATTATTGTTTAAGCATGATTTCTACCTCCGTGGCCTGTTACAGCATAAAAATTGAATATCTTATGAATTTTCGGCTGCAAAAATGTAATAGATTTCCGTGATTCTTAAATGTTTTTTTTTTTTTATTCGTCATTCATCAGTAATTTAACTCAACTATGTACTAACTTTTCAAGATTTTTTTTTCAAAACTAACAATTATACTATCAACATTTTCAAAAAAATTTAGAAAATATGAACATTTCGATTTTCTATAAATAGCCAAAATTTACGAGTAATGCGTGTCAAGAGGAAACTTTAAAAGTAGGTATTTTATAAGTGAACGAACGGTTAAAAAAAATATTGATATGACGGCCAACGAGCTTAATTTAAGGTGGGAATGGAGGAGTAACCAAATGTCTAGTTAGTTAATCTATGATTTTCATTTTTTCCGCCACGCGAAAACAACGGAATAGTGTCGAAATAAGTAAATGCCTTTTCCCGCGCAGAAAATCCATGATGTATTACGTACAGTGCACCCGTTATAACCAACTGTTCTGTAGCACAGCTTGGCAATTTTCCAATCGAATCATGTCGAAGAGTGATATTCCCAAAACCGATTTGCTCACGTTTGGGATTTTTTACCACCAAATATCGCAATCGAACTCACGCGAAATATACAGATTCTAAAAACGGAATGCACTGCACCTGCATCATGAAGTTTCGCTTCAAAATCGTTATGATTATCATTTATTTCTTAGCTGATTCACGAAAAGTCGATCTTATGTCCGTCGTGCGCCCGATTCGGCCGCAACAGTTGACGGCTTATCAAAATCAAAAACGGCTGTCGCGGAAATACGCAGGGACGGATTTAACAATTTTCCGCCCCTATGGCAAATTAACTTTGCCACCCCTATCTAAAAAAAACTTACTACCTCTTTAATAAAATATCCTCAAATAAATTAATTTTTTCAATACCTACCTAATATGCAATTTTTGCTTAATATAGTATTACGAGACATTTCTTAAACAATAAGATAAGCTATAATACAATACAATACTATCGTCGTTGTCGTAGACGAGTTCCTGGGAAAATATAAATATTATTTTGCTAAAAATAAACAAATACAAAATCTACAATTTCAAGATTTTGAAGTGATAAATACAATTTTAAAAATTATGTACTTAATTTTACAAAATCAAAATAAATTTTCAACATAATTTTGCCGCCCTCCAAAATTTGCCGCCCTATGCGGCCGCATAGTTCGCAGTGCCTTAAATCCGCCCCTGGAAATACGGATGATGAATCCGTCGCACTTCTGATTGTTTTTATAAATCAAATCAAAGCTTTTCCAGACAGATTTTCGCGGAGAGTATTATCTTAAACATCGGTTAATTCCGTAATATGGTTACCTATTGTACCTACGTGTCTACAAAAATGATACGTACACCGAACCGCAGGGAACGAATGTTGTTCAAAAGAGAACCTAACATGCTTTATGCCAGCCGACAAACGTTGTTATAGGCTTTTATTACTTACTTTGATCGAATTTCATCTCATTTATAAGCTTTGAGCTGCGCGATCGGGTATGAAAATGTTTAGGTTGTATACTATTACTATTACTATTACTATTACATGTCGGAAATAAAGACTGATTTACAATCTCTATTGGACGGCGTTGATTATAGGCAACCGAAATACGAATTTTTTTTTTTTACATCCGTGACCTTTCTGAACATTGGACTTGGAAATGATACAACAGCATAATCAGTGGAACAGTAGGTTGGAAGCGATTCTGGTTTCAGGATCATGGTCTCCCGGTTGAAAACGAAATCGCCCACCACCGGAAATCGGGTTCAAACTGTAACGGATGTGCGTTTAAGCACAGCCTTATCATTAGTATAATGTGGCAAGACAAATAAAGTTAAGAAAAAGTTAGTATTTGCTTTAAAAATAATTTATCGGTTACAATGGTTTTTAAGAAAATCATATAAAACTATATAATCAAATAACTGCAAATTATGATAAATCAATATTTATTAAAATATGGGTAATACTTGTATTTACTTTTTATGAGGGGAAAAATTCAAAAATAAAATGTTTCATTAACATTTTTAAAACTCATCTGATGTTCAAAGCCCAAAAGTAAAGAACTTAATGACAGAAATATTTTTAAAAAAAAGTTCTTCCTTAAAGATAAAATTTCCTTTTACCATCAAATTGATTAATATACTTAAAAAAACAGTACACATTTATAAAAAGCCACAAACTAATTAAATAGTATATAATTTATATTTCTTCTAAGCACATCACTTATTAAGTCTGATTTCTGAAATAAAAAAAAATAGTTAAAAATAAAAATTAATATATTATACAAACACTCAAGTATTATATTAAAAGCAGTAAAAATTATTATTTAAAATACATGAATACATTATTATATATTATAATATATTGTTTTAAATAAGAAATAAAATATAATGTGGAGCAAGAATATTATTATTTTCAAAATAAATTATAAGTTAAACTGATAACACTAAATATATTTTTAAACATTAAAAATAATTTGATTTAAAAAATTAACTACCATTTATAAATATAAATAATGAAAAATTATAAATTCATATGAAAAAAAAAAACAAAATAACAATTTGATATAACATTCAGTCTATATTGTAGGAGACACGCAAGGAACATAAAGCGAACGCTAAAGTAACAAATACAATCTAAACACTTAATCTATCTACTATTCCTACTACTCCTGTTGCTGCAGATGTTTCTGCTGCAGTGGTCGATGGTGTTTCCGTAGACACAGACTCATTCGTTTTTTTAACATTCTAAACACATAAAAAGAAACAATTATAATTTAATAGTATGACATATTGAGTCATATAGTTAGAACAGTTATTGTATCAAAACAAGTACAAAAAAAATTAGCATTAAATCAGGGTCATTATTCATATTTATGATATATTTATATAATTGTTGAGGTTCATAAAATACTACACAAAGTAATGTTTTTTATCATTGGTAAAAAAGTGTAGAGACCTTTTCTCAACCACTTTCATAGCAAAACATACTTTTAAAGATATACTCAAATATAATTTAAAAATTATGTTGAGAATTAATATTATTTAGTTGACCTAACTTTTGTAGACATATACTATTAGTTTTTATTTTGATGCTGGACAAAATTAAGATATTTTAATTAGCTTAAGATATAGCTAAATGTATAAAATGTATTAAAATTAATTTCAGGAAATTATTGATATCTAAGAACAACATTAAATTTTCACATAAGTTCTGCTTTGTGTTTTATAAAATAAAATTTAAAATAATAAAAAAATAAAATAAAATGTAATAAACATAATTCATACCCATAAATCAATAAATAAATATTTATATAATAAATATATGTTATATAAATATATGTTATATAAATAAATAAATAAATGCTTAGCCTAAGGTATATGAAAAATCGATAAAATTGTGATTCTGTGTGTTAACTTTGTATGTTCCTGATGATGAATTCATAATTCAAAACCAGTCATATATAACAAATAAAATAATACTCAAGGCTAAGGTTTTATTTATTTCTACACATTAACTATTAATTTATATAACAATTTAAAAGCTTATTTAGGAAAATCCAACCAAACATATTTTTTAATTATATTATATATTGCATCAAAAATTATTTTAAAATTTTGATCAGAAAAATGTGTTAATACTAATAACTTAATAAGAACAACAGCATATTTATATTTTGTTATATTTGCTCATTGTGCCAACAATTTTTAATTTGAGATTCTGGTCCACAAGTTTAAAAAAAAAAAGTTAAACCAATTAGTACTGTATGCAGTAATACAAGTCAAATAACTTTTATATTAGTAATTAACTTTACAACAAACCACTTTAAATAGTAAACTGTCACATATGTAAACAACTAAAAATTAATTAAAATGCATTATCTATTTATCTAGTTATTAATGATATGTGTACATCTTATATTAATTATAATAAATATAAATGTTTTAATAAAAAAACTTAAAAATCCATATAAATATCAGACTTCAACAAATCTGAGATATAATATTTTTAAATAGGTCAAGTTAAACTTTGATTACTAATCAGCTATCAGCCTACAACTATAAAATACATTCATAAATATAAGATACTTATATTACAAATGTACATAGACTATTTACAGTATACTAATAATAAATTGATTCTAGAACTTATGAATAGTTATTAAACTTACACTATTTTTTGTTACTTGTAAATTAGAAATACTCTGTTCAACTTCATCAACTATAGTTGGATCTAATAAAACTTGAGCAGGCGCCTCCAAATGAACACAATGAAAAACCTAAGGTTAAAAAAATGTAATATAACTATATTAAAAGTAACATTCTACTTAATAAGTGAACTTACTTCATTGGCCGAATTATAAGTACCAGTTATACGAATAAATACAACAGGTCGAGGATTGAACTGCAACAGTTGCCAAGAACGTACAAGTTCTTTAGTTTTGTCAATAATCAATTCCCAATCACACATGTTTACTGATACTTCAATATAGTAACTATAATAGCGATCATCACAATCCCAAAGTAGCATTCTATAATAATTATACAAATTTAATAGGAATAGCTATGATCATAACAGTAAAACTTAAATTAGAAATCACAATAAGCTATAAAAATACAATAATGCAATTTACCTCATTGAACTAAGCATATAGGGTTGTCCAAGTTGAATTAGTATACATCCAGAACCTAGTTGATGACATGTGTAACCACAATCCCAGTCATAATCTTTACAATTACCATCCAACAATGAATTTCGAGATCGACTAACTCCATCAATTACAATAGCATTCATAGTCATAGTAGCAACATTATATTTTGGAGCTAAAATATAAAATTATAATATTAATTTTTAATACAATTGAAATATGCACACTCATAAAAAATAATAATCACATGTTCTTCAGTTTATCAAATAAATTAAATTATTATAAGTTAAAAATACGTACAATTTTTAATTGTTTTATATTTAATATCTTTCAATTCAAATAATTTTAACTGTAATCGTCTTAACTCTAAATTTTTATTATCTTAATTATTGAATTAAATTATTTTTTTTCTTGTAGCCTATAAAATTTAATTTAAAAAAAATTACCTAATTGGAAATTTAAAACAAAATTGTACTTTCTAGAGAACACGAATAGATCTAACTGAGTTTTTGTAAAAATTTGTATCATCTTATATGATAAATACTACAAGATATTCAGATCAATGCATAGTAATTTCTTATCTATTTTTTTATTACTATACTTACACACTAATCCTTTTTCAATATCTACCAAATCCATTTCTTTGGTGTTATACATTACTTCCAAAGAAACTGTATGGAAACATTTATTAACAGTGTTGTTGGTTCCTACAATACGAATATACCGTACAACTCGAGTATGTATCCACAAGCGTTGGGTTGATCGACAATAATAATTTGAATGATCAATAACTCGCACCCAATCATTTTGATCCATCGATACTTCAATATAATATGAATAAGACCTTTATAACAAACAAAACAAATTTAAAAATAATGTTTTGAATATTTTAAAATAATTATTATTACCTAAGATCTTTATCCCATAGTTGCATTTTTATAAAATTTATGATTGAAGGATCACCTAATTTGATTATAATACCACCATCACTTTCATTTATGAGATGTCTAGTACAACCCCGCTCATGATCATGGCTAGTAGAATCAGATTCCAACAGAGCTGAACGCATTTCTCCTTGCATAACTTGGGCACCTTGTGAAGGATGAGCAATATTCAAATTAGGTTCTGAAATATACAAAAGAAAATTTAAAACCCAAGAAAATGGTATGCAATTATTATTGGTGATTAAAAAAATAGATTAAATACATACTTAGTTGTCCACGAAATTTCAATTTATGAGTTGGTAATGAGTTTCTTAATTGTATAGCGTCCAAAATATTGTCAGAGCTAACAAGTTGTGATTCTCGGACAACTGATAGTAATTCATCCAACGTCATTAAGGAATATCTGACAGCAGACAAAACTTTAATTTTTGCTTCAGGATCTTCATCATCTTGGTTTGCCTTAATCCAACGACAAACTGCGCGAAATATATCTAATTCGTATGCATACAATGAGTCTCTATTAAGGATTTCTTGAAGTGCTTCCTAAAATATATTTCAAATAACTATATTCACATTGTAAAATAATTATCCAATGCAACTTACAGATGTTAAAGATAAAAAACCATCAGATTGAAGTACTTCCAATGCATGATTATCGGTAAAATTCAATGCTTCAGTAACTAAATCTTTGTGCTGATACAAACGAGCTTCAGAAAACAATGAGCACACATTATATACATTAATGTTACTGCGTAAATACTTAGATAAAGAAAGTTCCAAATTTGTAAAACCAAATAGATTTGATAAACTGAATATTTCTAAAACTACTTCATCCTGTAAAAATAATATTATCCATTAAGTATTAGAACACAATTTAATAGTTTAATAAATAAAAATGAATTTCACCTTAAGTATACTTAAATTCATCCGTCCTGAATAAATGTACTCCAAAAGTTTTTTAAATGAATTTACAGATGCGTCAGTGATTTCAACTTCAGATTGATGAGATTCTTTAAGACCACCATAAAATAAGGCTCTGTAAATTGAAAAAAATTAACTATATTAGCATTTTATTTAATAATGTAAAATTAAACAAACGATGATATATAATATTATATATAATGAGATTTAATTCATTACTAAATAAAAGTATTTAATGTTTATTTTTATAATAGTTGTTAACAAAAAACATGAATCAGATACATTGACCAGTATTTAAATATTATTAATTATTTTTTCTTCTTCTTCTTCATTAGCTTTTTACAGGCCTTTAAGGCCCATTGCCGCAACAACATATTGTCTCCGATCTTCTCTATTTTGTGCCTTTTCTTCAGCATTCCTTACTCTCAACATCTTCAGGTCTTCTTTTATTCTATCTGTCCATATTTGTCTAGGTTGTCCTCTGGATCTCTTCGCGTTTGGTTTCCATGCAATTATTTTTTACTAATGAATAAATATTTTAACATACTTATATATTATAGTTAATATTTATATTAAAATTATGTTTATAATTTTAAAAAATACATCAATAAATGAATTAGTTACATCATAAAATGAAATACTTTATTTTATATTATTTTCATGATGTATGGATGATTTTAACTGTGATAAAATTATAAATAATAAAAAGAGATAAATAATTCTCAAATTTAAAATGGTTTACTCAAGATTATAAAACTCAATAAATTACAAAAATATTTTTAAATACACGTATAGTACTCTTCAATTATGAATAATAATTATTGAAATTTACTATATAAGTTAATCACAGTAATAGTAATTTAAATATACAATTGTTACTGATTGTTATAAAATAATTAAAATATTAAAATTTATATAAATTCATAACAAAAATAATTTTTTTCAAAATTCAGTAATCACAAAAATATTTGAATCAACCGAAACAAGTACAAAGTTTATAATGAAATGAAAACAAAAATATTTCTAAATAATGATAATAAAATCATAACTATTAAATTGATCAACAAATATTTATTGTTAGCTCAATTTTACATCATAAAAATCAAAAATATATTGAAGATTTAATAATATATTTATTGTTGGTAAAATGTCAACAATTCAAAGAATAATTGTATGTATAATGATAAAACTTTGTTTGGTTTTATACTCAAACAAAATTAATATGTATATAGATTTTAAGTCTATATCAATTTTAAAAAGTATAAATCAAATATATCTTTTTTCAAATAAATTATAAGATGGGAAAAATAAACATATACTGGTATGAAAAATTATTTGAACTTTTATTAAATTTACTAACCTATAAATAATGGTTTTAAATGGACAAGAAACATTAATTAAAGCTTATTATCTATAATATTCTCCAATATTATATTATAACACAATATTAAAATATTTATTACACAAGGGTATTGAGAAACAGTAATTGGGAAGCACTGATTTAATAATTATAACCAATAATACATAAATAACAACAAGTATAATAAAAAGATAAGTCAAATTTCATATCAAATGTAACATAATAACATTGATAATAAAATATAGTACTGATATTAATAGTATTATTTATTCTATAATCAATGGCAACATTTCTTAATAATAACTTTTTCTTCAAATATATAAATAAAGTACAAAAGTATACTTGATCATAATGATATAAAATGTAAGAAATAATTTTAGTTTTAGAAATAATACTTATGTTGATATTTTGTAGCACTTTTATATTAAATATTTTATTTTCTATGTAAATATTATGTATACATAATAATAGTAAATTAACAAACCAAAAATACAACAAAATACTGATAAATATAATTATTTAATTATTCATGATAGATAAAAATAAATTGCTCAAAAAAATTGGTTTAAATTTAGTCTCATCAAAGTTCAAAGTTTATACATTCAACAAATTTTTGACAATATCAATTATTTACTTATTTTCTGTAATAAAATTATATCTTATGAGTTCAAGTAAATATAAATTATCTGTTTAATGAACTATATATACTTTATACATGTATCATTAATAATTTAGCTATAATTTAACATAATTTTTTGACATTACACTATACAGCAATGTAAATTGGAAGTTATATTTATGACTTCTAAAAATAGTTAGAACTACAATTATATTAATAGTTATTAGTATCCCATGGAATTTATATGTATTTTTATTTTTTTTTTATCAAAAATAATTAATGCATATAGTAAAAATAAATTATAACCTCAAAAATGTAAAGTCAATTAAGTCACTGATTGAAAGACAAAAGAGTAAAATTTATAAAAATAAATCTGATATATTATGATATTGACAACTAAATTTACAATTTATTTTTACAATAGATATTGACATTTAATGAAGACTCAAGTTGTCATTAGGGTTTCTAAAGATAATCTTTTTTTATATACATCTTTCAAAGGCAAAACATCATAACTTAACAATTTAAATTTAAATCAAAGAACTATATTCATTTTTTAATCTTTGTATGAAGAAAACAATAAATTGTTTTTACATATTTAACTATTTACAAAAGTATGAGTTCAAAGTTAATGACCAAGGTAATTTGTTTAAAAAATAATAAATACACATAAAGATTGTGAAATATTTTTTCCATACATAATTTGATGATAGTTTTGGTTTAATTACAAAATATAATAATAATACCTTTGAATAAAATTATAATTACCTAAAATAATCACTTCTTGATGCTAAAACCACTGTATGTGCATGAAAACGTTCACCATTAACTACCAATACAACATCAGAAAACCTATAAAAGAAATATATCAATAAAGTAAAAACCTTAGAACTTAATACATTAAAAATATACCTAATGACAAAATGACTATTATATATTTGATTATTTTATAAGCTTATAAGTAAACAAATAAAATATTAATAAAACATTTAAATTAAACCATTGTACTACATTTAATATACATTATCATATAATTAAGAAATTAATATTTTTAAGTAAACAATATCAATATATTTTCTTAAAAACATTAATTATCATAAATATTTATTTGTAGAATGTTACTAATAATATAAAAAAATTATCAAACATTTAAAACAAAATATATTACATTTATATGAGTACTATTAGAAAAAAGATAAAGTATATACATATTATGATATACTTATAATAAAAGTATATCATAATAATACTATGTAATCATACTTTAAACTCAGGTTTAAAATAACAATTATGAGAATCACAAATTATAATATTCAATCTCAATTTATATTCTGATAAAGAACAGAAAAATGTTTTGTTCAAACATCAACAAAACATTCTAAATTTCAGAAAACCAAAATAATTCATTAAACAAGCATAAATCAATAACATCTTTAGCAAAGGTGCCATTTAACCATTGAATTCAAAGTAAACATATTTTATATGATAAAACTAATAATAAAAAGATAGTTTTGGTTGATAAATAAAAAATGTTAATAATTATTGTATGAAAATAGAGATATAAATTCACATCCTTCAAATGCCAACAATTTTTAAAATTGTACCATTAAGAGATAGAAAGAAAAATCAATCACAGGAAAAAAAAGTTTGATTAGTTAACTAAATACATGTTACAAATGGATACAGGTACCATAAACGATAATAATAATAATAATATCAAACCTGTCGTTGAGGTAAAGTGAACCAATATCATTGGCCAAAAAATGAGCATGATCAATTTGCTCATAACTGTACTGCTTAGTTAAAGACGTAGAACACTTGGAGTTAACTGGACTATTGTCTCCACCACTATTGGCACTGACTGCATTGTCCGCCAAATGCTGGCCACTCATTGCACCACTGCGATGAGTGTAAAATACGGGCCCGTATGCTGAAAAATAAATGGGATCATTAACATACAGGTACAATACAACAGACTTATGGTTAGACACCAGTCAGACAAGCGCAAAAAAAAAATCTCCCTCTCCCACGCACACCCCTACGTGACGAGTTTTCATTGCCCGTTGACTAAAAGCGTGTTGAGCCTGTAGAAAACCGGCTAACGACGTACTCATATCTAACTCCTTGTATTCAATACCGGCGTCGTTGTTGTTGTCTGATCAACGTCACAAATACGAGTGTAAACCGTGAAACAAGCATAGAGGCTCGCGCGCGTAGGAGCCGTGGTCACAGGAGTGGCCACCGATATCATTTTTTTTTCTATTATTATTATTATTATTATTTTAGTTAACGGTGGTGATAGATACAAATAATTTATCAATTAATAAAAATAGTACATAATGTCTCTGAGAGTCATATTACCTTCGAATTCCAGTGAACGGTGTGTATTCGTTTCTCTGATAAGGTTAAAGATAATAAAACGGCCGTCGAAATACCGAACAGCGCGAAATCGACGTTGATAAAATAACAGTAATGGCCAAGGAACGATTTTTATTATAAGACAAGTTCGTTATTTAATTACCACACGGTTTCACAACGATGGACGTGTGTACACAACGCGCAATGTCCGTTTAAAAATGGTCATTTATTTCCTATTAATACACTATAAACGCTGCGACATCAATGACGGTAAAACGGTGATAACGTTCGCTTCGAACAATAAATTTATGCACTGTAACTACGGATTGGCAGAAGAGCGAAAAAAAAAAACGACGGAAATATTAATAATCGTAAACGACACGGCCCAAGCTCCAACGTTCTATTATCACACGCGCCAGACGCACACGCACGCGCACGCGAGACAACAATGATCACAACATTAACTCGCGCTATTACGTAGTAGCATTGATTAAAATTTAACCAATGGTAGTAGAGGTATGTGGATTTCGTGTTGATTTGTTTTTTGCGTTTCTTTTCTCATTGTAAATTAAAATATTGCGTCGGCGATTGCACGGTCGATGCGGGGAAAATAATTCTCGGTGGTGATGATGATAATAGTAATAATAATAATTATAAAATGTGTTTTTTTTATCGCGAGACGTACAGAACGGGCAAGACGGCGTATTAAAGTCGCGGCGACTGCTTCATACGCATGCGCTATCCAATATTTTTTTTTTTGATAATACTATCACCTTATTTTATAGTATTGTTTTCGGTGACCGCGTATCAACTTGTTACGCGAATTTTACAAATTAACACCGACCGTGCCATCGTCGCGCGCACAATCCGTTATTCTGTCATATTTTGCCCTCGGCCAGGCCTGTTTGGATGAATCAACAGTATTACAATATCATTTTTGCTAAAAGTTTTCACGAACCATCCATCGGTTCTTAATATTACCAGATTCATCATCTTAATGACCTATATTTACTGTTATTATTCCATTCTTGTTTTTTTTTTTTATAGCACTGTACACTATTTGACCTGATAGCCGTTGACATGTAAATTGCATCAGATTATCACGTATGATTTATGAATGAAATTTATTAACATTTACCATTATTCTAAGGAAGTACAGTCTCAGAATTGTCAAAAGGATTCCTAGGCCCTCTGTGCTCCGGAGTTATGGGGTACTGCCATCATCGTTTTGTCCTACGATAGCTCCTCCACTGTACACCGCCCACGTCGATAGTCATTTGACTATCGTCGAGGTGACCGGCAATGGGAGAGGTACCGGTTATTCATCGCGATCGCTATTCAATCAGGTCAAACCGATCCCGGTGTTTTTTTTTACGATTTTTTGTGCACATCGACGATTAGGATAAGCCCGTCACCGACAACTGTACAACACCTCTTCACCGGTAATACTCGTTTGCGCACAGTAAACAATTTTTTACCTGGAAACTGACAACTCTTTTGCGTACATCGAAAAACGTGAAACTGAAAAATGACTACGCGTACAGCGTACAGCTATTAAATTGGACTTAAATTGTTACTTGTAGAGCAAATTTCGATAAGATACACATAATTGATTAACTGGTGTGCGGTTCTAAATGATAATGAGATGTTAGATAAATGTGTGCGTTATTGACGACCACTGGATGTTACTATGTATGCCTATTATTTAGTCGAACGTGTGATGCTATCGAGAGTCGAGACACAAGTCATTTTATTTCGTTTAGTACCATGGACATTTAAATATCAAATATTTTTGAAACGTACAGAGGAATACGTTGTTTTAATATTGAAAACTATAAGTATAGTGAGTTTCATGTTTTAAAATCAGGTTGTCTGTTATTTAGATGTACCAATAAAAAATGTACATCAAGAGTTATAGTGAATCAATTACCAAGGTAACTAATACTTCAAACAAACACAATCACGAAGCACACACTGATCAGGTAATTTCTAGAGAAATTATAAGAAGTTCTTTAAACGTACAGCAAATGATGACTTACATGTAATTCCAAGTAAATTGATACATCGTGATTTACAAAATATGGAGGATATTTCGTTAAATTTTACTCATATAGACATGAAGTTGCGTAGGCGTTCTATATATGACACAATATTACAAATTCAATCAGAATCAGATTTAAAATTAAATTCAATAAAGAAAAGTATTATAATAATAATAATAATAATAATAATAATATAATATATTATAATAATGTTCATCGATGAAAAGACACCATAAATAAATTAAATTTTTTAGAAAAATGTTTCAGACAATTATGTAACAAATCTATAAATTGATTGGCATATTTAAAACAAATCGGCACAACATTTTATAACGATAAATTAGTTTAATTAACGACAAAGGAGCTTTACATTAAAATGAATAAAATAGTAAATACAAACATTGAAATAACATGACAAATTTAATTAAAATTAAATTAACAAAAAAAAAAGACATTTTTAATCACGCCTGTTGTAAACAGACAGTCCTAAGCCTGTAAAAGTGAGAAGGAAAATTTGAAAACAATCATAAACATTATTTTTGTTAAGGGTTTTATAGTAGACTTTTGCTATTGTTTATGTACGCAAACGAGTCCTTAAGGCCTGATGCACACGTGCGGTTTTTAAACGCGCGGTACCGCGTTTGCGTTTTATGTTACTCACAACTGGATTGGCTATGCACACGAACGCGTGGTGACGCTGCGGCACCGCGCGTCAACTTGCAGGCGATAGTGTCCCGCAATTCCCCGAGGCACCGCACTCGCATTTGCGGAACGTCATAACGTGTTTTGGTATGGTGCAGTGCACACGAGCGTTATATTGCCGCAAAACATAATAAAACAAATATCCTAAATGTCCGAAAATCTTGTAGAGAGTTTTGACATTGAGCTTTTTATCGGGGAATTAAAAAATCATCCAGACATTTGGAATATTGCTGCCGAAACATACCATGATCGACAGAAAAAAGGGTCATGGATTAAAATTTGTCGTATATTTTGTGAAGGTTTCGATGAAAAGAACGAGAAAGAAAGAATACTGAACTGACGAGCGTTGGCGAAATACTGGGGAGAGCGGTTTCTAGTACAAAAAACGCTCACGTGTGCATATACGGTCGCGGCACCGCGCGTTTAAAAACCGCACGTGTGCATCGGGCATCTAAGTTTTGGGTAATTTATCGCAGGTTTTAAAAATTCGTGTACGCAAACGGGTATCACCCCTCTTCACATATTTTTTGGCATGGCAGTATTATGATTTCCTTCTTTTTTTTAAGGTGCACCGAGTATAAATATAATTACGATCAGTAACGCCGATATATTTTTTACATGGTATTGCATAAGAATACAATTTATGTATTACTGCAGTAATTGTTGAATATTAAGTTATATATTGCAATTTTAATACCGTCTTATGTCCAAAATCAAATCGATATAACTCGTACATCTTAGTATCAGTGAACCTACTCATGTCCACCACGGACCAACCACCTAAATAAGTTATTGAATCCATAATGTCTACACACAGGAATTGGTGCCACTAATTATGATAAAAATAATACTCTAGATGTTGTAGATACTGTACCTCTAGAAAAAAAAATAAACTTTAAATTGTAAAACTTTTTTTATTAATTATTGAAAAATATTATAAATTGTCCAAAACTAATCAAACGATTGGTTGAATTTGAAAATAAACACTCTAAACGCTAAACATAAACATAAACATAAACTTTTCCATTTACCAAATATATGTTATCCTTCCCATTAAATATTTTATTGTCTTTAGGAACTTCTGTAACGAATGTAGATTTATTTCACTCTTCTCTCAATGATCTTTGTATATTATATTAATAATATTTATTTGTATTATTAATATTATTTTCATTTTATGTGATGTATACAATAAACATACATTCGTCCAGGACCGGATTTAAGGCAGGCTATATAGGTGCTGTAACCTAACTAAAAAAAAAGGAAAAAAAGCTTTGTTTAATAATTCAATAATATTTTTTTTTCATCTAAAGTTAATCAAAAACCGGCTCTGAATATCCATTGTAGAAGAAAGGCTCAATATGTTAGCTTTATTTAGTATTGGTGGTGACATTTTAAGACAAATATATTATGAAGAATATAAAGTTAAAACGTATACCGATCCAAATTTAAACTATTAAACTATTATATATTATGTTGTTGATAAATAGGCATTAGATAGGTAAATAAATTGTAGTGATTTGCGCACGCATAATTACAATAATAATTTAACCGAATAATAATAATTGAACCAAAACTGCAATCAGTACATGTAAAATAATAATTTAAGGTTTAAACTCGGAGCAGCGAATTGCGCACGTTCATTACAAATAATAGTAATTAATACTAAGACAATTCGCTCACTAATAAATGTATACACAAAAGTCAATATAAAAAATCATGAAATTATAGTATAATATTAAAAAAATATTTACGGCGATTAACATAATATGTAAAAATAACCGAACAAAGCCGACTATGTCGACGATCGCACATCAATAAAATTGAAAAAAATAAAAACGGGCGTCGACTTTTACGATTATATAATTTAAAACTCACGGATAACGACAAGTCAATGAACAAAATATTAATGGCAATTTGCACCAGTTCTACTTAATATTTAAGTTACACTTAAAATTATTTAAGTAATGCTTAAACTAAAAGTATATTGGTTACCACCAACAAAAAACTATTTTCTAAATTACTTTAAGTCACACTTAAGTTAAGTAGATGTTTAACCGTGACTTATTTTGTTTAAGTCAAACTTATCTATAAACTTTTGATATTTTATGATTATTGTTATCAAAAATATGTTAATTTTAACATAAATTAAAACAAAATCGTGAAAATGGAAATACTAGTTGTGAACGATTTTTTGGAGATGTTTCCGTTATTCTTGATTTTTTGGATAATGATGACGAGACTGAAAGGGATTTCATTAATTTTGGGTTGCCTCGTCAAATGTATACAAGATCGAATTACTTTTTATCTCTGGATGAAATTGGTCACACTCATATTGAAAATGCAAATAAAATTAAATATATTCAAAATTCAAACATGAATAATGCGATTTGCAGGTAAAGAATAAAGATATAACAATATTTGAGAATTTTCAAATAATAATATTATGATAGGGACAGTGATAACAGAAAATTTACTCAATGCAGTTGATAACCAATTGAAAAATTAACCTGTCATGCCTTAGTAAGTTTTATTCATATTTATTGGTGCAACAAATTTTATGTTGTGCTGAACTTAAGTGATACTTAGCATTAAGTATAACTTAAGTCATACTTAGTAAGGAAGAACTTAAGTATCACATTGGTGCAAATGGCTAATAAAATTACGTACGTGTATGTGTAGTCACGATATCGAGTAACCTATATGGGGTAGTTTCGAACTGTGGTTAATATTTCTTCTGAATTGCGATTAGTATTACTAGTATTTTTGAAATACATACGATTTGCTGCTCGGGTACCTACCAATTTAACATTTTTTTAATTTAAAAATGTACATTCTAAGCTTCATTTTCCTTCTCATTTTTATACAGACTAAAATAAGATTTTTTTTTTCTGCCGGTTGATAAATCGTAACAAGACGTTAGAAGTTAATAATAATAACAATTACTATAATTAAGTTAAAAAACCTCGATGCATATTACTGGGTTATTGACAGAGACATTTGCATTAAACGACACACACTACTGGTTGCGTTCGAAAACTCACGTTGGTACGACTTAAATAAATAAAATCCAAACGGACAGGTTTCTGCAAACCCTGAGTCTCTAAATCATGTGAATCAATATTTAATTTTATTACGAAAAATATCGACAAACCTAATGGAGCGGTTAGTAGCATCAAAATAAGTATACATAAATGATCAATTTTTTATTCATTATACGAGTTGGAAAAACACTTCTCCTCAAACCAACGGTCCCGGGTTGCGTTATAGATTATTTATATATGCGTCATACGCGAGACGTGTTTACTAAATTAAGTTTAATCATAACATACTTATATAAACAATTACGTGTGTCAATACTTGCGTATAGTACGCACCCGCTTACATTCTGGCGACTTAATTGACCGTTTAGTTTTATTCAACAGAATATGAAAAACAAAAAACTTACATTTACCATTATTATACAGAATATAATGGTCCAAAAAAATTCCTGTTATACGAATACTGCAAATGAATTATGAGTGAATATCAGATTCAGGGCCGGTTTTAGAATTGGAAGGTCAAATTATTCTCCAAATAAAATTAACAATTTTTTTTTTTATCTTATCTTTTTTTTTACACGGAGTTATAACGAAGTGTTTTTAGTGAAATATTATATAACGTCACACTAGTCGTCGTCAAACGGGCAAAATTCACCGATTCCTTAACAACGATTTGGTTGTTTAAATAAATTCATAAATAAAAAAATCACAGTCAAAACCATAGACATATACAGTGAAACCTCCACTAACGGACACCACCCATTAGCGGACACCTCTCAAAAGCGAAAATTTTTTTGGGAACGGGGATATTTTCACTAATTTTCAATAGGAAAACCTCCGAATAGCGGACTCTCCGAATAACGGACATTATTTTAATAGGGAATTTATAAAATAATGGTAAATCCCTAATCATTATTTGAAAATAATACGTATTCACATTCGTATGTACTCTTAAACATACATACAAAAGTATGACAGTTAGTGATGGTTTTCGGCGCGATGACTACGTTAAAACGAAAGCGGTTGTCGCTTCGCGAAAAAGTTGACATTTTAGCTAAAATTTAAATTTAATTATCTAGATTACCATAAAAACAACGAAAATGTAGGAATTCGTGCACTCGCAGAAAAGTTTTAAGTTGAAAAAACACAGATCGTGGATATTGTCTCTAACACAGAAGAAATTTATAAAGTGTGGGTTGAAAATGGAAATGAAGAATGAAAATTAACGACATTAAGAAAATATGAAGGCAATGTGATCGATAAAGAACTTTTCATCTGGTTTAGCAAAACTCGGAAAAAAATTTACCAGTTTCCGGACCAATAATACAGGAAAAGGCTAAACAACTTTCAGAAGTTCACGGATTAAATGACTTTAAAGCTTCTAACTGGTGGCTTGAAAAATTTCAAAAAAGTGCATAAGAGCATTTCGTTTAAATCTATCTGTGGAGAAGCTTCAGCCATTGATAGAATAGCTGTTGATGACTGGAAAAAAAAAATTGCCAAACTAATCGATAAATATGAAAAGCGAGATATCTTCAATGCCGACGAGACTGGGCTTTTTTCAAACAAAAATAATTTAAAAATACATGTACATAATTTTGATTTTGATTGTAAAAATATACTTTAACAAATAATAATTAGGTAGTAATAATTTGTAAAAATATAAAAATGTAATAATTTACAATAAATAATAAATAATAACATTATATGAATAAAAATATATAGTACATTATTATACAAATAAGTTTCAAAAAGTATCCCCTCTGAATAACGGACACCTCCGAATAACGGACAACATTTTGGTGACCGAGAGTGTCCGCTATTCAGAGGTTTCACTGTATCTAATTTCAGCACACGACAATACTTTTACATTTCTAATTAAAGTTTTGATTTTAATAGAAATAAAAATAGCCGTGTTATGTCGTTTGCTGAACAGTGAAACTGGTTATCTATTTTCAAGTATTTTAATTATCATGAAGTCAACCTAAAGTTACGATATTGGACATAATCTTACAGTTATAATTAATGCGATTTATAATAAAAATATAGCTAGTTGAGTAGAGTATGTTTATAAATAATTGTAATAATAGTTAGGTAGGTATGCTGGTTTTAATGGTAATCTGTAAACATCTAATTATTAGTGGAGCTTTTAGGAAAGATTAAAATTAAAATTCAGATAATATTTTAAAACTTGATTGCTAATAGAAAAAAAGATTTTATTACATAAAAACGAAAATAATTCATTAAATTTTTATTTTTATAAATGTTCGAAATGACCTCCATTATTTGCAACACAGAGTTGAAGTTTTTCGACCCAAGCGTTCTTAACATTTCCTAATGTCTCGGGTAAGATATTTTGAATATTTTGTTCAATTTTATGACGAAGATCAGGCAATGAACACCACGGATACACAAGATTTTTCAAATAAATGTGAAACAATAATTGATTTTTTTACTACAATTATTCAAAAACATAACTTGCTCTAACTTGGTCAATTTTTATTTAATTTAATATTTTTTTTTTAACTGTTTTATAAATATGTTCAATTAAATGGCTATCTTAAAAATTTTAAATTCTTAAATGCGTAAAAAAATTTTTTGAAAATTTTTTAATTTTCAACAAAAAATTTTAATTTTATGCCATTCAATCAAAATTTCCATACTTAGTGCTGTAAAAAAAACCGCGTTTAAATATATTGATTTTACATGGAGATATTAAGGGTGATACGGGACTTTTGAGACATACTGTATGTATAAAAGACATATTCATGTCAAAACGATATTTAAATTATAAAAAATGTTTTTAATTAAAAAAAAACAGAACCTAATAGAAGTTAAACATAAAGTATTCTTTATTATATTTCAAGTATTTCTTATAATAACTTACATCATTTGTACAATATTTTGTAACTGCTTGAAATAATTGTTTTGGAAATGCATAGAAAATATTAGAGATCCTTAATAACAATAATATTTATTTATTATTTAGTATGTAACAATATATAGACTCTAAAATGAGTTTTTAAAATACTTAGGTATTTCTTAGTTGATATAACGGTATCAAAAGCGCGATCTATCAATAAATCATAAGGTACTTATTGCAACATATTACCATTGATTATATATACTTAATATATATATATATATATATAATCAATGATATTACATTTATGAGTACATTTCTTTTAATAAATGTGTGTAAATCTATAGAATTTCTTAGAATTTAGAATTATTTTAATTTCATTAAGTTGTAGATAACTTAAACAGT
Organism: Sipha maydis; assembly: GCA_034509805.1. Lineage (NCBI taxonomy): Eukaryota > Metazoa > Arthropoda > Insecta > Hemiptera > Aphididae > Sipha > Sipha maydis. Next base: position 78,432 of record JASXSY010001186.1, read on the forward strand.
TTGTTATGGCGCTTTAAACCATTTAACATCATATTAATAATGTTTATTCCAATTCACTCCTCCTTTAATTACAAATTAAACGTTGTATTTTTTAGTATGATTTTTTAAGTGGCATTGTGAAAAATAGCATAAAAAATCTCAACAAGAACATTAAACAATTTAATTGTTAAATAAGAAAAAAGTTAAAAATAATAAAAGATATTAAGATAATTAAGTTTAAGGCAAATATCATTAAATATGACTTAACTAGATGAGTCAAACACAGATATATGTGAATAAGATGAATATACTCGTATTGAAGATCAAATTTTAATAACAGAAATTATAGACTTTAATTTATACAACATGATAGAATGTAGAAAAACACTACTTTTCACCAACTACATTTTTTGATTGGACTAATAATTATAATTATCAAGTTATTAGAAACGTAAAATATAATGTAGTGATTATTTATTTATTTATTTTTTGAGAGCTTTTATTAATTATTCAGCTCGGAAGTTACAGTATATATATCTTGAGATAAGCAGAGCCGTGTCATACAATTAGCTCCCTTGGCAACATTTTTTCGCTCCCCTCTATGAATTAATTACTAATTGATTTCTTATTATATAAATCTTCATGGGACACCATATTACCAAACACTTAGATAAATCCATCTTTTTTACAGCTATAGTTGTAAAAGTAGCCTACAGTGCCTAATGGGTAATCAGCCTCTGGATACACTTGAAAAAATTGTAACGGATTTTATAAGGATTTTCGATGAGAAAGGCTAAATAGATTTACTTTGTACCACCATGGCTATGGTAGTGCTTTACACATTAACGATTAAACTGTATGATAGAAGAACTAGATAATGATTTATTACTGAACCCGGTATCATTACAGATGTTAGAGATTATAGATTTAAGTCTAGAAGTAAAGTATGTTGTTGTCATATAGGAGTAAGTTAAAAGACTTTCTTGGACTTTTTTAGTAGATACCTGATAATCCAATTTTGACTATTACACTTATTTTTAAAGTTACTACTTATAATGTTATTTAGAAATCAATAACTTACAATTTCAATTACATTTTTAGAACTGTATATTGTTAGAATATTAACTAGGTACCTACTAACCATTTTTTTTTTTTTTTAATAAGTGTTTTTATTTTAGAAATTAAATTTGGATAGAAAGAAAATATGATAAATATTTTATAATATTACCCATATACACTATATACTATATACCAATCTACTTCTTCTTTTGGCCATACTACTCTGCAATTTTTAGCCGTCTCTACAATATCTTGCCACTTTCCTTTGTCTTTTGACATTTTATATTTATACCAATTTATAATTGATAAATATAATTTAATATGCAGTAAAATACTTATTTTTTTATATATTACAATAAAACATTTTATTTGGTTTTTTAAAATGTATAATGCAAAATTCAATTTGACTTTAAAAAACATAAAAGATATTGTAATCGCTACTTATACATGTACATACATCCAAAACTTTTTAATTTATTTAACAAATTACTTTTTTTCATTCCTAACCTTCATAATCTAAGTCAGTATTGTTTTGAAGTTGAATTAAATTTTTCTAATGGTTATGATCCATCTAAAACGAAAATAATAGAATGATTATGAATGGGACAATGCATTAATAAGTAATTATCGACCTATTTCAATAATCTCAATAATTCCAAAACTATTCAAAAGTATCGTATCAAAAAAACTTAATCCAATATTTAAAAACATACTTACTCATTAGTATGATGAACAACGTGGGTTTGTGACAGAAAAGTCATCTACTACAAATATTTTAGTTTCCCAACATTATTTTTTAGATGCTTTTAAGGCAGGGCATCAAGTGAATGTTATTACACTAATTTTTCTAAAGCTTTCGATAAAATTTACCACAATATTTTACTACCAAATTATACAACTTAGGCTCATGTAATATTTTTCATTCGTGGTTAATATAATAATATATTAAAATAAAAACTTTAGCTCAAGTGTTTAATTTTAGATTTTTTATAATGTCGATTGTACCCATATCTTTTTGTATGGTAAAAAAGCTTGAAAATTTAATACATAATACCCTATCGTAGGCATTCGACAAAGTTAGTTGGCAAAATTTCTAGCTGCAACAGAATTACCTTGTATGGTCAACAGAACTTATTCATGAACTCATGAATCGATGAGTTCTAGCATCCACGATTGTGCTTGGAGAGAAATACTAAAATTTGGAGAAGAAGAAAAGAGGTTAGCCATAAAAGCTGGAAACCTTGATGAAGATGGAAATGTTTTTTGTACCATTGTGGCAGATGGCCAGTAGTCTAAAATAAATTACAAATCAAAATGCAATGCACTATCAAGAGAGGTATAATTAAATTAATATTAATATTTACATTTTTTAAATTAGGAAACAAAATTAAAAATTTTAAATAAATTTCAATAAAATTATTTTATTATTTTTTTAATTTTAATTTTAAGTTTAAAACGAAATAAAATATTTTTCAGTAAAAAAAATTATAGGATATAGAACAAAAACATTCTGTTTGTTTGTATATGAATTCGTTATTGTGAGTCATATGTAATCGTGCAGCAATAAAAATAAATAATAAATAAATTAAATTATTAAATAATAATAAATGAATAAAAAAAAAAATACCATGGTCAAATTACAATTGTTTTAAAAACTGGAGTAAATCGGCTACCAGTATTCAAGTGGATGGCAAATAGGTAGGATTTCAAACAAAATATTGAAATGCAACGTACAATAAATTAATAGGCCCTTATTTTTATTTAAATATATCCAAAATCGTAATATATATATATATATAGTATAACTTTTATAAACATACAACATTACTGAACTCTATTATATAAATTTAAATACTATAAGCGATGGAAATAGTACTATATATCACCAAACGACTCAACGACATTTTGTCATATGGTCCAACATTTTTATTACAAAATATTGAGTGTAGGAATCATTTACTACGAAATTATTTACAGAAACTGACTTGCAAAAAAAATATATGATTATCCTATTACTGTTCATAGATATATTTTATTAAATATAATTAGATGCAGGCAGTGGCGGATCCACGGGGAGATGGGGGTTTGGGGTTGAACCCCCCCCCCAAATCACGAAATATATACAGTAAAAATCAATAATCTTATGAATTAAGAAAATTTTTTTTTTTTCAGAAAAAGTATGAGTCAAAGTATATAAATGTTCTTTTATTCGAACAAGAAGTAAGTGGTCATAGATTTAAATGAATGTATTATAAATATTATAATATATTATAAACTACTGACTATTATCTTAGTTTAATTATTTTATACACCTAAGTATAATTTTACAATTAAATTAAAAAGTTTTGAATTATATTTTTATTGTTTTTTTGAAAAATTCTCTAAAAACTTCATCAATTGATACATTTATATCTTTACGAATATTCATAGAAACTAGACCATTGATCTTTTCTTGACCTGTCATATTTCGCAGATAGGTTTTGATTCTTTTTAAACATGAGAAACTTCGTTCAGGCATAGCTATTAAAACAGGCAAGAGTGCCATTATACGTAAAATTTTGAAAACATTGCCAAAAAAAATAAAATCGTATACGAATGACATTTGTTTAGTATATATATATATATATATATATATAATTTATATACATATAATGATATATTATACATATTTACTATTATGGTACTAGGATAACACATTCGATAAATTTCATTTTTAAATGTGTACTACTGCATTAAAAAGTAAAAACCCTTGATCAGTCACTGACTGCTATGTTATAAAAAATATTCCAAGAGCCAAAGAAAACTTTTTTCAACCCCCCTCCTAAAATTGGATCCGCCACTGAATGTAGGACTGGAATTGCAACAGCTATAAAATGTAGAAAAACGAAAATCAATCTAAATCTTAGAGAGCAATATAAAATTATATACTATTTATTTATGTATTCATTTAAGAATATTAACCGTGTACTAATTTTTGTTTTTTCCTCGACTCATAAAGATTTTATGGGTACGTACCTAATTAAAGTCAGCAAAACATTTATAAGTATCAAGGAATAACTGCGGTGTAATGTGCTGACTATAGTAGTACTTAGTACCTACTAAATGAGGAGGTTGTTAATTAAAACCAAATATTGAATCACCTTGATGCGTGTCTTATCTGTTATCATATTTACCGGTAACCTGCATCCTGGTGGCATTGGTTACAACTCAGAAGTTTCGAACGAACCCAAACACAATACATCACACTATATAGGTAGATCCATATTTATTTCGCGTCTTCGCGATATTCCACTAATTTTTTGTTTTACACTCAATTGATTAAGCACTGAATGAAATATATTCGATTTTCATGTTTAGGTCGATTTAATAATGGAAATCACATAGATAACAGCCTGTCGATTACAGGAACATAATTTTTCAATATTTGATTAATGTACTTCTCAATTAAAAATATTACGTTTGCAGATCAAAAATAGCGTACCAATAATAATTGTGAGTAATTATCCCCAGCGTTATGTTCAAGAGAAACAATGTTTTATTTGAACCTATATTTGTGCTGTAGGTGCATCAATATGTTTCCAAATCCATGGGCGACTTCAGTTCCACCACCGGTTTCCAAGCCGATGGTTAGCAGCTTTGAAAATAATGCTCCGCACTTTCCATTCTATGTTACTCAGAATCCTGTACAAAATATGTCAGTAAGTATGAAAATCTTTACTTGAATTATTCAATTACTGTTTTTGTACAAAATGCTTACTACTACATTATTACTACCTACTATATTCATACTACATACCTAATGATTTGTAGATCAGTCTTCTTCTCTCTGCTATTTGGAGTCCGACACTTTTGTCCTAAACCTCTACTGATCTTGATTTTCTTCTACATCTACGCTCACACCAAAAACCCTCATATTGTTCTCAATTGTATCTCGTTTTTGGTCTTCTTTTCCCTTCATCATTCATTTTCCTAACCACTCTTAATGCTTATGTTTTTTTTTTTTTTTTGTTTTGCTATTGTTAATGGTTTGTAGATTTGTCAAAAAATAAAAATAACATTAAATGCAATATTAGTCGTAAGTAACTTCTAACTTTTTCATACCATATGAACTATTAAGTGCATTTATTCAACTGTTATTGTTTAATAGATTCTATATTTTATCTATCTATTGATTATATTATATTATCATTTAGTTATGTTTTTGTATTCATGTTTTAAATAATAAGTTTTTTAAGACTATTGAACTATTGACTATTAATATATTTAGCTTATACTGTTGAATACATTTTATATACTGCTACATGTATATCTTATTAATCATATTTTATTGTATATTTATTTTTATTGCGTTAAATTATTATTTATTATTGTCAATAAATATACAATTACTATTTTAGTAATTTCAATTTAAATATTAATTTTATTTAGATAATTTCATTACAATCTGAGACTTATATTTTATTAATAAAAACTAAAAAATTAATATGTTTCTTGAATTATAGATGTTATAAAGTTAGTTTTAGCCTATGTTATACATGAGCCTGCAATATTGACATTTTTTTGTTTCCTTTCTGAATTTATTAATAAAGTAAAATTTATTTTAATTTTACCTGATATACTTATTAAACATTTTTTAGATTCTAAAATATTTTAAAATATATTTAGTTTATTTTTATTTAAATTATAAATACATTTTGAATTAAATTCTTATAAAAAGATACATTTTACTGAAAATCGTAATAACCCTGATTTAGAATATTTATGTACAGTCTATTATTACATACAAAATCATATAAATTGAGCTACAAAACTATACATTAAACATTTTGTAACTTTAACTTATTTTTGAGAGATAATTCTTAATAATTACTTAAGTTAAAAATATTTGTGAAAATGATTTATGCAATTTTTCATATCATTTTTAGATGGCTCAGTCAATTCAACCAAATGCAATTGATCCTGCTGTGAGTCTCTTTTAATCATTTTTGAAGTTTTATAGATAACTTATGATTTCTTTTTTTTAATTTCTTTTATAAGATGGTCCAAAAGTGGCAAGAATGGAAACAATGGGAACTATGGCAACAACAATTCCAACAATGGCAACAACAGGTTTGTAATTAAAATTGTATTATTTAATTGGTTTTACAGAATATTTTAAAATTATCTAATATTTACTATTATTGTTTCAACTAGTAAAACAAATAAGCTAGCAACATTTTTTTGTATTTTAAATATAATTTCTACCCATTTTAATGTTTTTCATATTATAACAATTATAATTTAACTATAGAAGTTTCTTTATGTCAAAAAAGATTTATGTAAATTAATCTAATAATAAAATCTAAACTAATAAATAATAAAATAAGAAAAAATTTCTTTATTTACATTAATCAAAATGAGTGAAGGTAATTGAACAAGGAATTAGTAAAGAAGAACAATTTTAATTTAAAATGTTTTTCTGTTCTCAGTGGTCATAACACATAATTAATTAATTTTATGTATTTTGTTAACAATAATATTTGCATTAGACTGGACAAATTACTGCTGCAACACCACAATCAGCACCTCCATTGCCCCCAGGTCAACCATCATTACCATCTTCACAACACCCTACAATTCCATTTCAAAATCAGCAATATTCTTACAACCTGCCAGCAGGATCACAACTGCCTCAACTAACTAATCAACCTCAACAAGTAAATAATCTTGTAATAATTACTTTCAAGATATAAATAATTTTTTTTTATTATTATTATTATTAGATCACTACTAAAACTGAAGTAGGGATAAAACGAGGACTAGAGCCTGAATATCAAAATAATGAAAAAAAGTTGAAAATTGATACTGCCAGTAAAAAAGAAATCGAATTAAATGATGAAACTGAAGCACTATTTGAAGAGCAATTTAAGTCATGGGAAGAACAATTTCTTAAATGGAAAGAACAAAACAAGAATCATCCAGATAAAGTAAAAAAAAAAAAAAATTGCATAGTTTTATTTTTTTCTGTTATCAATCGATACTAGAATAATTATTTTCATTAGGTTCAGTATATAGAATATGAAAAAAAATGGTTAAATTGGCGTGATCATTTAAAACAGAAGTGTGAAATTCTAAAGAAAAAAAGAGAGATGAGAATGGCTGAAAAAAAAGTAAATTTTCTTTTATTACATTCACATTATTCTTTATATTGCTATTTTGTTAATTTAAAATAAAAATTTCGTTATTTAATGTAATAGAAAGAAACAGTTCAAGTTGAAGAAAATAAACTACAATCTCAACAAATATCTACTTGCAATCAAACAATGTTAAATGCTCCTATATTAACAAATGAACCACCTCCAACTTTCCAGCAATTGGTAATTATCTAATATTAACAATTAGATTAAAATTATTTATATTTTTTCTTCATCTTTAAATATATGTTTAATATATGTTTTGAATTTAGAAAACAAGTAAAATTTTGGTTAGGTTAGATATAGGGAGGGATTAATTATATCGCTGAATTTGTTTGTTAAATTTGAAACTAACATACTATTAATTTCATGTTCAGTATAGTGTTGAGTTTTTGAAAAACTCATTACAGGTTCATATCCACAGTATCAGTAATTGACAATACGCTGATTCAGCGTACTATATTCATAGACATAACCAAAAGAAGAAAGATAATAATATTATATCAATTCTTAGTACATATTTACTTTTTTAATTAGAACTCTCCTGCTTACATGCATTAATTGTAGTCTTTCACCAATATTAATTTAAATTAAACCAATTATAATTTCAGTTATAGCTATCGCTTTACTATCATAGTTTTTAGAGTCTTAAAAATATTTATATTATTTTAATGTTAATACAATGTTTAGTATAAAATAATAAACTTGATATTAGACATTTAATTTAAAATTTTTTCCAATTATGTATGATTATACAATAAATATATTCTATTTTGAGTTTAGAATAAAACTATTTGTTATTAATTTTTTGTTTTTGTGTAGCATAATAATTCTTCTATGGTTCCATCAACTTCAATAAATCAAATACCGGGGTTGGATCTAGTTAGCAATAATGAAAATGTAACTCAAGGATTTCTAAATGTATCAAACATTCTTCCACAAAATCAAAATGGACCAATCCAAACACCAGATGATAAACCTTTTAATTTCCCCAAAAGTATTACAAATCCTGCAACAATTAATCCACATCCAATTAATATGCCTCATGGTAACATAAATCAACCACCTACTTCTATGTATCAAAGTTCTAACAGCTGGTCTAAATATAACAACCCTGTAATTTATTACAATCAAAAACCACCAGATGTTGATAATACATCAATATCTAAATTTGGTCAACAAATTGAAAATAGTTCTAGACTACCATATGATGAAGATATGTCCAATACAACTTATAATAATTCGCAAAATGCTCCTAGTACGGACTATAGAAGACCATTGGAAGGATCTTATAATAAATCATCAAATGACAATAAATTTTACAATGAACCTCAAGATGTTCAACCATTTAAAAGACATTTTAATGCATCATCTAGTAACTTTCGTGGTTATAACCAACCTAATTCAAACACTTCAAATTTTAACAATTTCAACAAACCATCTGAAAAATCTAATATTCCGTATCAACCACCATCTATGATGAATACTACTGCTTCAAAACCTCCATCCTTGTTAAGTTTAAATTTGGTTAAACCTGTTTCACTTGGTAAGACTTAGATTTAAGTATATTGCTATATAAATTGTATCTATAATTGGTTGTGTTTTTGCTATTGATAACATCAATAAGCAATGATAAAATCACTCCACAATATGTTGATAAAATTTTGGATTTTTTTTTTCCGTCTTCGACACTTCATTATTATATATATATATATCATAGTTAAAGTATATGGCTTTTATTTAAACTAAGTATTTTTAGATAAAACAATTAAAAATATACAATTTTATATGTGATAACTGTCCATAATATGTATTAATTTTTAATTAAACCATGGTATTGGACATTTTTATTTCTAATATTTCCTATTAATAGTCCAAAGAAATGTTTATATTTGCTTTCAATTTGTATATATGTTACGGACAAAGTGGAAAATTCTGACAATGTATACAATGCTCGGGCATTGTATACAGTGCCCGGTCACTGTATATTGTGTACAATGTCCGAGGTATATTGGTCAATGTAAATTGTGAAGTATTAATACAAAATAATCTGCATAATATATTATGTTTAATTTTGATAATGATAAATTAGCTTAAATTATACATTTAAAATATTGTGAAGAAGGTAAATGTATTCTAACAATTACATAATTAATAATTAAATGCCATGTCTATTCTCTGATTAAACACTAACTATTATACATAATTAATTTATTTTTATATTATTATTATTTTTATTTATACTAATTTATTTCAAATAATTTTAATTTTTTTTTCACTAATTATACTATTTATTATACTTATTTTATTACATCATATTTCTTCAAGAGTTTATAATCATTTGGCTTCAATTTTTGGGAACTATTCTTTGTATTAATTATATGTTCAATTAATTAGTCGTATTTTAATTTGGTCAAATACACATTATTCACATTTTATTAATTTAATACAATATTCAATTTTGCATTAAATTTTTCCATTTTAAATAAAATGTAGAAAATAAATAAATGTTTGTTTAAGTACTGCACAATATAAACTGAGTGACAGTATACTACAACTAAAGTAAAACTATACGTACCAAAATTATATGAGATAAGTTGTTTATCGGTTTCATTATAGAGATATAGAGTGCATTCATAAAATGTCATTAGTGTTTAACCAAAGGATAGATGTAGCATATAACTATTTATATTTTATAAGAAAAAAATTGTATATAAAAATTATTTGATGAAAAACATAATATTAATATATTATATTATGTTATATTAATAATTTGCATTAAAAACATAATATATTATGCAGATTATTTTGTATAAATACTTCACAATTTACATTGTCCAATATACCTTGGACATCGTTTACAATGCCCGGTCATTGTATACATTGTCAGAATTTTCCACTTTGCCCGTAACATATATTCCACATTATATGTTGAATTTTTAAATTAATTTATTATATTGTTAAATTAATTGTTTTATTTTATTTTGTAAGTCTTATAGGCAATTTTATTAGACTAATAGGATAAATATTATTTTGTTTAACATGTAGCATTTCTTTTTAAATCATAAATAAAAAAAGAGCACAAATATTTCTTTAGAATATACTAAAAATTGCATAATTTTTATTTAAAAATTATTAAATAATGTTGTATTTAAAATGATTTTAGATAAAGTTGGATTTTATTCTGAGAATAAGAATATTCCATCAAATAGGTATTAATTTGAATGTTTTTATACATGGAACAAGATTTGTAAACAAATTATTTTCTATTTCATTAGGTATGACAGAAATTGGAATAATGCTGACGATGAAGATGACCCAGAAAATGAATATATGGAAGCACATAAAAAATTTAGTTCAGAACCTTACGATCAAAATAATGAAGACAAGTTTTCTAATAATATACAGCATAGAAATGTATACAATGAAAATAATTATTCTAGAGGACAACAAAGCGCGAGAAACTTTAATGATGATTATTCAAGACCTTTTAATCAATCAAGAGGATCCCAATTTATGAAAAATTCTGATAATGAATATCTTAGAAATAACTCTCAATTTTCTAGAAATAACAATCAAAGTTATCCTCGTGAATTATCAACATCAAAAATTAATGAAAATGATTATTATAAACCTCCAAACAATAAATGTTTGGACCAAGGATTTCCTAGAGAAGCACCATTTTCAAAAGACATTGATAAAGATTGTTCTAATAAATCTACTTTTAATAAAAACTATGCACCACAAAAAGGAAATTATGGACCTCCTCCCCCAAGAGGAAATTATGAATTACCTAGAGGTAATTTTAACAATTATACGGATAGAACAAATATGGAATGGGATAAAAACTATACCAAAAATGAAGAACTTCAACATCCAATTCAAAATATCATAGATCCTCAAGTCATTAAGAAATCATTTGATGAAGTTCTACCAATAGATCCAGTAAAAATATTTGATTATCGACATTTACCTTCTTTAAAAGTTATCCCAGGTAATATATTTATATATCTAATATTTACCAATGAATTAATGCTAATTTCAATTATTTATTAATTTTATTATAATAATTTATAGGGTTATCGAAGGAAACTGTTATTCCTATCAAAGTTTATGATTATAAACACGGAGGTAAACGCATATTACCTTGGCAAGATAGAGGTTTGTATAATTTTCATATTATTGAAATTGGTATAAATGGTATCACATTAATTGTTTGTATAAAACATGAAAATTGTTAGTATATGAACATTTTTTGCATACATATATGCTGTATATTTTGTATACAGCAATGGTTTATTGCCTGCATTTATTGTTGTATAAAAAATAATTTTTTTTTCTTTGCTTATATACAATTGAAAATTGTATGTTATATTAAGAACAAATTCACTTTTTACAAGATTCAGTTTAATCTACACTTATTTATATTTATAAATTTTCATTTTTATTTTATTACATTTTTTTAGTGATATTGTTTGGCCTGCAACATACTGCTGGATTTTGAAATTATTAATATTTTGTTCTTTTTGAAGTGTTTGAATACATCTTCAAAATAATGGATATTTGTGGGAATTAAGTGTATATTTCTTTAGTAAATTAAATTATATAAACTCTACTAATATATGTATAAAAATATACTATAAACTCAATAATATACTCTACTATATACTCAAAAATGTCGAAAAAAATTTAACATATCAATTAACTTGTGCATTAACATCTGACATATATAAAAAATGTTACACGTACAATTGATACATGTCTGATTCAAATATTAAAAAATAATTTGTATTGACATTTCATATATATCTAAAATATTAATATTTTCAGGTTTTAGTAGGAGAAATATAAATCAAACAAGAGATTTAAATGACAAAGACGGTAAATACTTTTTTTATTTGTATATATTATCTATATTACTAGTAACATCTAAAATGAAGAATTATTATTTAATAATTATTCAACTATTATACAGTGAGAACTTCTATTAACCTAAATGTCTCTATCATAGAAACTACAAAAATTAGAAATGTAATATTTTAAATTTTAATTACCTTAAAAAATTATACATACACTTAATTTTCTCAATTAGTTTTATTAAAAATCTGTTTCAATTATTAAGAATTTAAGAATATTAAGAAGTTTTATTATGTTTATAATTTTTAAATTTGTTATTTACAAAATTATCATTTCCTATGAATTATTAACATTTAATGATAATAAACCATATTATTAATACTTACCATCTGTATCTTTGTCCATCTTTTATTTAAATTAAATATTTTATCAGTATGTAATTTTGAATGTTTTTTTTTTTTTTTTATAGAGATTATTCAAAATGAAAATTATGATTCAAACTTATGTGGAAAAACGCTGAACAAAAACCCAACATTTAACTCTAATGGTATATAAAGATATTGCATAAAATTATATTTAGACAACTAAAAAACCTATAGATATAATTAGTACTTATAATAATAATCATTTTTAGACACCTCGTCAGAAGAAAAAAATCAAAATGTTTTTGATGAAATTATCAACGATAACTTCAATGAAAATAAAGAAGAAAATAATTCTAATATAATAGAAACCATAGGAGTTAATGATGATGATGATGATGATAATAATGAAGAAAAGGAAGAAACTCTAAAACCAGTTAATGAAGTTAATAATATGTGTGTGCCATCTCTGCCAAGGTTGTCCATAAATAATGAAGTAGAAAAACCATCTAATAGAAAGTTATTAACCATTGATACATTATTATGTCCACCTGGTCGATTTAATAGACCATCCAAAATTGTTATAATTCTCCGAGGTTTACCTGGCTCTGGAAAATCTTATGTTGCAAAATTAATTAAAGTTTGTATATTATATTTGTGTACTTTGTAGTTCTGTTAATTTTATTTAATTAAATATATTTGATTAATTAAGTTAATTCTTTAATTTTATTAATTGTTATTTTTAGGAAAAAGAAGTTGCAATGGGAGGACAAGCCCCAAGGATTTTATCTTTGGATGATTATTTTATGACTGAAGTAACTAAAACTGAAATTGATCCTGAAACAAATAAAAAAGTAGAAAAAAAGGTATTGTTATAAGTATATTTGGTATAAAGTATGTTTATATTTTATATTATAATTGTATTTCATTATAAGATATAAATAAATTTACTATAAAAAAATCTTTATAATTATTGATAGAAGAAAATGCTTTTTTAGAGGTGTTATAAGTAGAGGCAAAATTTGCTTGTTTCCTTATTTTTTATTCTTATATTATCCTGAAGAAAAATAACAAAAATTAAATTGTACAGTTTAAAATGTATTCGGATAAACTTTCAACAGTAAATATTTTTGTGTTCACCATATAAATCACATCAAATAGTATTCTTAGTTGACATAGATTTGAAAAATGAATTTTTTCTCGCATGAAAAAATAAGAAAACAATAACATGAACATGTTATTGTTTTCTTTGAGAAACTGCTAAATAAAAAAACTTATCTTGTCATATTTGATTCATACAAGACAAATAAATATCACAATTATCCTATGAAATATAGTTATAAGTAGGGATGTGCTGAACTAGGAATATTGGAAAAACCGAATACCGAATATTTTGTTTTTTACACCTAAAAATACCTAATGTTATATAAATTAATATTATTTGGGATCCGGCACAGAATATTCGGCGTTATTCAGTACAGAATATTCGGCTGTATTTAGTGCAGAATATTAAAAAGAATATTGATATCAAACATAGTAACTAGTAACATAACTACATAGTACATACGTATAAGCTATAAAAATTAAAGATTAAACTGATTAAAGACATACAACAATATACTTTTCAAAAACAATTTTAGAAACAACTTAGAAAATGTATTTATTATAAATTATAATTTTAATTTTTGACAAGATAGTATGAGATCCTTTCATATTACTATTTAGTATTTAGTATTTACTAATTAATTATAAATTATAATATGGCTATATGAGAGCTCTTCTTAATCGATTTCACTTAATAATATTTTATAAAATGTATCTTTGGACTATTCTAAAAATTTTAAACCATTTATAAACTATAAATACAATATCTAAAAAAAAATTGAACATATAACAATAAATAATTATATTATTTAATTTAAAAATTTAAATATCAAGTACTTAAATTGTATTCTTGATCGAATATTAATTAAATACGCCGAATAGCTGAATATAAATTAATCCCAAAATATTGACCAAATAGGCTGGATACCGAATAACTACCGAATATTCGGTCCTTCCCTAGTTATAAGGACACTTCTGATTATTTCTAAAATACTGAATAATGTAATGATGATTCCAATTGGAAGTGATAATTTTCTGTTTTAACACACACGATTAAGGCGTATTATACTTCTAATATATTGATAAATTTATTAATATGATAAGCAATTTTAAAACCAATTTAAATTTGACACTAGGCCTACCAAAGAATAACTTCTTTACTTTTTTATTTTTCAACATAAATTCTAATAAATTTGGCTATGTAAATTTGTTTATTTTAATATATTTTATGGGAATTTATATGGATAAAATTAAAAATACAAGACAGATATTCTTAAGTATACTTGATATAGACTATTATTAATCAATTTTAGTTTTCTTATTACAATTTTTAACCATTAGCACATATTGTATAGTACTTCAATTTTAGTTGTGATTCTTTACTCCTAGTGTGTGTGTGTATTTATTAATTATCACAAAAGCAGTTGTAGTAATAATAATATTTTAATTTTTTTTAATGATTTTTTTATTAATATTTTAAATTGTAATATTTAAGGTAATGGAATATGAATATGATCCTGCTATTGAAAGTTCGTATCGAACTTCTTTTATAAAAGCATTTAAGAAAAAAATTTTGGAAAATTATTTTTCATTTTATATAATTGATGCCATAAATAATAAAGTAACATATTATAAAGATATTCTAGAAATTTCTAGAGCCAATGGATTTACAGTGAGTTCATTAATTTATCATTACTATTATGGTTTAAATATCTTGACTAAAAGTAATACATAATTAACATAAAAAATTGTATTAAATATACAGTAGAACCTCAATTATTTTGAGCAATGACGAGGAAAATCATGGATAAATGAAAACCACAGTTAATCAAGAATTTTTATTTAATTTTTTATTTATTTTTACAAATTATTTAAATTATGTTATATAAATACATATTGCCCTGTTTTAAAATTATTGAGGCTTGATATTTGAACTAATCTGTCTATTTTTTGTAGTTTAAAATGTTTTTTAATACTTCACTTCTAATTTTTCTTGATTTGTGATATCATGGAAGTCAAAATTTTCCTGTTTGCCGATGTTCAAGAGAAAATCAAATACTTCTATAAATCTATAATATAGACCATACATTGTTTATTAAATTAATATTATTTATTATCTTCAACTTTTATACAATATCTACTTATCTACTTATGTCTATAACTTTAATACATACAAAGTTTTAGAAGAATGAGCATGGTTATTCGCAAATACAGATAATCGGCTTAGGTCATAAATTTATGTTCTACTGTGTTTTATTATTTGAATATTATCTGTGTGTTTTTTATGATTAATTTGTAAATACTGAATAATCAAGATATTTTTATCTCTACTCTAGCTATAATGTAATTTAATTATTTTTTTATTACTATACTATTTAGATTTACATAATTGAATTAGAATGTAATGTAGATTTGTGTATCAAACGTAATATACACAATAGAACAGCACATGATATTAATAGCATTATGAAATCTTGGGTTAAAACCCCAGATGATCAAATATTGTTGGATATACAGTCATTACTCCATTCAACTTCAAAAAGCGAGGTTTTAAATTTTTATTTATTATCATCAATAAATAAATTAAAAAATTGAATTGATTTAGATGGAAATGGAGGATGTATCCGACATTGAAATGGAATTAGAAAGAGATGAAGAAACTGTTGATAATAGTGATTCTGTAGAAAATAAAAATGTTGACTTTGAAGAAGAGGTAATCATTATTTTATTAACTTATAAATTATATAAATAAAGTAAGTTTATTTATTTTATAGTATTTTTAATATTATTAAGTGTTAAGTACTCTTATTTTTTTTTTATGAGTAAAGAAACAAAAATATTACTTGAAATGTGATGTGTAGAATAGATACTTGGGTTTCAAGTATCTTATTTTGAACAAAATATCCTAATTGTTGAAGTATTAGTGTTTTCTTTTTTTATTTATATAACATAATGTTTAATAATTTTTGTTGAAAATATAGCATCATGTTAAAACTAAAACCAGAAAATATAATTTCTATTATTCTATTTTTTTGGTTGCTAATATTTCTACAGGATGTCATGAAATTGTTATCTTGCAAATGGACTGATACTATTCCACAAGAAGAAAAGATGAGTATGTTTAATTTATATTATTTTTTTATTGCTAAAAGTATTTACTATTAACTTATTACTATTTGCTAACAAGTATTAAAGACACATTAATTTATTTGAAATTTTTCTTTTACATTTATTGAAAACTTGATTAAAATATGTTAAATATTAAATTTATTACAGAGCGATTGGATGGTCTGTGTAAAAAAAAAACGGAGAAATCAATAAAAGAATGGTTACAAATACCTGAAGATGATTACTCTATAAATGAACAACAAGATGTTGTCAAAGATGGGAAAAAAAGGGTCAGTATTATACCATTTTTGTTCCATTAAATCATAATAATGATATTGTACACACATCAATATTATGCATTCTTTAAGTTATTAATATCCTAATAATTTTATACTTTTCATTTACAATTTCATATCAAATTTGAATAACTTCAAAAAAATTAGTACAAATTTTTATTCAGTTACATCAAAACTTTTAGAAAAATGAACTGAGTAATAATTATTTGTATAAATTAGTGTTTCGATTTGAAAAACAAAAGTTAATTTTGTTACATGATAATTTTTAAAGAATACCAAAAATGTATGTGTTGAAAAATATAGTCTTAATGTACACATATATTTTCCATAATTCACAGTATTTGAATAATACATAAGTAAGGCATAAAACAGGGATTAATTGCATTAAAAATCATCTTGTATACTGCTTTTTTTTTTTTATGTATCAGTTAATACTTTAAGCCTTTGATATATCATAATTCTTTTTTCTTTTTTTTTTTGATAATACTACCTTCTTCTTCTCCCTTCCTTTTCTCACAACAATTTAGGGTCTGCTATAAGTAATACTATATAATATTAAATTAGAAATCAATTGATTATAACTTGATAACTTAAATTTTTTTCTTTATTATTTACATATTTATAAATATAATATTAATTATACTACAAAAGTCTAAATTTAACATATATACTTTTAAAGTATCACTATAATATTATAAATCTAAAAGAAAGTATTAATTTAAGTTTTAAATCTTTAAATATAGCAAAAAAAAAAAAAAATGGTATAGAAAAAAATAGATGCCAAATTAGTTATTATGAATTTTGCATTTCATTATAATTAATATATATAGTTAAAAATGTTGTAATATAAGTTAAACTTACTCTATTTTTTGTAGGTTCGTTGGGCTGATATGGAAGAACGACGTGAGCAAGAAAAAATGCGTGCTATAGGTTTTGTAGTTGGGCAAACTGATTGGGATCGTATGTTAGGTCGGGATCAAGGTGAAAGCAAGCTGACTCAAACTAAATATATTTGACCATCTCAGTACGTTTTTATAGACATACAATTTAGAAAGAATTATTTTTTAAGTTTGATGTATATTTTTTTCTTGAGGGAATCATCTTTTAGAAATGATTTTTCTCTTTCCTGTTTGCCTTTGTTAAAATACCTTTGTTAGGAGAAGTAGTTTATTATGTATAAAAATAATTATGTTACATATTTAATATTATATTAATTTTAATTTTAATTATGCTATAAAATAAAAAAATAAAAAAATAAACAATAGATTTAATTTAATTACCTTTGAACAACATGAGTAAGTATACATAATGTATATATATTCTATTACAATGATTTTAATTTATTTTAGATATTTATTAAAAATGTTGTCATACTTTGTTACATAAATATTATCATGAGTTGTAGTTTTAATTTGTTTATTTTCGGTTAAAAAATTGCGCGGTACTGCATGTTTTATTGTTGTGCGAGTCATCACAATTGGCCCTTGTTTATTATCATCCAATGATCTCTAAACAAAACAATTAAAATAATTAAAATGCTTCTAGAATTATATTATAGAATCAGTCCCATGTTCTTATAACTTAACTTATAGACAAGATACATAAATGGGTGACTGATACAATAAAGATAATTTTTCTTATCAATTTGAAATATAAATTATTTCTGAACAAAGAAATGACTATGTTTAAGTATAGATTACGTTACTATATTAGTAAAAGTTATAAGTTTATAATTATTTTGTAATTAGGGAAGTTAAATTAATTTTACGAAAAATAATTGTATTATTTTGGATAACCTTTGGACTTTGATTTATTAATTTTTAACATCCAGAATAATAAATGTAGTAGTAATGTCCAGGAAAAATAATAATAATAACATAATCAATACATTCCTGGCTCCACTCAGAATCTAAGAGCAAGTCTATGCAATTATCCCATTTTGTAATTTTTTATCTACAATTAATGGTGTATTTTCAAATTTTTTTGTGGAGGGTTTAAAACTTTTAAAAAATAAGTGATTTTGTATTATAAAAATACAGTATGAATTAATAATTATGCTATTCTAATATTATTATAAATACAAATGAAGAGCTATTTATGACTAAATATAAATAAATATTCTCTTTATTTCTTTGTAGCAAATTATTTATGACTTGAACCTTTTTATTCTTCTAGGGCGGTTTTATACCTGGGAACTCCCCTGAAAATACACCACTGTCTACAATATTTATTAAAAATTTAAAAAGCAATATTTTTTAAAACACTTAGATGTGAATATTTATACTAATTAGTAGCAATTTAAATCTATTGAATTGTTTATGATACATTGACATTTGTATTTAAAATAATAATTAAAATAGATTATTTTAAATAATGCTGTTTTCTTTTATTCTTAATTCTATAATAAAGTTTTTAGCATCAAAATCATTCACTAAAGACCTACGTAAACTCTGGTGATGCGTGACTTGGATATGCCTCTTAAAATGTCTGGTAGAGAATTAACAACAAAAGTCATATTTACCTGTAATACGTTTAAAAAGAACAAAAATGCCAGCAACGCTAATGCAGAGGACGTCGGTGACGAACGTTGTGAACTCTGATTTTGTTTCCTGTACAACAATTTTTTAAACTGTTTAATATAATATTATTTTGTTGCATTATTATGTATTACGTGCATTAAAATCTACTACTGTTAAAAAGTCAAACACTTGACTAAAATGTATTTCTTCTTCGCCTTCTCTGCTTGCTCGCATCTATAATAACATGTTTGTTTGTACATGAATATACTTTTATATTACTCACCTAGTAAACTTATTATATGCGCGCCCCATGTACGATGAAGGATAATGATTGCTGCCGAGAACATTTAAGGCCCTTGCCGCTGGTACGTTGGACGACTGAGACGACTGAGACGACAATGATGATGATTGCAACATGTCAGCGCGGATTTAACTATATTTTCGTATCTAGCTAAGAGTGTATTAGAATTGTTGTTTTAATTGTTTTTGTGCTTCTGTTGCAGAAAAAGATCATCGAACACTATTTAGGAGCGAATGAGTTTAAAGTTCGACGCTGGGCAAACAAAATCATCCTAACCGACCTGAAGAATATTTCTGACACCAACTATTAGAAATTCACTCGCTATACGTATGTAATTTGTAGGGTCATCGCCCGTGACTGAAAAACATGAGGACATGTACTCTACAACACGTCCGCGTAAAGTGTAAAATGTTCCCAATTATTATAATGATAATAATAATTTAAACATAGTTTCATAAACCGTTAGTGTTTGTAGCTTAAGTTTTATTTTCTACCGTAATTATTTATTTTATTTAGTGTTGTACTGACTAAATGTGTAAGTGTATTTGTAATATTTATTTTTGTTTAATTTTTTTGCTGGCCATGTTGTTTTTATTAATATTATTATTGTTTATTAATATAGTTTAAGATTTACATAAAATATTAAACACTGTGAATTTTGTCATTATTTTTCATATGTTTAAAAACATTTTGTATACATACCACAATGTTATTACTAAATACTAAAATGTAGCACATTATCAAAAATTATCCATCTTTATTCCTATTTCTATTTACATATAAATCAACCGTTTACTTTTTCAAATTATAACGCTTTATTGACTTTACGATTAATATACTTATGAATAATTAATATAATAATTTTTATGTGATATTTATTGAGTATTTTTTATGTTATCCCAATATTGTTATTTGAATTGTATTTGGATTTGAAAATAATGTTATTTATCTATCAAGGGCCGTAAATTTTCACTCGTGCTTATATTTTACGTTACAGCTGCAAAATAGAAAATAGAAAAAAAAGGATAGAATAATATAATTGAATAGTCATAAATTTATGATAAAACCTTACTAAAATGTATTTTAATTATTTTAAATATATTTGATATCATGGATGGTACGTCATAAATTTGAGCCCCAAATTATAATGTTTTTTTTTTTTTTTATTTGACGAGTGTGTTTACCCTAATCACCATCCCATTCTGGATCCACCCCGGCTGTATACAGTTATACGGTAAAAACGTCAGTTCTCCAACACTGATGGTTAGATATATCCAATTTAGAATTTTTAAACAAACGTCTGATAAATCGACGCGGCCATTCGGCAATCGGTGGAAAACGAATCACTCGCGAACTCGTATCTGATAAGATAATATTGTGCGCGTTCCAATGTATTTTAGCTGCATGCTTGAGATGCCATGACAACGATTCATAACACTACCATAACTGTAAAAGTGCTCACCAGCCGTTATTTTGTTACCATTATCTCGAAAAAAAATTACTTCACGGACGTATTATACACCTGTTTATAGTTTTGTTACGGCCATTAAACAGTATGAAAAATATATATCTTCATGCTATACATCTAACATATTCATGAAGCGTATTCCATTTAAATTGTATACGAATACGTCTATATGATAAAAATACGTAAACCCAAATGTAGTGTATCAATAACGATAATAATTTTGGAGAAAAAAATTGCAATAATAATGATAATCTCGCAAAAACTATTTATACTATTTATAATATGACGAACAAATATTCCGAAAATACAAAAACCATATTACATCTGTATGCAATAATAATTGAATGCGGTTATATGTTTAAATATCATCGTAAATAATAAATTAGTACACCGACAGTGACTATGTAGGTGCAGAGGCTAAAATATATTTTATTTCGTATTACACACTTTGTAGTAAACTTGGAATTGCCGTGAGGGGCTTTGCCCTCCATATCCCCCAAAAGCGTATTTAAACTATAAACATAAGATTGTCATTTTATATTTTCTTTATCAACCAAGTATAAACTACATTACAATAAAAATGGAATCAACCTTAAAAACATTACCTGCCATACCATAAATTATGGATAATGTTTAATTTACGAATAATATAGTATTGATAAGTAATCTAACAGTTAGTCTTTTCTTTATTATCATTTATATATAGTTATTAAATTTATATAATATAGGTACATTTAGAAATTTAAAAATGTATTAGGTTTGAGTTGATTTTTGTGTCATCAACCGTTGAGAGAGTTGATTTTACTGATGCTTCAGGGAAAACCCCCAAACCATTTTTACTCTGAGGAACTTTTTCAAAACAAGCATTATTTATAATATTACTGTTAATAGCAGGATCTTCTGGCAAATCATCATTAGTATCCTTAACATAATTTAATTTATTTGCCACATATGAAGCTTCATTTCCATCACAATTGTTTTTATCTTTACTAATAATTTCAGAATATACTTCATCTAAAAAATATAAAGCACCTAATCAAATAAAGTTATAATACTAATATTGAATTAATAATAAATTATCTTAAAAAAAATAAACTAACAAAAAAATTAATAATTTAAATTTATATTATAATAATAATAATGAACTTTATTGCAACAACACTTAAATAATACAAAAATAAACATAAATTGAGAAAAAAATCTGTTATTTATACTGATACAGTAGTTATGCATAGTACAACAATTTTATATCTAATTTTATACAATAATCTTGTTATAATTAAATTATCTTTGGCAAATCAATATGCCTAAGATAAGTTTTGAAAGACCCTAAATTATCAAACCAATTTATATTAATATTTATCAAGCGACATAAATCAAAACCTATTAACAATACACTTTTTTGTCCAAGAACTTTTTGACACTACAGTAAACAGAGGTAAGTAAATATTTTGCTTATATCTAATATTATGATCATGATCTGATACAGGTATTAATTTGTTATGTTTAATCAAGTTTACTGTCTACTATACGCTTATAAAGATTAGTTATAAATTATCTTGAAATGATTTACATTGAGTGTTATTTATATATTATAACTTTGAATATAACTTTGTGTAGTGTGCAGTATCTACTTATGCCCTAGGTAACTTGTGGTGTAACTAGGTATTTAGGTAACTTTTATAGACTTGTGATCGATGTGAGTTTTCTGGATTTTCACGATCGACAAAAAAAGAAAAAAAGTTGTCACTGAACAAACATACATTTTATATTCATGCGTGTAACACTTACTTTATTTCTTAAATTTAAAATATTAATAAATAATAATGTTTAATTTTATAGTAACACGTAATTTAATATAATTTTTATCAACTTATATGCACGTGATGAAGATCGTACACAGAATATCCATTAGACTACAGTGTACATATATAGCTACTCGATTTCAGTGTATAGTTTCGTTTTTTATAGTTATTTATTACTATGTATTGTAATATATATTTTGCCTTTATTAATTGTTTTTTATCTAATTTTTATTTCCGTGAGTTGAAGAAGGGTATAAATATTTGGAAATATAAATAAATATTTTATTAGTTTTCTGAAAGAATTAATTAAAAAATTTAATTAAAGGGAGCCGCGATCGACTCGAACTCACGTCGGGATCTACCTGTTGGCTATCTCTGCTCTATAGTAAGTACCGAGTAGATACTACATTGTAGATACTTAGTTTGCTGTACAAGCAAATGATTATCGATGTTTGGTTTAAAGAGCATGGAAGATTAAAAAACCTTTTTTAGATTATTTCGACAACGGTAACATTTTATTGGTAACCAAAAGTATAATATTATTGTGGTTATATCTAAAAGAATAACCACTCAAAATATTTTCTTTTTTTTTCCAGAATAAATTTAATTTATTTAATCCCGAAATAATTCACTTACATTTTAATACTTACGTTTTATAAGATACACGTTTATAACAAGTTATATTTAAAAGTTTTATAAAGTTTCTTTATATCATCCCCTAATTCGTTTTAAACACCGTAAAAATGTATAAGTCAACAGAGCAGATGTCTACAAAAAAGAAAACTGATATTGATCTTAGTCGAATAATTGCCGTTTCAGTCACAGATATCGTACGCCACAGCTTGAATCCGAAATTCAGACAAACCTATTTCGACACCATAGGAGTAAATAACAATTATAATACTAGACATATGATATAATGCTTTATATTTTATTTTATAATATGCTATATTTTTTTCATCTTTAGTCAAAATGCATTTGAATTTTGCCGTTTTATATTATAGGTTACAAATACAACTGACGCTCAAAATTTGTTAGAAAATCGACTTTTGAATTTACTGGATTTGAATAAAATATGTGTAAGTATATTGTTCAGTAATTATTTATAAAAAAAAAAGATTAAAATTAATATAATTTTGTAGATAGTTAATACTCCTAAAATAATAACGTAGTATTATTAGATACCTATATAAATAATACTAATAATATCAATCAATAAAAATAAAACGGCGGGACTTTTTGGTCGGGTGAAAGTTTCTCGGTCGGATGAAACTAGAGGTCTTGATTACACGTGTAATGAACTACACGGGTACCCGTGTTTTTATACAAGACGGGGTTAAGGCCCGTGAAGTAAAAATACCCGTGTATACCCGTGTATTTAAATACCCGTGTATACCCGTGTATTTAAATACCCGTGTATCTTAATACCCGTTTTATTAATACCCATGTATCTGAATACCCGAGAGCTAAAATTAAAAGTAGGTATAACAAATAATTCAGAATTCATTTATTTTTTTGTACTTTCATTCATTATAATATCTTAATATTTTAAATTTCTTTTTTTCCCAAAAAAAGTGAAGGCTTAAATTGTTATTTTACGCAATTATAAATCATAAAAAAATTTTGATTTTATTCCGGTAAAAATTTTTTTACAGATAATTGAAGGAAAACTTATGGAGAACTTTGTACCAAATTTACAATTCTTAGTTTTGAATACTTAAAATTTTATGAATTTTCAACTACAAAATAACTTCATATTTTTGCAATTTTTTACACATTTCGTAAAAATTTGAACTTTAGACGGTTATAAAAAAAAAATTGTGACTAACGATTTTTGTTGTTTTTTTTAATGGCGATAAGTACAACTTATGAGGAACCTTGTATTAAATTTTCAAAAATTTTTGGCCTGCCAAATTTATTTAATTCACATTTCAGAAAAAGAGTTAAGAAAAGTTGAAAATTTCAATAATCTATAAAAAACTCAAAAAAAGTTTAAAGTTTTTGAAAATTGTACCACGTATAGATGATTCCAATATAAACATTTTATGAAAATTTCAAGTATCTAGAATTTTTGGTTTTTGAGTAACAGCTAAATAAAAAAAAATCGATTTTGTCGAAAACTGGTTTCGTACAAAAATGACCGTTTTTTCGTCATTATTTTAGTGTTTTACCCGCAGCATTTGAAAGTTTTTTGGGAATTTTCACTTTTCATCTCTTTAAGGTACCTCCGATTCAGATTTCCTACCGAAAACATACCATGAAGTTCAAAATTGAAGCATAATTTCGACTAGTTATGGTGTACACAGGCACAAAAAAAAACACATCATAGTAAAATCAATACATTCCTCACTTCGTTCAGTATCTAAAATATTTCGTTTTATATGATAGTCATAAAAGAAAATAATGCAAAATGTTTACTTGCAGGTATTATTTTATTATTAATTAGCTTTTCAAATTTTTAATCCAGTCCATTTTTTATTTGAATATTATAAATGAATTAAGTACATGTATTGGATTTTGAGAGTTTCTGCTTATATTGTGAATGAGTTTTAAATGTCTTCCGAATGATCCCGTTGATCCACCAGCACAACAAAACACTTTGTTTGAATTATCTTCACATAAGTCACAAAAAGATTTATCGCCTTGGCGTTTGCCGTATTGCCATGCCCAACTTTTAGAACGATAACTCATTTATCAAAGAAAAAATTTTTAATATGTATATTACTAATATTAATACTACACTTTACGTACCAATAATGAACACAGACACTATAAGTATGGAACAACTTTAAAATCACCAAAAATGTTTAGATACAAGGCACACATACGTAAATGCAATGCAATAATATTGGCGATAAGATAGCTTTAAGATTGTTTATGCTTTAATCTTAAAACCAGTTTAAGTATTATTATACTTACACTTTATGTTTATACCTATATAAAATTATACGATAAACGAATGCATCTAACTAATTTTTAAATGCAACTTATAACTATTCATAACCATATAACCATTCAATAATAATAAGTAGGTAAGTAATTAAGGGCTGTACAATTTTTATTATTAATAATAACCAATTATTGGAATATACATTACATTATATTATTATAAATGTAAATTTTTAAAGTGCATATGAATTCTTCAATAATATGTAATATACACGGGTAATAATAAATAAATACACGGGCTTTAATGTATTTTTTGCCCGTGTGCCCGGGCTCTGTGTACCCGTGTATTCTAATACCCGTTCACAACCACGACCTCTAGGTGAAACACGATGATCTGGTGAGATACAGGAATAGTTTAATGGAATCGCTGTATTGGTCTTTTCAATTTTAAACCAATGTACCAATGCTCTCGAAAAAACGATTCTAAATGAAAGTGATCTGATATATCAGTTTACATTTCTAAAGTTGGTTAATATATTAGAAAACTAAATGTCTTAATAAGGTCTTGAAATTTTAATGTTTTAACTATTGCAACAAAAAAAGGAATATAAAATTCGGGAAAATCAAAAATTTCAAGCACCTATAAATAGCAAAAACTTCATTAAAATAACTCGAAACTATGAAATATCTAACTAAATAACTACTATTGTTTAATGATAATCCGTTGAAATATCTGATTTCGGCAAAATTTAATTTTTTAATGATTGATAAATAATGAATAATTGTTGTGATTTCTTAGCATTTTTTTTTCATCTAAAGGAAACCACATAAAAAAATTAACGAGTACACCCAATTTTCAAACCTTTAGTATAATTATTCGACATTTTATAAATATTTTATTATTAAAGCGTAACAGTTTTTCGTGTTTTTTATAGTTTGTCAAAATATTAATTCAAATTCTTCAATCAGTAATGAGAAACTTTGTATTTGATTTGTAACACTTTTTTCAAACTAAAATTATTTTATTGACAAATTTGAAAAAAAGTTAAAGAAATGTAAAAATTACAATTTATTTTTAATAGCCAAAAAAAAAAATTCTTTAAAATTATAAGAGCAAACGGTGTTATAAATAATTCTGTAAAAATTACATATTTTTACGGTTATTATATTTTTGCATTATTATCAAAAACAAAAATTAGATTTTGCTGTATTTTTATATCTTTTCGTCAGTTTTTGGTAGTTATTTAAAAAAATGTGAAAAAATGCATAAAATGATTTCTTGAAAGATCCAATAAGAAACCACTTCCTATCTTTCAATTTTTATTTGGTCAAATGTGAGCGCTCCTTTTAGTTCAAATCGTGTACTAATACAGGTATAGAAAAAAAAATCATGGTAAAACCAATACATTTCTTGTTTCACTTGGAATTTAGAGTATAAGCAAAATAATTAAATTCTTTCACGAAGTATTATTGTATAATAAGTATAAATATTTCATCTTCGATTTAAAAAAAAAACGCTGAATATAAGAATTAAATGAAAGAATACCAATGAAAGTATTTACATTTTAACAACGAGAGTAATAAAAAAAATTTAATAATTATTTTAAGAATAATCTTATTTTTGAGCATAAAACTAAAAATGTACGTATTATCGTTTAAAAAATCATAATATTGTTGGAAGTAGTGTCACTGGACGCTCCCTTTTCTCACGTTTCTCACGTCTGGTATTAATGTTATTATAATTACTTATCGTTTTCTTATGTATACAGATTGTAAATTCCTTTCAAAAATAAAAATGAAAAAATCATAAAATATTGTTTAATGACAAACTTGAGTGCATGTATGAATAACTTAAAATTATGCTTTCATTTTTTTCAAACTTGAAAAATAATTAAATAAAGAATCTATTAAATAAAAAAAATCACCCTATAGAATCTAAAGAGCTATGCATATATATACATTATAATTTTTTTCTCCTAACCTTTGGAGGAAGATCTTATAATTATACATACCATAGTACAGTGACCCTACAAATTTTCGAGTAAATTTCATCTTTTATGATATCGAATATACATTATAATCTTTTATAATCTTATTTTTAATTTTAATAGTTTTTACGAATATTGTAATTAGTTAGATAGTAATAATTACGGACAAATTAATAATACTCAAGTGGTTTTTTTTATAATTTAATGAGAAAAGCCAAAAAATAAATAAATTATTAAAGTTCATGCTATATTACTAAGTATATTTTAATCATTATTTTTAATAAATCCAGGAAGAACAATTTATAAATAATGACAAAATATTCATAGAAAATTACATTGCTTCAAAAATCTTACGCCCTACAGATTCAATTAATACTCATAAGCAATCAGAAATGATTTCATTGATAAAACATCTCTTGAAAATTGATTCAAAATTAGACGGGCAAATTACAAAAACTAATGATTTTATCTGTACTAATATTTTATCATGTAATATATTGGATAATGTACAATAAGTTTTTAAGAAGTAGAGAGTAAGTGTTATAATTTATTATAATTAATCTTGTATTTTTAAACATTTTTCCAATTAATAAGTATTAATTAAGTTTACTACGTTATAATAAAATCAAAATCTATTAGTATTTTAAATTATTTTATTCTGTATGCTTATGTAAAATATTCCAATACTACTCTATATATGTATACATATATCAAATATCTTTAATAGTTTGAACAATTTTTAAACCACTCATAAATCAAGTAGAAATTTTTTAACTAGATTTTAGATTTGATACAAATTATTTTTTATATATTCATGATTAAACCAACCTGATTTGAACTGTAAATTATATTATGTACTTTTTTACTTATGCTATAATTATATAAATTGTATTAATTAATTAATTTCATTTTTCAACATTCTAGATGTAACATGACGTAAGTTTCACTAAAATATAGTATGCACATTCATTATAACTTAATAGTAGCAAAATAACCTAACTTGTTAGACTTGATTCGATTTATTTGGTAATATTATATATTTATAACCATTATTCTACTTTTCGATAATTTAAAAAATATCAACGCACCAATTGTGTTTTTTATATAATTATTATTTTTTAAATTAAATTAAGATTGATTAGGATAAATAAATAATCAAACAACTCTTCTTAAAAGTAATCCCTATAATAATTTATTAAAAACACAATAAATTAAAATAAATAAAGTATAAATAATTAAAAAAAAATATACATAATCAATAGGTCAGACTACTATGGTACAAAGTGTATTGTTATACAAACAATAGGAATAAATATTAAGTAAAATACGAGTACTCAGTAAAAAAAAAAAAAAGCATATATAAATATAATAAAAGATTATCCTAAAGAAACCATTGCGGATCCATTGTGTAGTTTAATGGTTCAATTTAGAGACGAGATCTTTGTTTTAATCTGAATGGAATTGAAGGTAGAAATTTTGAAGATGGAATATGAAACTGATAAGATAATTTTGAGTGGAAATACTATTATTTTATTTTATGAAAGGTGAAATTTAGACTTCGTTACAGGCCAAGTAGAGTTGACGACAGTCATCTCCAGATCGTCCACGCCTGCCAGCATCATAGTATACTTCGAAAGGTGCGTTTCCAGTTCTTTGTAATAAGAAACTTGTAGCATATCTAAATTTTATAAAATAGTTTATGATTATTCTTTTACTGTAGTTATAAGATTATAGGTCCTTATATATTTTATTACAAATAATATAAATTAATTATTAAACTATAAATGTTTTAATTAAAATTAAAATATTCAAAATTATTTTCTTACGTTCCAAGCTGGCAATATATGGCACTAGAACTTGATGTTTCGCCTGAACATTCCTTGTTAGCTTCACATACAAACTTCTGAGCACAAATATCATTTGCCGTATTCATTGTTTTCATGTAACCCTAATTTTATTAAACAATATTAAATTATTTCAAACTATTAAAATATTAATTTTATATTAATATATTCTATACATATATTTTATAATATACTCATATAATATTAGATATAGATCAAAATCTTACTTTGAAAATAGATAAGCTAGCTACAGCAGCATCAGACATAGTATCCTTTTTACCCAAAGATCTTGCTGACATAGATCTGTGACTGAAAGATGTCTTGAGTGCGTCCAAAAGATTCACAACAATATTTATAAACTGTAAATATAATATAGTTATTTAACACAATCGAATCGTTTGAAAAATTTACAAATAATTATTGTTTATAAAATGTTAGTCTGGGTGGTAGCTAAAGCATTGTGTGGGTATCTTACCTCTCCAGCTTGTTTAGCCATGGTGGCCACTTGATCGGGATCCTTGCTGCCAAGAACTGTAGATAAGACCGCTGCCAATACACCCTACGTACCGTGCCACCATATACCAATTTATTAAATATTTATAAAAAGAAGAAAAGCATGTTTTGATCCTAAGGACCGGGGACACAAAGCCAATTAACTATACAAGTTTAATATTTATTTATTAGGAATACTTTTTGTTCGGTGATTTTATTTCTGAAACATTTTTCTACGTGTGTTCCAACCTAATAATATTTAGATATATATACATATTAATAACTACACGTAAACATTTTGAGAAAACATCTAAATAAAAATTATATAGAATAGATAAGCAAATAAGTATTAGATGTCCTTACTAAAAACTAAAATAATGAGAATCAATGATATAATATATTTAAGTCAAAAAAAATTTTGCCGTTAAAAAATATATGCATGTCAAAAAATAATAAAGTTAAATTTTAAAATTTTGAAATGTTTAAAAATATATACGTGAATTTAACAGCACATTATCAAGCATAAATTATACATTTTGAAAAATAATAAGAAATATAACACATAGTATGCTTAATACATTTCTGTTTTATACATTTACTTAAGACTATTTAAATGCAATAACATTATTTACGCATTTTCTTAGAAGCATAGTATTTATACAAAATAGTATTTTAACATTAATAGTGACAGATTATAGAAGGTATATATAAATAAATAAATAAATAAATAAATATATATATATATATAATCTATATATAAGTTTACTGAATACTAAATTCCCCGGTCCAATTTTAATTTATACATTTTTTGCGAAAGATGATTCAAAATAATTTTAACTACTTATATATAGTAAATAATAAAGATAAATTCCATTAAAATACTTATTTTAAAATATTGAACCATCTTTAATATCATATGTACATTGTGATTTGTGTTCAATAAAATAATTTATTACCTGCATGGGCGAAGAATTATCAACCTTGTCAATTCCATCTCCTGCTACGTTGCCGCCACCCAAAAATGCAGTTAAAATTTTCAGACCTACGGATAATAAATTAGCCCAAGGAGATGTTGGAGCAATAGCCTGAAAATGATAATTTAAAATTTAAAATTATAGAAATAATAATTATTTATTCATATTTGAACGTATATAAATTTAAACAAATTTTTACCTGGTCACCATCTAGAACATCAGATTTACTTGGTCCAGCGGCTGCACTTGCTGGGTTGAACAGCATTTGCATAATCATTCCTAATACACTACTCCAAGAAAAACCACCAGCGCCTTCTTGCTAAATTTAGTAATAATTAAAATTTTAGTGAACAATTATTTAATGCAGTTATAATATAAAACTGAAATAGTAAAATCTTACCGATATAGAATTAGTTTGTACGTCATCTAAATCATTACGATCTTCTACAATTCCTGTCGACGACGCTACTTTTTTGCTAGCATTTGGTTTTTCAACAAATTTTCTTGCGTCCTGTTCAGGCTGATATACTGGATAATTGCCTGTATATACAGGGCGTTGTTGTTCATGTTGACTTTGTATTTGAGAACGGTGATCTTGTGGATACGTAAATGCTGGTGCCATCAATGTGGTTCCCACCAGGCACAGGAAGGCCCATCCTATGGCCTGTTTGTTGGACATAATTCAATCTGGAAAAATATATTTATTTGAATATTAACCTATGCATCAAATAATTTTCATCATTCTATTTTAGATTTATAATTATGCAAAAATAAAAACAAAGTAAAGAACCAAAACATAGAAGATTTATAAGCAAATAAAAAATAATAATATTATCTACTTATTTAAATTATACATATAATTTCTATAGATAAGTACACATTTTATGTTCATAATTGATTGTAGGTTTTTATTATTACGTAATAATTAAAATTTAAAAAGAATAAGCTATAATTTATAATTTTAAAAAATATTACTACCTTCAAAAGTAGCTGATAAAATAATATGTCTTAACATTTATAAATGTATTTAAATATTTCTCTTATACTTTTATATTCATAAATGGTTATCATTACGAATTACAACAGGTAATAAAACCGTTAACTTTATTTTCGTGCTATTGTATATTTTTGTAATAATGACATGATATCTGCAAACCGGTCTTACAATTATTCAATGTATTCTATCTGTGTAACTTTCTACTTATGTTTTGTCTTATTAGTTATTACGGAGTTCAAAAACCTTGCATTATATACGTCAAGTCAATGACCCTGTTCATCAATATGTATTATTGGCAATAAATCATCGCAATATTTACAATTATCAGATTATTTTTTAAAATTATCCGAAAAATAATGTACACAAAAAATAAGAATCAATTTAAAAATAGATGTCTTATCCCTGAATTAATAAATAATCACTTACTCTATTTAAAAGTGATATTTGATTGTAAATTTTAAATTATAAAATATGTATTTATATTCACTAAGTAGATATTCTTTTACGACTAATGTAATACTTTTTTGTAATTTTTTGATAACATATATCGGTTTAATAGTTTTTAACATAAATCCGATATGATCGTTGGATGTTATCTTGGAACGAAGTAAATTAATTTTTAAATTTTTTCAGCAAATTAATGCTCTAACAAATTTTCAACATTTAATATAATTTAGCACATGACATTTATGTAACCGATTATATGATATGACACTAATTTTCACAAAGCAATTAAAGATTTCTGTTATTTAATATACAATATAGCTAGGGAATTAAATATAGATAATGATATTTTATATGATTTTATATTTTTATGAAGTCTATGTTTAAAAGATTGAATACTGAAATTACAAATAATTATGAGAAATTTGTTGTAATTTTGTTTTAATATACATTTAATTATCCAAAAAAATATACTGTCAAAATTATTTTAACCGACGAACCGCGATAATATATTATAACATTTTTTTAAAAATTGGTTACGTTTAATTTTAAATTTATCTAAACAAAACTATATTAATAGTATAAATTATTTATTTTTGGCTACTATTTAGTTAAAGTTGATGAATTCGAATATTATGTATTTATCAAACTATACATGGTTTATGGTTGTGATCTTAAATATATATTTAAACACAATAATATGTCATTTGAGTTAATGGTGTGTAGGTCAGGAATGTTGTTTAACCAATTTCTATAACCCCATAAGTATATTTATTTTTAAGTATAATGTATTAATGTATATATGTACCTATCAAAAATGTTTACATGATTATTTCCGATGTTCGATAAAAGAAAAAATACTTTCGACGTGATTTTACCATTAGACCGTGAAACATTGATGTATATATATATATATATTTTTTATCTGATAATATTTTATAATAGCTATATTTAATTTTATTGTTTTATATCGTCTAGACACTTAGAAAGTAAACATAATATATAGGTGATCCTATCTAAAAAGTAAAAACGTGTCAAATCAATTGTTTTAAAAGGAAAAATAGACATGTATCTACTTTTTTATGCATACCATGGAAGAGCTTATTGCAATATAATGTATGTCATTCAGATGGCTTGAATATACATTTTGTTTTCTATGGATTAATTTTTATAATAACGGAACGAAATGATTAGCTATTGTATTAATGTTGGCATATAAAATTAGGCTGCATACCTACTCTTGATACAATAGATTTGATGTTCATGTATTACAAAAATAATTATAATTTATATAGTTTTTTTTATTGTACTTATTATGCACATACATTTCTTAATTAACCTAATTCAACGAGTTACATTTTAATTATAATCTAACTAAAAAGAAAAAAGAATTTCAGTGCAAATATAAATATCGACCATTCTAAATTCGTACACGTAAATGCAATATAATATTTATAATTTTTAGTATTTTATTGCATATACAATTTTTATACCTAAGTAAGAAGGTTATACCTAAATAAGAAGGTATTCAATAAGTCATAAAATGTTTTATTTTCTAAAATTTTTTTAGTGTTCTTATAAGGTAATGTCTATTTAAATTACCAAAGTCTTTTATTTTTAAAATTAACCACAAGACAAAAAAAAAAATGTTTAAGTACACTTGCCATAAAGCCATTATTTATTTTTCCTTGTTCTAAAAATTATTATAAATGGAAACTTTAGAAATCATATTGAATATTCATAGTTAACTATAAGTACAAACATTTCAATTTCACATTTTAGAAAATATTTCAAAAAACGTTCTATCTTAGAATTGTAGTTAGAATTTAATGATTATATTTTTAAATTGTATACCAAATATTATTATTATTGCATTTTATTGTTAATTACGCCCACGACCAATGATCTCATTAAATAAAACCAACCAAATATGCACAAAATCCAATAATTTTACTTTTATATTTATGTTCTTTCAATATCTAAGTAAAAAAAAGTTAGGTATCAACATTTACATTTAAATACACCATTATCTCACTTAATGTAATTAATACAGTGTATTTGAACGAATGCTAATATATTTTTTACAAGTTTATAATATTAAGTTATTTATGAAAATACGAATTATTGAATTGACTTTAAAATATAGTGTATTCAATTTTTACAGTGACATACATCAACTACTTAAACTTTTAAATATATATATTTCAACTGTATATAATTAATAAATCATGCTCATACAAGTTTTTTTTATAGAATTCTAATATTGTGCTTAATGGGAAAATACATTTCAATGTCTTCACTCGGCATTTAAGATAATGTAAAAAAAAATATCATTAATACATACATTATACATATATATACACATATATACATATACACACACACACACACACACATATATATATATATATAAAAAATGCAGTGTACACAACTTAAATACTTAACGTTACTAACCTACAAAATAATGAAAATGATCGTTATTAAAATAATTGTGTCGAAGATCTGGGAATGCAACTGCCGATCAAAAGTGGCCCACGCTTAACCTTGACCACCATTGCCAGTGTCACGCACACGCAACAATAACCAAGTAACCCACATAGTCCGGTCAGTTACTTTCATTCAAGTAGTTAATACTATACTATTTTTTCTTTTAAAGATTGTTTTATCGTTGTTTTTACTTCCTCATACTAATATATTTTATTGACCTAAATATAGATATAAAATTTTTCAACAACTTTTAAGAACGTCAAATTATCAATTTCTGATATAAATATATTAAGTAAATGTTTTTGTCGAAATGCATAGTTGACGATAGAATTATTATATTATGTTAATTTGCCATATATAGTTTTGTAATGTTATAATAATTATAACATTAATATTTTATTTGTCGTGTCAATTTAACAATCCACAATTAAATATTATCCTTGCAATACCGATATTGTATGTGTCTTTATTTTTCTTTGTACAAATTTCACTTCGTAATTGGAATCGATATGTATGTCTATGACACATAGTTGTCGGGAGAAAGTGCGGTGAAATCATCTCGCCGACCTCATCACAATCCCAATGTATGCAGCGTAGTCGCGTGAATCATATTACTATGTATATCTACTATACACCCGGTAAAATACTCCATGCGCTGTATTCAAACGTTACCTATTATTCTATACCGTAGCTTCAAAATTATGTTATATATATTTAACGTATATAGATGTTTTAATCTATGATTATACATGCCTTATCAAACGGATAAAGATTCGCTTACACCGTTAAATAAATATATATTACAGTTATCTTAAATTATCGTCGTTATAATATTATTGTATCATCATAACAATAAGTATCTTATTTGAAAACATTTTTTATCAAAAATCCTTATTTAATATTTTGTATAAAATGAAATATAGTGGTACTTATTTAACAACACACAAATATTGTATTTGAAAGAGATGTTTTCAAGTTTAATTTGATATACGTGTATTATAATTTAATATTTATACTGAGAGTATGTATGTCGAGTATACAATTTTTTTTTTTTTTTTTAATTAAAATATAGTAAAATTTACAATCTGTTATTGTATTTTTGTTTATATACAGAGTATACAATTAAAAATTATAAAGGTATTTCTCAAAAGTACGAGTAGTTTATATTTTATACATAATTTATGTAAATTATTTTAATTTGTTAAATCTAATAAGTATTTACGGACTTACAAGCATATGCAACATAAATTAATTTCATAGATCATTCACAGGGAGTTATAACTTACATTTTTGAAATTAAATAAAATTATTAAATATTATAACGTTTTGAATAATAAGAAAGAAGGAAATAGTACTACATTTATTAATGTAATTATAATTATTGTCATAATTCATTCTTACCTGCGTTCAAGTCTCCAAATTATTTTTTTCTTTCAGTCGTCAATGACTACAATCAAATTTAATCTATTCTGTTGAAGTTAAAAATCGATATGAATTAAGACGAAAACCTTAAGACAGCAATATTTAACTTCCTTTCCGGAGGACGGTTACTTACGCGACTGACGGAAGGTAAATGGCCCCTGCATAGAATGCAACCGGTTCTCATTCCGGCAATCCCTCCTTGAACTTGTTCCGGCCTCCGAGGTTGACCCACATTTCATGACCACCACCACCACTACCATCATTTTTTCATTTTACGATACATCGTCTTCATAGGTACATCGTTATTTTATTTTCAGACAATTTCTACGGGAGAAAAATTAAGACGTAATTATTTCTAAATACGACTTTTTTTTTTCAATTATTTTATGCGAATTACTCACATGTATGTAATATATACATTTCCCATCATATTTATATTAATAATTATAAAAGTATAACTACTAAATAAATATACATCTGTGTCAAAATATTTATATTTTCTTTGTTTATAATATACTAAGTCTTAACTCAACTTTTTATATGTAACTTCGTTGAGTTTTTTAATTATTTTCAGAATGGATATTATCATTACACCACAGTTTTTGTTACAATCAGTTGTTTGATAGATATTTTCATCAAGAAATTATAATTCTAATATGTGTAAATGATAAAAGGTATAATAACAACCATTTAGCTTATTTACAACAACCGATATTAGTAAACTAACTATAAACAGTCGATATAAAATTATTGAGGATTGTCTATGATCATAAATGTATACATCAGTTACACAATATATTATTAAAATAGTTAATAGCAATTAATATGTATAATATAATGTAACCGTAAAATAAAATATACACAAACAACAATTTTCTAATAACGGATTTAACAAATTGAAAACACTGTTTATTCACTTCCTTTATAGCTTTTAACAATTAATTTTAATAACTGTAGACATTAGTACAATATTTGTTTATAATTTTTACAAAAATTATAATTCATTTTATAATTATCAAATACTAAAAACTCTTGCTTCATTTCTAGTATTCATAGTAGGTAAAAGTCAATGATGTCTCTAGATCATTTTATAGAAGGGCGAATTTCATAAATGTATTCACATTTATGTATTTTTTTAGTGTGATATAAAGTATAAATAACAAAAATTTTAGGAAAAAAGGCTATGGGGGTAATGTCCCATTAGCTTCCCTCCCTCCTGAAGACGCCCTTGGTATAAGTATAATGTAAAATAACTTAAAACATACTTAATTTGTATAACAGAAATAAATCGTTTGTACGGTACTTTTATTATACCTTTTTTATGATTAAATAAATTTGTTATTTAAACCATAAACATACATTGCAGTAATTTAAATATTTAGTAATAATATTAAATGTAACTATTATTGAAAATATCATTAACATTTGTATACTTAATTTACATATTTATTATTCGAAATACTATCAAGACGAATTGGCTTCTAACACATTAAAAAAACAAATAAAATAAAAATGTCTTAAAGAAATTAATAATGGATAATTTTTAACATTATATAATATTTGCATAACCATCATTTAGAAATTTCAAACACAATTGTAATTGTTTAGTCAACTATATTTCACTAATTATTCTACTACTTCTATGAAAATTGAAATGTTACATGTGATGAAAAACTAAATTACTGACAATTTAATTAGTGGAAAATTAGCGTACATGAAAAATGAATTGTCGTACATATATGTTTTCCCTGCAAACTTCCTTACATTTATTCTAAATATAAGTCATAATTAATAACATGTTATGTATTATGTGAAAACAACTATATGGTTTCACTTTTTATGCAAATTATTAAAAACAATTTAGAAACAATGACATTAGTAAAAATGTAACATATGTTTCATAACTTCTTCTTCTTCTGCCTCATCTTCCTCCCAACTATTTGGGGTCGGCCACCTTTGTCCTACAAGTCCACTTCACTCGGTCAATCACATCTCCTATGCACACACCGACAGCCCTCATGTCATTTTCCATAGTCTCCAACCATCTCTTTTTTGGTCTTCCTCTTCCTCTTTTTTATATGTTTCATAACTATTGTTCGTAAATATTGTAGTATCTACTGGCTACTGTTTGATTAGAAGAATAATTATTCGACAATATTATATAATTATTTAAAAATTATCAAACTATATATTTGCATTATTTCTTAGAAAATA
This sequence comes from Sipha maydis, assembly GCA_034509805.1. Lineage (NCBI taxonomy): Eukaryota > Metazoa > Arthropoda > Insecta > Hemiptera > Aphididae > Sipha > Sipha maydis. The sequence goes on from JASXSY010001186.1 coordinate 117,214, forward strand.
GTAATCTTATTTTAAGTTAAAATATTACATGTTATATAAAAATAGGGATTTTCTGATATCTGTCCGTAATCCATGCACCTCGAAAAAGGATTTAGGTTTATACCTAAATGATAGAAAAATGAAATGTGTGACTATGTTCATACCTATAGAAAAAAATACCATAAGTAAAAAAGTTAATTAGTTGTTACCAAATATATTTTTAGCATTTAATTTTAAATTAGCTTTAGTTTTTAGATCATTAGTTTTATTAGTTATAGCCCTAGGTTTATATTATTTGTTGTAGTTATTATGTATTTTGTCGGTGTCATATGCTATCAACATAATTTAATATAATTAAAAGATGATAGTATTTTTAGAAAAAAAGTTTTGTCAGAACAACCCCTCAAAAAAGCCAAAATACACAACCACAAATAAATATATATACTTTAATTATTAATTATTATTAATATTATTTAATTTTATCAATTTGCATTGAATAGTCAAAGGAAGAGATGCGCAATCTTTTTTGATCCACAATCCTCAAATTAATTTATTTCGATAGACCCCTCTTTCTACTAACATAATATAAGTGTATAATATATACTTACTTAATGTTTACAACTATTTTATTCATATAAATTAAATTGCTAATTTTAGGCGATTTAAAAAAAAACTACAAAATTAAAGTTTTATAAAATCTAAAATATTAGTATAAAGTTATATAAAATACTATACATAAAATATAGCTTTTTCATTGGTGTTAAATAATTGAAAATTTTCTAATGAAATTTGGCTATTCCCTTAGGGGTTGGTACCTCGAGGTTGCACACAGAGCTGTCGAGAGCTTTTGAGGGCCCCGGAACTGATCGGTTCCAGACATGCATACTACTTGTACATACTTTATTACAATTAAATATAAAAGTTTGTATCTTATGCTATGGCAAATGAGATTATAAAATAATTTTGAATAAAAAGCTGAAATGACGGGCCCTTTCAGAGGTACGGGCCCCGGGACTCTAGCCCTTACTGCCTCACCCTCTCGTCGGCCCTGGTTGCGCACTACTGGCCTAGGGTATTCCGGTTTGGATGAAACAATGCGCTGCTAATTTATATAACATTTAATAGAATAATTGAATCCTTCGACCCTAATATCATACATTTTATTTAATTCATTATTAGTAAATCACTGTAACACTAATATATATATAATGTATATAAGTACATGAGTACTGATAATATTTGACAGATTGACAAATACATTTTCTGTTATCAACAGTAATAATAATTTGTTTTAATAATTTTTGATATATGACTTATTTTTATGTAAAATTTATTTTAGTCGATAAATTGTACGGAATACAAGTATTAAATAAACAATTATTTAATTATTTTATTAATAATGATTACAATATTAATTTGTACTGTATATATAAATAATGTATAAGTGGTTGTGTCAATAAGCCTATATAGCCGACGAAACGTCAATGAAGAAAAAGAAAATATAATAATGTATATAACATAATAATAACATGATTAAAAACCTATATAATTATTATTTAAAGTCGGCTATATATTATGAATAAAGTATATGATATAAACTAATTTACATCAATAATAAATATTATAACTTCAGTAAATATTTATAATTTTTAATACTCATCGTACATTGTTCACAACTAAATCATATTTACCGAATATATAACAGTCTCATACAGTTTTTAAATTTTCCAGAAACATATCTTTAATTTAGTAGCTTATAATTAAAATATTCTAATTTAGTATGCTTTTAACTTTCAAATAAAATAAATAGTGCTAATTGTTACAATATTTGATCTACCAGCATTTTTACTGTATTACTGAAAAAAAAATCGTGTTAATCGATTATTTGTAAATATTTAACACTCACTGCTTATTTAGGCTTAAAATACTAGGTTCTAAAGAAAGAAATTTGATTTTATAATTAAATATTAAGTGATTTTATAATTATGTTTATATTATATTTTATATTTATTTTCTTAATATTTTTTTGAGTTATTAAAGTACATTAACATATCTTCACACTTTAAACGTGGTATTGACCATTGATTTAATAACAATTGTTTAACTATTTTTTTTTTTTGTAACTTAAATATACTATGTTTATTAATGTATTATATTTGAAGGTTTTATTAAAATAATTACCACACGTTGATAATTCAAGAATAAATATTATAAACCTTATAGAAGAATATTAGTCTATAATATTTAGTTTCGTGGAACGAGGGAAAGCGATCATAATGACTTTCTTCAGCATAGACCGGTATAGATATATAATAATAATAATAATAATGGATGGTTAACTTTTTTTTTTTACAAAAAATCGAAAATTCCTACGGGAAAAACACTACAAATCATACGCGTGTTCAACTTTCTTACGCTTACACGTTAATCATCATTACCAATATATTATGATAAGAGGATTTAAGTTATAAAAGATAGTTTTCAAACATTATCCCAAAAAAAAAAAAATACTATTAAAAACGTAGTTTTTATGTTCACCGAAATATTATTTGAATACAAATCACGAATGACAGCATTAAAAATGCGTGATACTTTTATAAACATACTTATTTTGTTTTATTTTTTTTTTAATATTTTAAACTTCATACTTATTTAGTTTATTAATTTGAATTAAAAGTGGCTTAAATAATAAAATGACTCACTCGTTATGAAATTGCTAAGCCCAAAATAATGATTGCATGTTGCCCATGTTAGAAGACGTAATACTTTCGAAAACATAACATTCTCAATATGATGTACAATTATTATTAGTCTGTTCCTACGTGAAATTCCAATTTTCAATTCACCCAATAGGTATACCTATATACTGCGTGTCTGGATACTTTCATATCCTAGTGAGTGTGAGTCAACGGTATTATACATTCCGAAGTTATTATTCAGAAAATTAGTAAGTAGCAATTTTTAGTTAATAAATTATTATAAATGTATTTATGTTAATGATTTTTATTCGCTAATTTTCATACCAATGTGGATTTAGCGTGAATATCAAAATAAACATGGCAATATAATTATAAAACTACTCCACATTAGATATACTTGAGAATTTAAGAATAACTGTAACCTTAATGGGAATAAACTCGTACGTTTACATTTATCATTTGATTTTTCGCCACGCTACAATTAGAAAATTGATTTTGTTTTTAAATTTCTCGATTGAATAGTTTTCATTGGAAAATTGCAATCGAAATCATAATACCAGACAGATTTACCTTATAAAATAATGTTTAGCTAGAATTAATGTCTTATAATGAATTTAATCTGATACCTAATAGTGCGTGGAGGTATATACAATTTTAATTTATATATAATTTTCTACTCGTGTATGTACGACATACTATACAAAAATAAATTTGGTTTGTTATAAATACACATGGAGATTAAAAATTATATTTTTTAGTCGTTGAATAATATAATTACAGTGTTTATTTTATAGTTAATATATAGCGTTTATAATTCGCTCATTGAGTGGATAACGTTTAAAACTTATACAGTTATATTACATTGTATAATTAAGTATAAAAATATATAATCGTAATAAAAATTAAGACAACATTTATTATTATTGTTATATTAGCACTATTTTTTACATAATATTATTATGATATTTGATTTATTAAATATCATGTTTAACAGGACATAGTTATAGTAGACTTAAACAATCGAAGTATTACATGTCGAGGAAACGTTTTCATTACTTCAATTAAAGTGAATTATGTACTCATGCTGTACATACTACATAGTAATAACAATGCAACTCGAGATCAATTGTTTTTCACGTACTATTGTAGTAAGTTTAACGCTTAGCGGTAATAAGATATTATCTGTATATTATAATACAATTTTCTTTTTATAAAAATGGAAAAGAATATATCGTTGAGAGTTTCTTCAGTACAGTTTTAAACATTCTATTATCTGCATGCTGTAATAATGCATGTTAATATACCTATAATTTAATATCTATATAATAAGTTCTCTACGTGATGTGCCTACTTAAAAATAATAGTTAGGTAAATATTATAATAGGAATATGCGTGATTTCCAACTGTGATCGAAATTTTTATTAGAAACCAATTTTTTTAATAATACTGAAAGTATTAATAGTTAAAATGATGACCAAAGGTAATCGGTATTATAACGTACTTGTAGTGCTTGTATTTTACACATATATATTATATTATACTTTATCAACCTAGATATTATGATGGTGTTGTGGCATGCGATCATTCTATATTACCGTTATGAAGCTGACCCACCTGTACATGTGTGTGCGTGTGTTTGTGTGTACGTGTGTGTATGTGTGTATCTTCAAACAAGCGCCTGTGTAACATACATTCCATTCTATCCTCTCACCCAAACACAACCGGTAATCGTACCTATGTATGATAATAATTAGCGTATGTCGCCTTGCAACCTATCACGATGACCCAGAAGTGGATAGTATCACTAATCGCTGTTGTTTTTATTTTTGTGTTTACTTGCTAATTTCGCGGAAACGTCTTAAACGTCCAGCCATAATAACCTCATCAAAAATTACATTAGGCACAACGTTAATTGTGTTAAATCATAATATTTGACTAGTATAAAATATTCAACCAAAATTATTCATGTTTATGTTTTCGTTCAACGACACATTTAAATACGAACGGTTACCGTATATGTTCATAAATGCCAGTGTTGGGTACAGATAACTTAAAATGTATCTAGAAAAAGATAAAAATTAAACAATAAATATTTAGATAAAAAAAAGATGAAAACTGTTTTAATTTATTTTAGTATATATACAATATAGGCATACAGGTGGCACAAGTAGATGTATATGGAACTACTGGCACTGAAGTAAATTATAGGTAACTATTGTAATAAATGAACTATACTTTTTAATGGGTTAAATAAATATAATATAATTAATAGATACTTACCCTAATGTGACTTAACATTTCTAGCTGATCATTTTAGTTCACTAATCATCTTAAGACAATTCTGACATTGAGTTGTTATATGTTAACCATCATCTTTCACGATTTTTAAAACTTTCTACCTAATAGGTAACACAACATTTCAAATATCTGTTCTGATAATTCAGTACGATTAACAATTAATTATAATTAACGATTGTTCATCGTCTTCACATAATTTATTTTTTATAATTTAATTGAATTACAAATTTGTTCAAATTCAAATAGTAAACTGAAACTAACCGACAAGTTATAACTTTATATAATGTTTAATGAATGACCACTGAAAAGTGACAACAGATAAAGACTATAGTCAGGTGGGGGTGGTTAATTGAGAGACGAACATGTGTTTTATACTGTTATATTTCTGTGAATATTATTTTTTGTTACCGTAAATACTTCAAAATGGACAAATACAATTCTAAAATTAACAATATCTATATGAAATACATATACCTATATATTATTGAACCGGGAGTCAGGGTAAAAGATTTATAAATGTGATTAGTGTATAATGTATATTATACAGAAATGGAGACCTATACGAAATTAAATTATGCGTTAAGCAAGTAATATTTTGTGTATGGTGTGTTTGAGTACCTACTGAGTAGTGATGTCTAATACTAATCAACTAATTAGAGAATAAAAAAATATTTAATGTTTATAAGATGAATAAGATTAAAAAAAATGTTCTGTCTAATAACAACTTATTAGTTATTACAGATTAGATTATGATGATTTTTAATAATTTTATTACTGGAAGTAAAAAATAATTTTTAAAAATGGATCCATCTAGATAAATTCCTTTAATAACACTTTTGTATATCTAAGATGATTCAACAGATAATTATTTCTTCAGCTATCTGGATAAGATAAAAGATAGTTAATTATGTTAATTTGTATGGAATAATGTAAAAGTTGTTTTATTGTTTTAAAATTCAATATACATTCTTATCATTATGATTACATATCATATATTTAAAATATAACACGATACATTTTATTATGAGAAGATAATTCTTTGACTATTATTAATTTAATTCAAATTCTGTTTATTAACAAACTTTATATCCTGAAGTGGGTGTGAACGGTTTCTTTTTTTTATTTATTTAAATACCAGCCAAATATCTTAAGTATGATTATGTGAACATTAAACTTGTATTTATAATTTGTTTCTTCGGCGTGCCCAGATTTACCGTTTTTCATTCAAATCAGATAAATGGATATGAACTTTAAACATTTTTATAAACAGGTTAGTTTAGCCATGACCGCAACCGCGCGAAACAATCGCTAAAAATAATAATATAAATGTAATCGTATTACAAAACATAGATACATATAAGCATATGAATGTTTTTGTATTCGTGAACTTCATGAAATAATTTTTTAAAAGTAAATTTTATTTTCACGAGAACATTCGTATCAACTAATTACTTGCGTTTCTATAATTAAATATTCATAAATATCTTTAATAACGTGTCAAAAAACTTCATCTTGTCTTTTGACTTGCAAAGCGTATATATTTACAGGTACGATTTAACCATCGAGTTGATTGTTTTTAATCCTGTTATACTGTTTTTTCAATATAGCTTATATTATTTTGTTTAAAAATTACATTTTGAGTCGGAATATATATTGGTAGATTTTGTAAATAGTAAAAACGTAACAGTAATCTACTTTTTTTAATTAATATAACGGTGCATCAATGGATAATAATTTAATTAAGTTTGATTTGTAGAAACTTTAACTAGTTAAATTTAATGTTACAATACAAACCAATGGTTTTATTACAATTTTAAGTTACAAAATTTTTAACATATTTTACCATTTCAAAATTTCAAACAGAAACAACAATTTCCCGCGGAAATTTTCATAATTTTAATTAATTTTATCAAAGCAATAATAACAGTTAAATAATTATTAAGCAATAAATAAATCATAAATGTAATGTAAATATTGTAAATATTTATGGACATACAATTAATTTAATAGTTAAAAATAGGCGAATATCCTAATCTCGATTACATATTGTTTATCGTGAAATGATTTACTTTTGTTTATTAATAATTATTAATACAAATACACAATACGTATAACATAAGATATTATAATAATATGGTTATTACGATTATTTCAGCTTGTTTTTATTAGACATCTAGAATTTATTTCACACGTTTCAAAATATGAAATTCCTTTATTATATTAAATTATAGTTTATTATTCATTTAAATTAATCGGCTATTTAAAAAAAGAAAAAATCTACAAACTCTACAAACTCTATAGAAAGTGTATTTCGAACGCGTAAAATTGTCTTTGGAAATTTAAGTAGTTATATATTGGCATCTGCTAAAATATTAAAATGTTTGCATTATTATGCATTCAAACATCAAGAAAAATAAATTAAGACGCGATCGAAGACTAAAACAGATAAAAAGTAAAAAGAAAAAAGAAAAACGACAGTATTCTCTTTTGCAGCAGTTATAATAATTGTAGGTAACCTATCAATTTTACTTGATCAACTGAAGCATATAATACACCGCCCAGGTAATTTGCAGGTGTACAGCTATTACCGATGACATTCATCGTGGTGTTAGTGCACGTTGTCAGTTAATTTTAAAGTAATTCCTGCATTTGAAATAACATATTTATATCGTTGCTGAATAATGAAAAAAATTATCCTGGAACAAAATAAGAATAAGGATTATTAAATGGGATGTCGAAAAAAACTCATTGCGAATTTCAATAAGTTTTCTTATTGTTATAAGTAGTATTATACTCAAAAATGTATTTAGAAAATAATCCCATAACGTTATGCGATGCTCAATTTTTTTAAATGTGTTCAACGTACACCAACCAATTCATCTAACTAATTAGTAATATCATTTTTCTCTGACACAACAATTTATAATTATGCCTCGCTATACTATGTTATAATAATATTCTACATTAATATCATTGTACATTGTTAATTGTTACAAATAGGCTTTTTCCATCCGATATTAAATCAATATAATAATTTAATAGGTTTATTTATTTATTTATTTGAATAATCAACGGGCAAAAGCTCTTTTACAAAAACATTTTAATAATTATTGACTTAAAGAAAGTAATAAAAAAAAACATTTATGTAAATTTAAAATTTAATTTAATTAAATTAAACAATGTTTTTTATAAAAATAAATAAAATAAAATATGTATGTTTAGAAATATGATACTTAACCATAAAAAATAAAAATAATGAATACATTTGTAGTAATAATACAAATGCTTACAGACATCATAAGTTGTTGGATGTTATTCCTATGAAGCCAGATTTTACTTACCTAGTATTGAGTAATAAATGTTAACAATGCACTCGTAGATAGTTTTTTGGATTGTAATAATGACTGATTGAAGTTATAATATTATTAGATTTATACCTATACATGTTATTTGTTTAGAGCATTAACAAAAAGTGTAAATGCATGTGTTGGATATATGTATATCGCAATATCTATAGATTTTGATCTAAAATAACTGACCTTATATTAAAGTGGCGCCAATATTGATAGTAACACAAAACAGGTATAATAATATCTTATTTTTGGACGTTGTTACTGCGCAATGGCCGAACCCTTTTAACCTAACTTAACCAAATGCCTAAGAAAACGTTTAACAAACATACTATATTGACTTCAAATTTCACTAACACGTGAGATAAACATCTCCTTAATTACTGCACCCTCCGTTCTTGTAACACTGGCTTACTTGTACTCGATCTACAACGGTAACGATACGCGTAGAGGATCTAACTAATGCACGACACGATGGCGTAGTGCATTGTTCGATCAATGACGGTTTTCAGTGTGTTATTATTTATTATTTTATACGTAAGACGTACAAACGTATGATGTTTATACTTTATATGTATATTCGCACGCGCATATATATATATATATATATATTTTATAACTACGTAAATTCGAACAACGAATATACCTATAATACTGTACATATTGATCGAGATACTGAAAAATCGGGTCAGTGTTACGCGTGTGAGGGGAAAATAGATTTTTTTTTTTTAAAGGTCATCATAGTCGCATCATGCGACGTTTATTATAATTGCGTTTTTGTTGCAAATCTAAACCTGTGTAGCGTAGGTACGGGCATAGCCCATTCGGCTCCCGATTTTCCTAAACTGCTTCCGTTTTCAAAAAGGTCGTTTCCCAAACGGCTCCCGTCGAAAAAGGTTTTACCAACAGGTCAATTCCCAAACGGCTCCCGTCGAAAAAAGTTTTACTGTCACGTAAATTCTCAAACGGCTCCGGTTTTTTACAACACAAATTCCTTCCCACTTCATACAGACTTAGGACTGTCTCAAAAGAGGTGTGATTAAAAATGTGTTGTTGTTTTTAAAGGTTAATTTATAAAAATTATATTCTGTGAATTAGATGTAAAAATCGTAAAAAAATGTATGTATAAAAAGATAAAAAAAAAATTATGCAATTGGTAAATTTTATTGATATATATATATTTATTTTATTCCACATTATTGTCGAGATTTCCAATTAGCCATGAACACATGCTATAGATTAGATATCGATGATATATGAGTCATATATACAGGACGAAATAATACACACAAGTTTTGGCGATTATGATACTCGCTGTGTATGAGTTCGTATAATATTATATATATATATAATTCTTCGGTTAGGTTATTGACCTGTTGGTAAAATCTTTTTCGACGGGAGCCGTTTGAGTATTGACCTGTTCGTAAAACCTTTTTTGACGGGAGCCGTTTGGGAATAATCAACAATAGACGGGAGCCGTTTAGGAAACAACGTAGGTACATGGCACCAGCGCTGCAGTGGCAAACGAAATCACCATCACAGAAAACGCGGTTTTATTTAATTTTTAATTTTCATCCGATCCGTGTGATTTGCGATCGAGTCAATACACATAATATAAGATTGTAATCGACTACCGTGAACAAAGGATTATATAGTGGGTAAACCGTAGTATCTAACCTGCTCCCTTCGGTGAAAGTTTAGGAAAATCAAGAATTTATCTTCTAGTCCGACCTCTATATTATTACACGTAAGTATATATTGTACATATGTGAGGTTCCCAAGATTTTTTAATAGGGAGGAGGAGCTAAACAAAATAAATCAGAATTTGATATCTTAAACTAGTTTCAATAAAAAGTCTTACAGTAGGTAGTTGTAATATTGGCTGCGTACGAGTTGATTCCCGGGTACCTGTTTACCTGCACCGACACCGTTGAGTTGATTCCCGGGTCATTAGAGGGTACGTATGAGTTGATTCCCTATTGTTGTATATCAATTATCAATAGATTGCACGAGTAAAGAGTTTACGACCGTAAAAAGTTCAACCGTCACACACAACTCGCTCGTATGTCCACCGAGACCACGCGCGAATTTACAAAAAAAAAAAAAAAATCATTACACGTCAACATCACTAATACGAGGGTGCAGATTTCGTCCAGCTCAAAGTTGGTGGCGGAAAATTCAGAATCTAGGTCTCTCGGCAATTTACAAAGACACTAGTTCAGAAAACGAGACCGATAATTTTTTGGCCTACCTTTTTTAAGGCAATAGAAGTTATTGATTGCTTTAGAGACAAGTTGATGGTAATTCGACCAACAGGAGACGAAAGAATTGAAGAGTTTTTGGACTACGTATTTGACAATTATATTTCTCCAAAAGCTAGTTTTCTACCAAGTATATGGGAACAATTCTCAACTACTTTAAATAGAACTACGAATAGTTGTGAGTTTTCACTCTAAGCTCAACAGTTGTTTCTATAGTGGGCACCCAAATATTTTTGTATTTATAAATGAGCTGTTAGAAGAACAATCAGAAAATTATATTAAATGCAGAAGTAATGGAACTAAAAAATGTAAATAACATCAAGAAAAACAAATTTTTTTAAGAGAAGAGATGTCACGGTATACTGGTAATCTCATTACCAGATACCAATTTATAAAATGTCACAAATTTTTACCAAATTACTAAATTTTTTTATATTTTTTTACCTAGTTACTACCAAATGTTTTTAATAATAATTTTTTACCTAATTACAACTAAATGTTTTTAATAATAATAAATATAATATAATTCAATAAATAATAAATAAACAAAAATTAAATGATTTTCAAAATATAAAAAAACAACATTTTTGAGAAACTTGTTAGCCAACCTCCTCGTGGTGTTTCTTGGGTTATGCTAATATGCTGAATATCTTACTAAATATTGAATAAAATATATAATGATCTGGGAATCAACTCGTACGTACCTCTTAATGACCCGGGAATCAATTCGTACGTACCTCTTAAGGACCCGGGAATCAACTAATACATGAAAAAGGTCTCGGGAATCAACTCACCTATACTGGTAATATTTTATTATTATATACTTTTTATAACACGTACATATATTACTAATATCTGTAGATAGTAGGAAGAACTATTTTATAATACAAATGAGATGCCACAAATTATAAATTTTATTTTTTTATAACTTCAAAATACATTTATTATTGGTATTTTATTATTTGCTCGTAATCCAATTACATTCTTCTGGGTGCCTTTTTGTAAAATTAACTGATTATTTCAACCTCACTTAGTTGTTCTTTCTTATTAATATTAGTCAAAGATAATCTATTTAGTTGTTCTTCCAACATGATAGACCGTTTGAATAATTAAAAAATATGTAGATGTCGTATGACAGGGTGCCAAGGGAAGTTTTAAGGTGGGCATTAATGAGGAAAAATGTCCCAAAAATGTATGTTAATTTGATCCAGGATATGTATGAAGGGTCGAGTACTAGTGTCAAGAGTCGGTGTGGAGTATCAGAAGGTTTCAGTATAGGAGTAGGTGTGCACCAGGGGTCAGCTCTAAGCCCCTACCTGTTCTCAGTGGTAATGGATGAGGTTTCAAAGGAGATACAGGGTGAGATACCATGGTGTATGATGTTTGCGGATGATATAGTTCTGATAGGAGAAAACCTAGAAGTTGTCAATAATAGGTTAAATGAGTGGAGGTTAGCCCTCGAAGAAAAAGGATTGAGAATTAGTAGAAATAAAACTGAGTATATTGAGTTTGATTTTGGACAAAGAGACCAAGAAGTTGAAGGAATGAGGAGACAACTGACAATAGATGGTGATGTGATAGGTGAAGTTGAGAGCTTTAAATATTTAGGATCTTTTGTTCAAAAGGACGGGGGCTTTGACATTGATGTAAAACATAGGATTAAGTGCGGGTGGATGAAATGGAGAGAAGCATCGGGCGTGTTATGCGATAAGAGAATTCCAATTAGGCTGAAAGGTAAATTTTATAAAAGTGTAGTGAGACCAACTATGCTGTATGGTTCAGAGTGTTGGGCGGTTAACAGGAGAATAGAACAAAGTATGAGTGTCGCGGAAATGAGAATGCTTAGATGGTTGAGTGGAGTGACAAGAGAAGATAGAATAAGGAATGAATACGTGAGAGGTAGTGTTGGTGTAGCGCCAATTGTGGACAAGATGAGAGAAAATAGGCTGAGATGGTTTGGGCATGTGATGAGGCGAGAGGAAACGAATGCAGTAAGAGTGGTTATGAAGATGGACGTTGAAGGGAAAAGAGGAAGAGGAAGACCAAAAAAGAGATGGTTGGAGACTTTGGAGAATGACATGAGGGCTGTCGGTGTGTGCAGAGGAGATGTGATTGACCGAGTAAAGTGGAGGTGTAGGACAAGGGTGGCCGACCCCAAATAGTTGGGAGGAAGGCGAAGTAGAAGAAGAAGAAGAAGAAGATGTATATAAATAAAAATATTACATATAATATCATTCTATTATACTATTAAATGATTACTATTTTATTATTATATCATTCTATATTATACTGCAATAATATATTATAAATTCCTCAATCTGGTAGTTTCACGTAGAAACTTGCATTTTTGGACAATATCAGTTTGGTATGATTATATACTTTATAATATGTATTGAGAAATTTATCACCGGGCTTTATATTTAATATGACTAAATCTATTAATTTTCTATATTGTATATGATCTTATACCAATTTACAGGAATCACTTTTTTAAGTAAGTAATTCTATACACAGACGAGACACAGACAGTAAATAATTATTAAAAGTAGTAAATTGTTTACAGTTATTCTACTTTTACGAGTGACTATATTTTTTCCAATTGCTTACCGAAATAAACAAGCATTTACATACAATGAACAAAATATTTGTTTAAATTACTATTTATATAGAACTGATTAAAATTGACATGGTATTAAAACTGATATTTAATTCTTATATCTTGCTTTTCTTTAGTGTGTAAACGCAATCACGGATTTAAAGTCACTGGCGAAATGAGCTAAAAATAAAATATAAAATTTTATTTTAATATTATACAATTTATTATTTTTATTCGGTCAATAAATTAAGTAATAACGATCCGGTAGTTAGGTAACATGGTAAGTGATCTGCACAATTCTCGTAGACACTTGAGGGTAAAGGTTTTCTTTTGTATTTTATGTAATATAAGAATCCAATGTGGTGGTTTAAACACAGTTACAGTCGTAACGAATTAAATAAACACCGATATCCAAATTAAAAATTAATGATTTTTCTAGTAATTGCATAACTTTACAGAGGGCGCTTAAGTGCTTTTATAATGTATTATACGTATACATAAATAATAACATGTTAATATCTAGAAATGATAATGGTACCTAATAAAATATTTTAAAAGTGATTTCCTTGAATTGAAGTAGATTACTTACGTAATATTATAAGCACGAGTAATAGGTAATAGTTAACATTTTGAACAGCATAAGTAATATATTCAAAGTAAAGGTGATAGATAACTGTTTAACTTCGATATTGAAAAAAAAAATTGACAAGAGCTGGGTTTTATAATACGGACGTGTTAATATTTTGTGGTAAAAGGTCCGTTATTGCAATAAGTAGGTACAGTAATACACACCATGCGCAGTTCAATTACAAATATTGTTGAACGTGTGAAAATAGGTAAACTAAGATTAGAGGTTAACGGATAATATAATATTATACTTACCTGTATTACACATAGAATAAATTATTTAAGACAATTATGACAAAAACGCAAATCAATTAAGAGTTCAGTGATCGTTTAGATAGACAATCTATAAAACGTAACATAATACTTGATATTTTCTTCGCTGCAAGGAAGAACATTAATTGTATAAATACTTATACATGGTTTAGGGAGTCACTGTTAGTTACGGCCTATTTTTGATTCAATGTAAAATCGGTCGGAAAATAAATCTTAAGAAGCATGAATTTCATCACCTTACGCAAATTTGATGATGCGAAAATAGAAGAAAACAAATGTAACCAGTCGAATTTTAAAAATTGTTGTGTACATCAAATATTACGATTCCTAAAAAGTCATTAATAAAGAACTTAATTAAGAACTTAACTTATATAATATGTATGTACGAGTCACGCATGGGTGTTACTTTTGATATCAAAAACAAAAATAGCCGTGTGTAATCGTATTGTGTTAATAGTTCAATTAAAAGCGTACCTAATGTTATTATGTTGATGGAAATATTTATATTAATTATTGTGAACGACATTTAAACATTTCTTAGAAATGGTATCTACGGCATATTCAATAAATATGTACTGCAAACTCAAATAGGTACTTCAAAGTATGTAGTAATATTATTTCACAGCCGGGTTTACACGATGATAGTTTTACTCGATAGTTACTGTTACGACACTGACTATCGTGACACTGTCATCATGTAAACGTTTTGATAGTTACTATCAGACTGTCATGACAACACTTTCAAACTATCACTGGTGCATGATAGTTGACAGTACTATCATGAAAGAAACAGTTTACCGTATACTGTGTATACGTTCATTATCACATTATCACGATAATATCGTTGAATATATCGAATTCAAAAATGTATTTATTATTTAATTTTTAATTCTTTATTTAATTGTCCTAAATTCTCTTAAGAGACAGTTTGATGTCCCTAAACTATGTCTTCGAAGAATCCAATTTTGTACCCATATTCTATTTTTTTTTCACTTTTTCTTTTAATGGCAATTAATTCCTCAATAACGTGAATAATTCTGAATATTACTTCTGACATTGTGAAAAAATTCAAATAAAGTTATAATTTATTTGAAAAACTTTATTTTAAATAAAAAAAACACATTAAATAAACCTTATAATCACATTTTTATATACAAAAACATAATCAACTATCATGTATGATAGTATTTCAACACTATAATTTTGTTGCGTATGGATACTTCACTTTCATGACAGTAACTATCAAGCATTATCACGTTAGTAACTATCGCGTAAAACTATCATCGTGTAAACCCGGCTTTACCTATTGAACATTCTGTATGAACTTGTACACAAGTGGATTGGTGCAAGTACCAAAGCAACGTGACTAGGGCAACACAAAACCGTATATTATGCGTACATTCAATAAGTTATTTTCGAAAATAACTGTACACAAGGCACGACACTCACGCGTTCTTCCTTCATTAAAACGACTGGACTCGATCGTTATTTACGTTTATTTTATTAAGATAACATAAATTCATTACGACGCTGTAAAACTTGAAATTTAATATGAAAATTAAGTGTCCACTAAAATATTTTTAAGTGCTTAATGATTACTTACCTACATACAAAGAAATACTAAAATTGACCGATAATTTTAAAAACAGTTTTTTTACAAGCATTCAAAATATAGTACAAATCACGCCCAGGTCAGTCATTTTTGGATTTTATACGATTATCGTAATTATCGCTTTAAAATTGAAAGATGTTATCTTTCTGACACCTATAACAATAATTTTTTATCCAACCAAAGTTTATTAACAATGTAAATTATATCAATATAGTAAAACGCACACTAAATCGCAGAACAAATTAAATACAAGTCGTATGCAATATACTAACTTTGCATGGATAAGCATAAATTAGTGTTTGTAGCGAAAATTACGATTCACGGTTGTAGCCTATTTAATTTATAGGTAGGTATGTCGCGAATAGAATGCAATTTTTAATGTGACCGAACTCATTCGTGCCGCATACACATGTTAATACACTCGTACACGAGAATATATAATTTTTAATATGCACGTTAAATGTATCTATAGTATGCATGACATGGGATTTTATAATCTCATCCGAATCACAGTACAATGCAGTACTCTACTTTTTTCTTTATTTTTCATAAATTGCGGCGTTCTACTTTCGCGACAACATAAGATGACGATGTAACAAAAAGAAATAAAAATACCTAATATCCACAATATTAAATTCATAGATGTATATTGATTCTCCCCCCCCCCTATTCGTCATAATAGGTAATAAAGGTAAAGGTACTTTTTTATAAAACGACTTTTTGAATAGCCACGTGTGTAAACCAACCGTGTAATGGTAGTTTTGACGAAAAAGTTCAATCATTCATACATTTTGTCACATTTTAAACGTGTTAACCGTATTTTAAGTGGTATATGGCAAACAACACGTATACATATGTATAATATATAGTTTTACCTAAACAATAAAAAATGAAGAATAATATATTTATAACATATTGATGCATAAATATTATAACAGTACAATATATTGGTGTACGTTTGTAGTGAAGAATATCGTGTCATGACTAATTTTAATTCCTATTTTTAAACACCGTGTATAATGTTATAATACGTTTTAAATGTGTAAAATACTATTGAATAACACATATATTCTGTATTCGACCTATTTAATACATATAAATTGTATTTTTTCCTCGTTGTAATTAATAGCATACAGCAAAATCCATACACCTATATTCTTAAGTTGTATATATTTATTTTAAATAGTTAATATAAAGGCTCTATCTGCACAGAGTATCCAAATGTATTTAAAAACGTATTTTCGAAATATTTGCATTTTATACATATATATGAAAAATATACGATATAAGTATATATTAGAATAGTACATACAATATAGGAATAGGTTAGCGATCTTTATAGTATAACTAACAAATAATTACAAAAATACATGCATATACATATTTATTTCTGTTAGAAAATTAATCATTCCTAAAAAAACTATTTGCGCCGCGATTCGCTATTCCTATGTATGTATTTGTTTGTACATAATTGTATTTGATAATAATATAAAATATAAAAAATATTCCAGTTATGTACGTACTGAATTTTTTAACATATTCGTAAATCAAATTGATTAAAAAAAAAATGCTCAAGTTATTTGATATTTAAAAACAAAAATTGAGCATTGGTGCGTGTATATTTTTTTAAAAAAATTGGCGATAATTCTTATATGTAATTATATTACAAATCACGCGTAATAGATTTTCTTACAATATTATTGTTATTACAACTTTTTTTTATTTAAAAATATAGAGCGTGTATTTTAAATTTGAAACTATATATATATATAAAATGTTTAGTTATTATGAATATTGTAATAAGGTAATGTAAATATAAAACGCATATATTCTAATGCAGTTACATAAATGTTAAAATAATTTCGTTCTTATTATACTATTAACCATCAAATCAGACGATGGCTAGTTTGCGGTCAACATTAAAATATAGGGAGTAGAGTAATTATTCAGTTACCACAATATCACTTAGCACCAAATAGGTACCAGTCAGTATATACAATTTCGATATTTAACCGTTTATGTTTATACGTGTAAAGAATATATTTATGGTTCAATGCCTTATAGACAGGTATTTCTACTGAATTAATAGCTTCCAATAATAAACATAAGAAATATTAATTATTGAATTAGTGGTGCAATTTTTTGTAAAAAAATCCTGACTAAAACTAATATTATATATATTATTTTATATTATTATACTATATTATTGATTTGATTCATGGTTAATTTACACTATAAATTCGTAGATTTATTTTAACTTATTACTGATGAATCCTGAATACTGAATTTATTATCTTTACTAGATTTCAAGTTAGCAAAGTCATTGGTTATTTTGTCTGCATCTTGTTTATTAGTATTTTCTTTTTATATATCGATACATTGATACAAAAAAAAAAAAATAGTAGGACATTTTTCCTATAGTAATTTTTAATTAATTTTAGCCATGCCAAAAATAACATGACAACACGAAAATGGATAAATCAACATTATATAATATGAGTTAAGTCACTATGTATATTTGTAACTATATTTTAATTGTCTACGACTAATACTGAAAACTGTTTTAGGTGGCTTTTTTATGGCTCTTCAAAGTTTTATCGTAATACAAATTTAAACTATGATAGTGATCGTGCATATTTTGTTGCCTATATTGACTACTCAACATTTTAATCATTACTATGCGTGATCAAAACGTATAAATTCAGAACTTAGAAACCCCCAGAAATCTCCTATCGTCCAAAAATGTATACGTGTAATAGGCGCCATAAGACGTATTCATCACGTAGAAATAATAACTACTGAGAGACGAAAGATCATTTAATAGCTACTATAATGATTTATTACCCTGTTCTATGTCAAACACTTTAAAAAAATCTTATTGCGCAAAATAGTTACAGATATATTTTCCAAAAATCACATTAATCATAGACGAACAATTATAAAACATCACGTATTATACTGCTAAAATAAGAAATAAATAACTAGAAATTCGACAGAAGCATTAATATATATATATATATATATATATATATATATATATATAAACAATGCATATTATGTATACATCAAATCAGTCCATCAAAATAACACCTCCGAGTAAAAAAAAAAATGTTATTTTCGTTTATTGCGCACAACATACTTACGTAAATAATGGGTACCATATTTCCATAAATAATAAAAATAACAAACATGATGGTTTTAATTAATTCACGTTGCATTTAATGACATTCAATTCACGTATTCCACATTTGTATATGACTGCTATGTGTAGAATAAACCAATGATATATGTACAGCTGATATAAGCAACAACAAATGCTTCCTACTGACATACTTATTAGTTACATTATAAAAAGTCGTTTGTGTCATAATAAAAACAGTCAGATATTCAAATTATATTATTTATTGCTAAATTCACTGATTACAGGTTCCTGATGTATCCCGCTATTAGAAGTGTTACCTCACGGTGTTTCCAAATTATGAATCTACAACTAATAGAAAGAAAAAAATTCTTGATGTATTAAAGAAGCATATTATGTAGAGATAAGACGGTATCTACATAATCATGTGCAAAATCAAAGTTTACTTGTCTATGATCTAAGTAGGTACACAAACAACAATTTAACTATTATTTCTCTCCACTCTAAAATGTAACTGTAATTGAAAATGGTGTGGAACTTTACATGTATTAATTATCTTTAACACTCAGTAGTAAATGTAGGGGCGTGTCCGTTATATGATAAGTTAGACGAAAAATACGTACATTTCGTTGAAAAAACATTATAAAAGCTAAACTTCTTTGCATATTTTATGATGTTGTCAAGCAAGATCATGATTAAAGAATAATCATGCTACCAGCAAAATCTTTAATCGTGAGCAATAATAATATGAATTAAGTAGGTCTAGGTACTAGCATGTATATTTATACATATTTTTTATTTTATATAGTAAAACATATTATACGCGTGCCTATACTAATTTCTATTTGGACGATTGTCGATTAGATAGGAAACGCCGTATTTAGTGTTTTCGGCATTTTCCAAGAATATAAACAGTTTAAAAGTTTCACTGGACGCAGTCCTCGTTCAGTAGGATAAAAATCAAAGCAATTTAATTAACGTTCGCCATTTTAGAATGCGATGTACATAAATATAGTAATCATAT
Organism: Sipha maydis; assembly: GCA_034509805.1. NCBI lineage: Eukaryota > Metazoa > Arthropoda > Insecta > Hemiptera > Aphididae > Sipha > Sipha maydis. The sequence goes on from JASXSY010001186.1 coordinate 137,072, forward strand.
TAATATATATATATAATACATAGCATTGATCATAATAATTTATCATTGCGTAGACGGATTTAACTCGATCGTTTTAGTGCAGTCTGAGTGTTTTTCCGCGCAGTGTTTCGCGCTTGCTTTGACTCGTTGCCAGTCGGACACATTCCACGCGTGGCCTTCTTCTCGGTATGGGCCGTCACTCCAGCGTTCCTTCACCTGGCGCTGCATGTCACGTACGATTGGTGATACGCGACACACGAGAAATTGAACGCACGGCATGCCCGACGCCAGTCGGTCGAGTCCATCGATTAACGTTTCGTCAGTTGCGTCGTCCACCATCGATTTTATCTGAAAAATAAAAACGAAATGGTAATTCGTAAGCAAACCAACGAATCCGAAGTTTTGCAAGTATACCATCTAGTAAAACGTACCACCAAACTGATCGATAAAATACAATATAATATTATCTGTAGACGGAGCCATGCATTCATGTAATGTGGACACTTGCATTGATCCCCCCGACAATAGACAAACCATATTCAGTGTATACGTAATACACGTAGAGCCGAATTAAAGGGGGAGTAGGGGGCATGGGCGCCCACTGAGGGGCAAGAAGGGACACTTACCCCTCCCTGGAAGAATTATATGAACTTATAATTTATTAAAATAAAATGTTTAACTATTAGGATATGAAATAAGTATAAAAATATTCAATGCTATAGGTCAGGGATGGCAAACCTTTTGAACACTGCGTGCCAAAGATTACCCTTTTTTTTTAGAACGTGCCATGAAAAAAATATTATATTTTGTTATATTATAATTTGATTGTATAAGTAATATATTAGTATAAAAATGTTAATTTAGGTATATTGCTTTGTTAATTATTTATTTTGATGTGATTTTTGTTGTTGAATACTTGATGTCAATTCGTTGATATTTGGTTTATAATTAGTAACTTTTAATACAGTAAATGCAGTACTTCATTCATCAGTTAGTCGGTTTCTTAAATCAGATTTTATAAAATTAATTTCTGAAAATAGTGACTCGTATGAATAAGTTAAAGAAAAGATAATAATAGGATAAGATAATAATAAGATAAATAATAGGTAAAAATATTCCACTTTAAAAATAGTAGCATTAGCTGTTTTGTCTAAGTTAAAGAAAAGATAGACAAAACAGCTAATGCTACTATTTTTAAAGTGGAATATTTTTACCTATTACTTATAATATTATATTTTATATAATATATAATACCTAGTAAAAATTGTCGAGTGCCCACAAAATCTTTTTGTGTGCCATGGATTTTACATCCCTGTTATAGGTAATACACGACTTTTATCTTATTAACGACACATAGATATCGCCGATAATTTGAGGTGTACCTATAAACATTCAATACTACAGATATTTTATCTTAAAGGTAAATTTTATAAAAGTGTAGTGAGACCAACTATGCTGTATGGTTCAGAGTGTTGGGCGGTTAACAGGAGAATAGAACAAAGTATGAGTGTCGCGGAAATGAGAATGCTTAGATGGTTGAGTGGAATGACAAGAGAAGATAGAATAAGGAATGAATACGTGAGAGGTAGTGTTGGTGTAGCGCCAATTGTAGACAAGATGAGAGAAAATAGGCTGAGATGGTTTGGGCATGTGATGAGGCGAGAGGAAACGAATGCAGTAAGAGTGGTTTTAAAGATGGACGTTGAAGGGAAAAGAGGAAAAGGAAGACCAAAAAAGAGATGGTTGGAGACTTTGGAGAATGACATGAGGGCTGTCGGTGTGTGCAGAGGAGATATGATTGACCGAGTAAAGTGGAGGTATAGGACAAGGGTGGCCGACCCCATATAGTTGGGAGGAAGGCGAAGTAGAAGAAGAGAAGACTACAGATTTTATCAGACGTTTTAAGCCCGATTTACACTGTTCCGGCACGGCACGGACCGTCACAGCACGTAACGTCACGACAAATTGACCACATATTCACACTGTTACGGCACAGCACAGGCACGAAAAATCATCCAAATAATATTATAAAATAATATTCACATACATACGCAGGTAGTCGTTTAGTGTAGTTTTTAGTGTTCAGTTATTGATGTGTGATTAAGTGTTAATAAATGTTCAGTAATATTTAAAGAATTTCAATATGTTTCGTAATTTCTCAACGTCCGATTTTGCTATTATAGCAATTTTATTAGACGAAGAAGAATATAGTTCAGAGAGTGTTCAACGAAAGTCTAATCAAAAAAGAAAAATTAGTCCACGATATTTTAAAAAATATATTTTATTTTTTTATTGTCATTTTTATTTGAATTAATTATATTATAATACCTATATTATATAATATTATAATTATAATTATATTTGAATTAATTTGTATTTCATTTACTGTGTTAATAATATTTGTATTCACACTACACCAACACTCGACGTACCGATACGGACCGTCACGTACCGCACCGTCCAAACATTCTTTCCGATTATGTATAGTCCGTCCGGTCCGTGCTGTAACGTAACGGTGCGGTGCCGGCCGCATTAATATGAATTATCTCATATAAACTAATAGCATTGATTATAAATACTATAGTATTTATAATCAATGCTAATAGTATAATATTTTGTCGTGCATGTACGTGCTGTGACGGTCCATGCCGTGCCGGAACAGTGTGAATCGGGCTTTAATGTTCTCCGACTTCGATTAATCTGATTTATAAATTGACAACTGATAATAAAATGCACGCACCGCCGTACCGACACCTTATGTACTAATTTTAATATTTTTGAAATGAAACGAAGAAATTTGCAGTTTTTATTTACAGAATAATACATTTAATTAAGACACGTCCACATAGTATGCAAACATGAAACACAGCTCATGCGTTTGAATCATGTGTGATGTTTGCAAACATCACATACTGCACACACGTTCACCGTACACATAGTATTTGGTGTATTTGATTTTCGTGTTGTACATGAATGAAATAAGTTGCGTGGACACTGAACTAGTGATAATTTTCTTTGATGTACCAACAATCCGGCAAACACGAAATACACATGTACGCGCATGTATGTGATGTTTGCAAACGCGTCCACCTATCACCATTTTTGACGAATGCTGTGTATGTGCGTGTGCTGTGTGTCGTGTTTGCATACTATGTGGACGCGCCTTTAGATTGTATTAAAAAGTGTTTTAATTAATTATTATATACCATAAAAATATTAATTATATAAATAATAGCAAAATATAAAAAAAACAAATATATATAAATAATAGCATAATACAATACGTATTATGTCATATTTATATTTATATGTTAAAATAACATTAAACACTTCTTCACAATGAATTTAAAAATTTATTTTTATTTTGCTCTCATCCCCCTGAAAATTTATCTATGGGCGTCCATGGTAGGGGAGTATTTGCCCCTGTGTGCATGATTTTAAAGGAACAAATTTTTTAAAAGAATTTTCTATTTAGAGTCAAAAACTAATTGCGATCTACTCTTTCAAAAAAAAAAAAAAAATCAAATTAATTTGCTGTTAAGAATTTTGTAAATATTTTACTTGTATTTAATTCACGCAGGCTAGTAGCCAGATCTATGCTTTAGGGGGAGGGGAGGTTAGAAAAAACAATATTATAACTAATTTAGTTTTATTTTTATAAATTAATTACAATAGTTTAAATTAACGATCACCACCATAACCAACTCACATTTGAATTATAACTTTTATCACTTATTGATATACTCTTTTTGCCAACATATTAATCAATTCGAAAACCGATGTCTTCCAATACTAATTATAGGGGAGGGGGCAACAATCGTGTCTAGGGAGCAATGCCTCCTTCCCTCGTGGTTACAGGCCTGATTTCACGGTATTTATATATTGACCAATTTACTAAGCAGAAGTCAAGAAAAGCATTTTTATAAAAATATTATAATTGACAAAAATAAAATAATGTACTTACGTAATTTACCCAGTGTTATGTATAATAATTTTAATTAATTGATTTATTTTCAGTTTTGATTATGTTTACAAAATTGTTATTTTTTAAAGTTATTTACATTTTTATTCTAACATTAATATTGTATAAAATAATAAAAAATTAAATTAAAATTAAAAACTATTAAATGGATACTTAATACTTGTAAATTAATTAAAATGTAATTAAATATATAAATAAACCAATAAAAGTGTAGAAAATCAATTAAATCGCAACCGAATATGAAAAAATTAAATTGCAATCAGTCATACTTTACAAATATTATAATACTACAGGCTGAAATTTTATTTATTTATTGTTTATATTAGTTTATATAGTTATAATAAATACACTGATAATATATTCATTCTACTCCATTATTTTTCTTATGATTTTTAGTAAAATGTGTGGTGATTAAAATTGTAACTAATTGAGAAATAGATAAGAGTGTAAGTTGAACAATTTTTAGAGGGAAGAGGGCTCTTCTATACTAATTCACTTAAATTTCATTAAAAAATAAAATTAATAAATACTAAACTATAGCAAAATAATTTCATATTTATAAAAAAATAGTTTTGAATCTTAGGGAAGTTTAAACATTCCTATCTCCTAGACCACAAAATATCTTAATCCAGCTCTGAATAATCTTTCGAGGAACAAAATTATGACTGATTCAAATAAAACAAAGTTTTAATAAATATTAAGCTCATATTTTATTTGGGGATCCAACATTTTTAGTTTTTTATAGATCAATCAAGTATGAATTGGTAAAACATACCTATCTGTGAATTTTGTGCGTTAAATAACTAAATTCATTAATATATACAATAATTAATTATAGTGCGATCGTACGTAGGCATTGCTCATGATCCAGTCAATTGGATGGCCACTAGGAAACAACTTGGACTTTTGACTTTTACTGGTATTCTGATTAGCTATTTTGAACTTTAAAACGGTCAGTATCTGAAATTATAATCTTCATAATTTGCATTTGATAACTTGACTATGGATGACAATCAAAACTTACCGTTCTTGTTAAAAGAACCATTCCGTTTACTACGAGTGTTTTAAAAGCATTAGAGCCATGTCCAATAACACCAGATGCCACACGCAACAAAAGCGTTAACATGTTAGATTTTATTTCGACTTTGTCTTCAGGGACAGACCGTCTAACTAAGTCGGCTACAAGTACAGACATTTTTGTCCAATCTTGTCAATTATCTACATTTCTTCCTAAAGATAAACATTGTTGATCACCCATCAAACACCCAAAGACATTTATTAAAACAAACATTTTCAATAAAAAACACATAACTAGATATATTTATAAAAATATTTTTAATAAATTATTTCATAAAAAATATTATAAAGGTATAAAACACTACTGGTACACCTGGATGACAATAGACAAATGAGTAGTGTGGTTATTTTCAACTAATTGTAAGGGCCAGTTATTAAAATCACCAAACCATATGAACAGTTATAATATACTACTTAACACGGTAAACTAATTGCAATGCTCTTAATAGTATATGACAATTAAAAAATATATACATGTTTTAAACATCATTTAGAGTTTGATACATACATAAAATATTGTTCAATTAAAAAATTAAATTAAAAATTAACAAATTAAATGACAAGTATAAAATACTATAAAATACTAAAATATAAAATGTATAATATGAAATAAAATGACAGAAAAATAATTTAGAGCAAGACAGTCTTATTAAAGTGCAATAGTAGTATGGCACAATTGATAAAATGGACGGATTTGAACATATTTAATACCATTTTTTAAAACTAAAATTTACCATTTCTCTAATAAATAATAATTTCCACTTGGTTGTGGAATTTAAAATCACAGATTGTTTAATTATACTTCCATTGTACCAAAAAATTGACTCAAAACACTTTTAACTAGAGTATAGATATTTTTTTAAAACTTCCATCAGTACAAGCAATAAATTAAAATATAATTATTATACTAAATATTACTTAATATATTATGACATATACAATAAACTAAAAATTAATACTTATTATGGCATATAACATATATCTGAATCACCCATAAAAAATAATATATTTTTCATTGGCACATACAAGTTTGAAAAAATAAACAGCTAAAATTTTAACAAAAACAAAAAAAAATTAAGAGTACTGAAGAATGATATTAACGAATTAATTAAAATTTTTTTTAAATAATATGCTTTGGATTTGACTTTTGAAAAAAAAATATTTTGTTTAAATACAATTAAATATTTGTCTTTTATAACTTGTTTTCCACAATTTATACTGGATAATTAAATATCACATTAATTATAACACCTATAAAATATGTAAGTTATATATAAAATAATATAAAATTTTTATTTAGGATTTTTTTTTTAAAAAAGGCCTAAAAATGTAATGAAAAAAAATTAAAAAAGGTTTTATAGAATAAGAAGAGGAACAAAGAACAGAAGTAGCTAGGTAAAGTATCAGTTACTTGAATTTTCCACTACAGATTTCAATAGATTTTTTATGTTATAATTATTTAGGTGTTTACATTAGTAATAGTAATAGTTGTTAGTTTATATAACTCTAATAATAAATACACAACATAAATAGTATTTATATGAGCTTATCTTATGATAGCCCTTAAATTACATTCCCCAGAAAAAATTAATTTCATTTCATAGGGGTACTTGTATAAAAAATTGTTTGATGATATAGTCAAAAATTCATGTGGTCCAATTTTTAAAATTTTTTAAGAAGTAAACAGAACTTTTAGTAACAATACACTTAAGAGATACTGAAATTTGTTTAAATTGAATTATTGAAAACTTATATAATAAAAATTTTAATATTCTATGCTGCTCAAAATTATATATAATACTACATTAATTGTGATATGATTTATATTTATTCTTTTCAAAAGAAAACTAATAATTAAAATTATACTGAATTATAGAAAATACAATTTTAATTTCATATTCAATTTTATTTGACCAGTTAAATAATGTATCTTTACCAATCCTATTATCATATAAAATATCACAATTATTGGTTTTGAAAAATCACCAAAAGTTTTAAGAATAGTAGATAAAGTAAGGAAGTTAAGTTTTGTTTACAAAATAATAATGGGTTAGAATTTCTTATTGACTTAGAGTTCTTATTTTATACTTAAAATAGTTATTTTTATAGAAATTATCTAAAATTATCAGTTGCCAAACCAACAGTTTCTTTCACAAACTGGTCATAGCTGGTGGATGAGCGTAAGCTTTAGGTATAAATCCATATTTTCTTGTTTTTGGAGCATAAGTCCATAACCACCCTTCTACCATTTGATTGTCTAGATCTGCATAAATCCATTCGCCTCGTTTTACTGACAAATCATCTGGTGCTTGAGGCTTTATAGAAAAAAAAAAAAAAAACATAAACAATAAGTAATAATTTAAAAGCACTAAGAGCTCATTTCACACATACCTTATAATCATACAACATAACCATTTCTGTACCGTGAATAGCTGGATCATCATCGGCAACACAAGAGTTTCTACGTGGTCGTGCACGTGTTACTGGAGGTAATCCAGTATTAGTAGCACCAGTGCATTGATTATTATTCATTTGATTTATATGTCCTAAAAAAAAAAAAAAATATATATAAATATATTAAATTTATAGTAGTACCTATTACTATTTAATTTTATTATTTAATAATTACATTATTATTTATGAATATTACCTAGAATGTAATTCATTTATTATATACCTTGTATTATATCAGCTGGATAGACAAAGCCACTTGGAACAAAACCTTCTTGTCCATCACTACGTATAATCCAATACCAATCAGGGTCTTCTCTATTCAATACAGTTACAAATTCTCCTCTTTCAACACTAACATCATTTTCATCTCTTGCTATGAATGTATATAATACAATATATCGTCCTGCAGGATCCTATAATTTTGTTTTCATTTAAAAAAAGTTATACACTTTATACAATAATAAGAATAAAAATCACATTTTATACTATTCCATAATTAACAGGAATACCAATTACAGAATCCAGTTATTTTATACAGATAAACGCAATGTATTGAATAATATAACTTATAAATAATTTTCCATTTATTATTTATGATCATAAATTTAAATTATATTTTTCATATTGTGTGTTAACAAAAATTACTTTAAAAAATGGTCGAATCTCAGGATGTGAAGATGCACTTAATAATGATGCTCTAGAACTATTAATGTTATGCTTATTTTGCAATTTTTGATCATGAGTTTTATTACCAAAACTTTCACAATCTGATAAATCACCACAATTACCTAATAATAAAAATAAAATCAGTGAATTAACAATAGCTCTCAGAGCTTAAACTCAATAAAAAATATTTAAAATTAAAACTTTATTACACAAACCATGTTTTTGTTGTTCATTGATTTCAACTTCAACAACTGTTTCTGTTGGTGTTGCAGCTGGTGCTCGTGGTAATTTTTTTTTCACATTATTTAAAGCTATCTCCCCAAGCTGAGAATTAAATGGTGTACAATACGAATGAGGTATAAAACCTTCTTGGCGGCTATCCTCAGCTATTACATACACCCAATCGTTCTCTCTATATAAAATATTGACTACCTAGAATAAAATAAATAATATATTTTAACCAAGTGAAATACACGTTTCCTACCAAGGCTCATTGAGAACAAAATTAATATGTTAATGCTGACATGTATTTGAATATAAATTTTAATAAACTTTAGTACATGATGCAAAGGAATGCTAGACACAATTATATAATAAAAAAGCAATAGATTCTCTAACCTGGCCTCGTTTCACTGTCAACTCATCATCAACACAGGGAGTGAAATCATGAAGTACAACCATTTTACTATCGGGTGACAGACCATTTTCCTTTTCGATTCCAACACGCACCAATGTTTCGATAGACGCACTACCCGTGATGCGTCCCATGCCAGGTACAGGTCCATTTACGTTAGTTCCGCGTAACACTTCCTTGTCCAAGTCACTAGTCGAACCACCTGTAAACAGCAATTGTAGTACGCATCACAATATGAGTATGGGTAACGAGAATGAACCGAAGGGTGCCCTTCATTGGGTGCTGTTGACGTACTTTTTTTCTTCTTGCCTCGGCGTATTCTCACGGGGCACAGAAAAGCCATTACAGAGTATCACGCATACTAGTCGGGTGAGACAGTATTCGTCTACGTCGTCTGAGGAACGTATCGATTAGTCTTTCCGGAACGAAAAGTCCGTGAAAAAGCAGGACGCAACGGAAGGAGCAGAAGTCGAACCGAAGAGCCAACTACCGATGTCAATTATTTATCGTCAATCAATCATTATTATTATTATTATTACTATTATTATTATCCGTCGTCGGCACAGGCCGAACAGGTTTCCGGAACGGTGATAATTATAATCGTTATTATGACCTGGGAACAAAAATACTTCACAGACTTTCGGTTCTCACGCGCGCTTCCAAGGATGTTGCGAACGCACGGCCGCCGTTCAGAGTTGTCAGGTCCGCGGACTCCTTGGTGTTCCAACGCAACCGATGACGTTGACCCGAACGGTTATTTACGTGCGCCGTGGCTGATAACAACAATCACAACGTGTCACCACTTATGCGTAAGCTCAACGAAGTAGTACGTCCGCCTGTCCATTCGTCAACAAACTCCGTTGCTCGACCCGTCTTTCGATCAACACGTACGCGAGTTTACGATTACTTCTCGTTCCCGTGGCTATTTTAACGTAGCCCCTTGTGTGATCTTAAATCCCCTGGAATCCGCTGCAAATTCACAGTAATTATGGACCAAGTGACAAAAGTATTGGAGCCCGGACGCCAGTTCTCCAAAGACTCCGTCAGGTTGGTGAAAAGGTGCACCAAACCAGACAGGAAAGGTAAATGTTGAATTTTTGCTTACTATTGCTGGCCATTTAACTGACGTTTAATTAATTCTATGACGTTTTTGCAGAGTTTCAAAAAATCGCAATCGCCACAGCCATAGGGTTTTGCATAATGGGTTTTATCGGGTTCTTCGTTAAACTTATACACATACCTATCAACAACATCATCGTGTAAGTACATGTTTTGTGTTGTGGAAAATCTCACACACGTAACAATATTTCTCATTATTATTTTTGTATCATTTGGGGTTTTTCTATCTGGCTTATCAGCGGTAATTTGTTTTCAACCTTTTTGTTATTTGTTTTATTTAGAACAGAAAACTGAAATACTTTGTAGCGAAAAAAAGTTTTAAAAATATCAATATTAATACTTCTTATGCATTTACTTACTTTTCTTACTACTACTTTTGTTTGGTTCTCATTCATTAATAAATGACCTAATTTCAGAAGAGAAAGGCTTAAACAAAGTTGAAATATTCCTAGTTATATTACAGTTATTTAAATGCATTATACAAAATATTAATCATTCAATTTTATTTTATTGATTTGTTTCACTAAAGAAATTTTAAGTTTATTAATTTTTTAGTATTAAACTCATGTTATTAATTTTCAATTTCTTTATTATGAAGCAGTAGTTCACAACTAATATTTTTGTTATTATTAATTATAATACTGTTCAAAACTAAATTTTGGTTCATTTTGAAAAAATTAAAAAAGCAGAACTTAGATGTAAAAACTATGACAATAGTCACAGTAGTTATGATTTAATTTGGAAAATTAAACTGTTATATAAGGATAAAATAAAATCTGACGATTGAGCTAAATCTGTTGATGCTGCAGGGAAATTATATCTTAACACATAATTGTCTTAAAATTGTTGAAATATAGTAGCCTAGGTTATAGATTCTAAAAACAAAATTTTTTATTATATTAGGATATTCAGGTACTTATAAAATTTCTATTTACAATTTGTGTTTGAATTAAAATAAAATTCGTCTTTTTAACTATAATTTATAAATATTATATTTTTTATTTGATGCTTAAATGTTTTTGTATTACAACTGATAGCATCCATACTTAATATCTGAGTATCAACTTCTCTAATTAAAATATATTTTTATTTTTCAGAGGTTCATGAATCATCAAATAATGGTCTGTTTTCCTGATCACATGTCTTGACGAAGAGATGTATACAGTTCACAATATTTTGTTTTTTATACAATGTATTAAATATATGTGAACATTAATTTTGTTTCCCTTGTTCAATTTAGTGCATAGAATTTATATAATTATTTTACGTTTCTGAGTATGAATTTTACCTAAATAAAAAAAATTAATTTTGGTGTGTAAAAAGTAAAATACATTTATTATGAACAATAAAATAAAAATAAAACAATTTCCATATATATTTGTATAACATTTAATTATACATCATTTAACCCATCATCTGAAACACAAATGTGTGTTATCTTCTTAAAACTTAATGAAGTTATAATAGTTTAGTTGTTAAGATCCAAATACTGATGTTCCAATTATGTACACTGGTCGGTTTTTGTACTTTTTTGAGATATCAAATTCAATCTGAAATTATGAATATACATTTAGATCTGTATCAGTGTTAAATTCCTATAAAATAATGTTAACTCTTATTTTGATTAACATTTTATAATAATATTTATATTATGTTAGGAAAATATTTTTTCCTTTAATTTTTTGATTTTGATTAATGCAGTGCACAAGAAACTAACATGTATTTGTCCTAATATCAAACATTTATACATTATTTAAATATCCTTAACAATGAAAAGGTTTGTTACAAAGCAAAATTTAAATAAATAAGAACTACATTTTAAAATTACTTACTTCAGTAATTAATTGTTTGTTTTTCTGTTGTATCAATTTTAGCTTAGGCACCAATTGATTATATTCTTCAGCTAATTCTTTTTTTTTATTAGCAACAGCTATCTGAGAGTTAATCATTTTTTCAATGTTATTGACTTTTTGAAGAAACATTGCCTCTAATTTATTTAGATACCTAATGATCATTAAAATATAAACACCAAATTATATATAGTATATAAAATATGAAGAATACAGATACATATTATATTAACCTTGGTGAATGTTTAATCTGCTGCAAATGTTGAACTACTGGATCATTAAGTTTTTGCTTAATTAATTTTATAATATCTAACATAGAAAAAAGTTCTGGTTTAGATTCATTGATTTCACTCCCAGAATGGACAGACAGCGCGGAGTTGGTATCATTTGATAGTTCTAGCAAACGCATATTTAAAAATGATTCTAGCTGAAAATAGAAACACATGTTATTATAATATTCTACTGAAAAATAGAAATAGTTTATAATTCAAGATATCTTACTTCTAAAATGTCATTTATGAATTCATTTCGTGTTTGATAATTGTCAAGTATAGACAATGCCTCATTCCCTTTTGCAACACTTCCATCAACTTGTGGACTTTCAACAACTATTCCACTTTCTTCTAAAGAGATGCCGTAGTCTATATCCTATACGTGGACAAAATATATTATGAATTAGAAAAATGTATAAAGACTGAAACTTAGTAACTACACACTTCTGATGGATTATCCAAGTCGCCCCAATCAATTTCTTCATCGGCAGATGTGTCCTACAAATTAAGTATTACTTGTATTTACTTTGTATACAAAGTTTGCAAATTTTTAAAATTTTTGATAAATACATAAATACAATAATGCAAAATATGTACCTTAATATCTTCTTCTATGGTAATTATAGCTTCTTCAACTTTACTTGGTTTTTCTCCATATAAATATTCATAGTAAGTAGTATTGCCATTATCTGAAAGACAAATTGCTGTTAAAAATACCATTATATAATTAATGTAGATAAAAACAAATTAATTACTCAAAAGATATTGAAGCACAGGTAAGTTGATTTCAGTACCCAGAACATTAGAAACAAACGAAGAAAAATAAATATAAGATTTTTTTAAATTCTTCACATGGCCCATGACATCTTCATATACCTTTTGAAGTTCACTTAATCTTTCTAAAAGTGTGCGTTTAAAACTATAATTATTATCAGCTATAGAAAACTGTTTCCGCAATGTTTCCAAATCTTTTTTACATGTTTGAATAGATTTAGTATAATCCTCAATTTTCTTATCGCAATCCTATACAATACATATTAGTTACATGGCTAAAGGTTAAAACTTCATTATATTTTATTATCTTACAGTTTGTCCAGACTGTGCTTTTGATATTTGCTTTTTAATCACAGGAATATGATACTTAATGTTTTGCACAAGAAGGTCACAAGCTTCAGCCAAATATACATTATCTTTTAAATAAAGTTTTTCAATTTCCAACCAATCTTTCATCCTCTGCGAGCCATACGACCCAAACAAATTCTTTGTATCTGCTTCAGTTTCTTTTAATATTTCTATTATACGTTTACAATAGAAATAGTTGATATCTAGAGTGATACAACCAAGTGTGAAATAAATACCAAATAAACTATGAAAGTAATAAATACCTGTTTAAACTTACACGTTCCAGACAATAATTGGACAATTTCCTTGTTTTCGGGCATGTCTTGTATGGCTGCATTGATTTTCTCTCTTATAGGTTGTATATGTGTATGCCAATCTTTTTTACAATGTTTTCTACTCATAAGCCATTCACTTAGCTTCTGAGCATGGATTTCAATTGGAATGGAACTTTCCTAATAGTACATGCAATAAATATATATTCATTAATTATTCGAAGTAAAAGTATAAACATGACAATAAAAGTAATAATTATTTCAACTCACCATTTTTCCTAAGCCGTGAAACTTAAATAAGATAGTAAACTTAGTTATTGTATATAGGAAAAGTTTACACGAAGTTGTCGAATCGACGATATCAACTTGTTACACGAATGATTACATAAAACTGTTTGATAACACGTCTTCAAAACTATCAGTTATCAAGACGTAGGATAAGGTCTTTTCTATGGTCTAATCACAGTTTTCAATAAATATCTAATTCAAGAGTACTGGAGGCTATAGTAGTCTACTTTTATTCATTTACACCGATTTACTGGAATAAAACGAACTTGGTTTTGGTTATACGATTTTAATGGATAAAAAAAAAAAAAACCATTAGGTTTCCTAAATATTTTTTGATGCATTGTAGAAATTACAACTTTAATAATTATTCATTAAAACGTATGTTGTATTTCAAAATATAAACAATTCGAATGCGTTTTATTGAACACCTTGAACTAAAACCGAAAAGCCGTCATCTACTCAGCACAAAAGAGAAACTAATGAGTTAAAATATTTAAATAGGATGACTAGAACTTGATGAATTTGTTTCCGTCCATTTTTATTATGCACCCGGGTCTAAATATACGTCTCTACGACTACATTATAATTACGATGTAAATAAGACTATTTAAGAATGACGATATGTACATAGATTTCATCAACACCGTGTAGTAATTCGAAAATTTCAAAAATTGTATACAATCTGTGAAAGCGTGAACGTAATATTCGTCATATTTTTTCGATTTCATCCCTTGGATCCTTATCATTTTTCAGACGACTTTAAACAGCCGAACAATTTTTAGGCAAAATCAAATAATGATAACACGCTGGCATTTATTTTTTAAAAAAATATGTACATAATAAATGAATATATATTTTTATTTCCATCTGTTGTGTTATAAAAAGATTTATTTTTATTAACTACAGAGTTAAGTATTTAATTATTGATTGCAATGAGCGAAGAAATTTTGTACATTGTCTCGGATTACATTCAATTGTTTGAACCTTTAGATTTGGCAAGTATCTATCAACTAACAAGAATAATTGTTTTGACATTTTTGTTGCTCATTTTTTTAATTTTGGCTTACAGAAAAAAACCTCTAAAAAACGATCGAGAAGTGTTTTAGATTATATTGGTGCACTTAAATATTTTCCATATATTTCTTTAGAATCATTTAATTCAAATGAGCCAACATGGAAATTTTGTATTGGAGGCAATGGTCAAGTTTTATCTATTGTTCAACCAGCTACTCTCGAAATGCGTACAGAAAAACATTACAACAAGATTTTAGCTAAAGCAACATGTAAGATGTACTAAGATTTAATAAACATTTTTTTATTTACTTTTTGGTTTAACTCAACATAAAACATTATTATTGATTAATAGTTAAATATTAATTTAATTTATGTTGTGTCCCACTAAACAATATCTATCATCATAATTTATTATTTAAAACTAAAAAAAAATTGCTGTGATTTTTAATTTTATAATAATTGATATTCTAATTTTTAATCTAAGTCAGGTTATTTACACCATTAATAAGTTTAAGTTAAGTTAAAAAGTTAATTTAATTTTAACTTTTTAACTTAATTAGTTACATTTGGATTTTCATAACTTAACTATTAACTTATTCAATTCATTTTTAATCAACATGAAATTTAACGAATTTATTTTTGATTTTAAAATATAAGTTAAGTTAATTTTTTTTATATTTCACTATTTCAGTCATTTTCATGTTAAAAAATATTTTTTATTGTAAACTTATAAGAGTTAAAAATATTATTTTTCCAATCACTTTGTATTTTAAAGGAACAACCTGACAAATAAGAAAATATTTTATAATAAAAGGTTTTATGTTATTTATGTTATTCAATTAATTATAACAACTAATCCTATATATAGAAATACTGTATGTCATATGAAGTATTATATAGCATTATAATCTATAATTTAGTTTTGCGTTGGTAAGAAATAAAGTATGTTAACATATAAAAAAAAATGTGTATTAACTTTTAACTTAACTGAATTAACCAAAAATGTTATTAACTTTTAATTTTAAATATTTTCTTATTGATGCATATTAACTTAACTTAACTGAGTTAAAAAAATGATTAACTTTTCCAGCCTTGACCAAATGTAATGAAATTGAGTACAGAGATAGATTAGACTATGGAGAAGAATATAGGCTATTTTTTGCCGTGAAAAAAAGGAAAGGGAACCATCAGTACACTAGATAAATTCGAACGGGCAGTTGTAGTTTTGTTGTTGCTATAAAAACAAAAAAAATGCAAATGAACCACATTTCATTTTGCATATTTTGCAACTAGAAAATGGTGATTGTGTCTATTTTACTAAAAATAATTTCCAAAATTTTTTCGTCCAAAAACGACACTCGCCATTTTTTTTTTGATCTCTGTACAAGAGATGAATTTGCGATAACTAGAAATACCAAGTTATACTATATGTATATTATTATTAAGATGATCCAAGAGAATCAACTCAAATATGACTCATGAAGCAATATACTTAACTACATCAAAGGAAATGTCTTGCCGTCCTGCTATTGAAATACCTAATTTTTGTAGTTTTCTTAAATTTTTATTTTATTTATTTATATAATCTTAATGAACTATTGAACTAAATAAATTTGTTGTATTAATTTTATTACATTAATAAAAATCATAATTTAAGATTAGCTAAAAATAATCACTTCATTCATTGAGACTTTTAGGCGGTATGAAGTTTGCCAGATTAGCTAGTTGTATTTAAATTAAACCAGAAATTAATATTTTTTTAAATAATTGATGGTAGGTTTAATGGTACCATGTAATTCTTAGTATTTTTATAATTGGTTAATAATTTAATTTTATTATAGAAAAATATACTAATTGAATTTTAGTTATATTTATCATAATAATAATCCTTATAGCCTAGAAAAGTTAAGTTAAATGATATCTGTTATTAACTAATTATTTAAAATTATTTTTTTAGTACCTGATTTAATAATTGATGATTTATATCCATCAAAAAGAGTATTAGCATGGAGTCCTGATTGTTCTATCTTTGCAATAGCCACTACACATGGTCATATTGCTTGTTATGATCTTTTGGCCTCCAATTTATTTGTCATTGAGTCTGTATGTATACTATAATTCGTTTTTAAGTTTAACTTC
Organism: Sipha maydis; assembly: GCA_034509805.1. Lineage (NCBI taxonomy): Eukaryota > Metazoa > Arthropoda > Insecta > Hemiptera > Aphididae > Sipha > Sipha maydis. The sequence continues at coordinate 153,940 of JASXSY010001186.1, forward strand.
TTTTGATTATTGTTATTAAAATAAATTGTATTAATATGTAATTTTTTATTATTTTCATAAGATTCACAAAAGTACCAAACAACCTACAAATAATAATTATGCCAAAGAATTGTTCTTCTCAGATTTGCGTACACGGTCTTCAAAATGGTATGTTTAAGTATCATGAATCATTATATTAAGATCATTATTAATTATTGCATATATCTATGAAATAATTAAAAACTATTAATTTGATTTTATTGAAATTGTATAGTAGCTAATTAAATTAGTTAACAATTTTTTGTTCAAGACCTTAAATTGTAATGGTTCAATTAACAATTATACTTTACAAAAAATTATGCTCTTAAAATAAATGTTTGTAAAAAAACTCTTAGGAAATGTTCTAAAATATTTCAAATAAAACATAAAGTTAAATAAAAATGTTGACAAAAAAAAAAAAAAAAAGAAAAAGAAATGAAATATTTAATGATACAGTGATTTGTTAAAATTATAATCAAGTGTAGTTAAAAATATCATATTAGAAATTTAAAAAAAATGTTTAATCATATAGGTACTCATTTAATTTTTTTTTTGAGTTAAATAATACAAACTTATGTTTAACCAATATTATCAGCTGATTTTCATGAAATGAAATATATAATATATATGTATAAAACTTAGTACCATGTCTAACAATTCATTATTCAGTTTTCTATCAATTTTCATCTTGTTTTTTTTTTTTTTTTTTTTTTTTACCAAGGGTCAAATGGGAACAGTTTTTTTATAGTATTACTCACTAACCCTCAATCAATTTTCATTTAGTATTGACAATTATAAATGTACTTTAAATTAGATATAAAAAATGAATATTTATTAGATATGCATTAATATTAAAATAAATATGCATTTTTGGTTATTTGTATGGTATATTATTATTATAGTTTTATAAAAAAAAAAAAGAAAAAAAAGTAATGATCAACATTATAATAATAATGTAAAGCTAAAATTAAAATAAAAACTTTTTATAAAATGGGTTTGTGTTTCCACTTTTTGATACCTAGAGGATCTATTTATATTATATATAGCTTTTAAATTATTTTACAAAATTTCATGGAATTTATATTATATTTAGGTCATATGAACTTATTTTAATTGGTGAAAATGGATCATTAACTAGCTATGCTGTATCATCTGTTTATGGTTATCAAATACAACATACATTTAATTTTATTCAAGTACTAGGTGCATCTATACTATCATCTGTCACATCATGCGCTGATCCAGCCTACATGATTACATCTTCTGATGTTCAAAATCAATTAGTAAGGTTTTAAGTTGATCATTATCTATTATATAGATTACATTTAATTAAATTTAGTATTTTTTTTAGGACTTAAATGATTCTGGTTTAAATTTATGGTCAATGATTTCGTACGAACCTTACTACAATCCTGTTTTACCTTCAAATGTTATAAAAGATGGATTTTTATCAAAATTTGTTAATATGATATTGCGCAAAAATAATGTAAGTTGAATGTTAATTATTTTTTTAAATGTGTTAATATTTGATTTAATAATTATAGAAACATATAATAAAAATGAGTTTATCACCTTTATGTACTATGCTGGCATGTTTATATAATACTAGAACAGTTTGTATATGGAATTTTCCAGAAATAATGTTGGTATATTAATAATTTTACTTATACATATAATTTCATACATTCTTAAAAAATATTTTATTTATATACACCATTATTATACTGTTGGCTATTTTAATTTGTAGAATTTGCAATAAATGGTCTATAAATGATCAAAAAGAATTTGGTGGAATTATAGATATTGAATGGTGGAGTAATGAGGTAATAACATCTCCATTTCATGTTCTATGAAATTTCAGTTAAATTTTTGTTTTTGTTTCAGCTTTTGATTTTAGGATGCTTCGATGGCACTTTAATTATTTGTCTCGAAAAAGGTCAACAGAGTATAGTTAATACAAAACTGAATCCTTTTTACTTTAAATTATGTGGTTCATATAACAGTGATAATTTTGTTATTGCTGATTTAGAGTCTTTTAATAATTCTCAGGTAATTATTTATTTTATTTTAGTTTAAAATAAAATTAATATATTTTTGAGTATTAACTATGATAAATAACTATACCCAGGTCAGTAACCGTTTTTATTTCAGCCAAAAATATTATTTAAATTTAAATGTTTGCTATTTGTTCAAATTTAGTTAATAAAAAAATAAAAATAAAAATCCATAGTTTATTAAAAATAATCTTTTTATATTTTGTTTTAATTTGCCCAAGGATTCTTCAATAAATTCTAAAGGGACTACAACAAATATGTATAAAATTATCGCAGTGACTAAAACTACTCCTCAACAGCTGCTTATGAAAAAAGTAATATTATATTTGTTAATACTTAAATATTTTTCTGATTATTGATTAAAATAATATAATTAATATAATTAATAATATAGGATATAGTTTTCTTCTCCTTTGTCTTTTTCCTAATTATTTGGAGTTGGCCACCTTTGTCCTAAATTTTCTTTCATCTCGATTTTCTACATCTTCTACGCACACCAACAACCCTCATGTCATTCTCAATATTATCCAGTCCTTTATTTTTTTATTTTTCTTTTTTCCCTTCAACTTTCAACTTTCAACATGCCCAAACCATCTTAATCTATTTTCTTTTATCTTGTCTACTATTGACGCTACACCAATAATACCTCTCACATATTCATCTTTCTACTCATCAGTCATCTACTCATCTGTCTAAACATTTTCATTTTCGCAATACTCATATTCTGTTCCATTATCCTGTCAACCGCCCAATACTTTAAACCATAGTATAAATATAGTATATTATATAGTAAATATAGTATAAATGGTCATACTATACTCCTGTAAAATTTACCTTTCAATCTCATTAGAATTCTCTTATCACATAAAACGCTCAGTGCTTCTCTCCATTTTATCCAACCGCACTTAATCTTATGTTTTACATTTTTTTCAAAGCTCCTATAGTTTTGTAAAATAATGCTAAATATTTAACATTTTTGATTTTACCTATCATATCACCATTTACCTCCATCCAATCTTCTATCTTCTTGCTTTTCTGCCATAACTTGTATTGCTTTTTCAAGTTTGCTACTGCTTGCTACTCTCTGAATCTCCTTATCTCTCCATCACGTTTCTTTGTTTTCTCATACTACTCTTGGTTTCACCAACAACCACTTTTGCTACAGTCTTAATACAATTTGTCATTCTTTTCCAAACCTCATTAATATTTTCCTCAACATTTGTCACAGCTTTTTCTTTTACTTTCTTTATAAACTCTAGACTGAGATGGAACAAACTCTCTAAGTTTTGTTTTGGACTCATATACTATGACAAAATGTTTACACCGGCTGTCAACTTAACACAACCTCATTTAGTCGCCTCTTACAATTGGCTGAGGAACTGTGGAAATATTCTGATCCCCTTCCATAGGGAAAATATAGGATTTGGTTTATAAGAAACTTAAATACACAAACTATATGATGAAAAGATAAAATATTTTGGAATATAAAGATTTATTGATGATTTGTCTTTAATAAAATCTAGTTTTTACTTATTAGAATGTTAAAATATATGTATAGATGTATCATATGAACTTAAGATACATGTATGCTTAAACATAGCCAATAGTACTTTAAAAATTAACATTGTTATAAATTTAACTCTTTTTATAACTATTAATTATTTTTTTATAATATAGTATTTGATAATTTTCTATTGAAATATTAAATTATCGTTATACAAATATTATAATATTTTACTTCTATTGATTTAAAGATACAGAAAAAGGAGTATGAAGATGCATTACAATTAGCTTTGAAGTATAATTTAAATAAAGATTTGGTCTATAAACACCAATGGTGTAATAGTTCAGTTCTGGAAGAAACAATTAATAATATTTTAGTGAGAAAAATTAAATATAATTAACACAAACTTTATATTAATTTTTTAATTTGCTTTTAAGAGCAAAGTATCTGATAAGCAATGGACTGTGAATGAGTGTTGCAACAGAGTTTCAGAAACATTAACTGGAGCAAAGCAGTTGATTGCCTATGGTTTAGAAATAACAGATTTCTCTGCATACTTAAACATAGATCCTGAAAACTTGAGTATATTTTATACTAGTTCTTAATATCGAGTATAATATAATTGTTTTTTATAATTAATTAGGTACATTTAGTCAAGAAGGTAAAGAATTTATAATATCAAGACTCAAACTATTAAATTACTTAGATAAGCTGTCCACTTATGAAATAATTTTAAATAAAATGGATGGTGATTGCGAGTCTCTTTATAGTGCCAACACATATAAACATCTTAGAGATTTAAGTCCTGTGCAATGGGCTTCACAGTTAGCTAGACAATGTCAAGTTGATGCTGTTTCTATTGTTTTTACCTACTATAGTGAACAAGTTCTCCCATTCTGGTTAGACATATTAAATGATTTTCCAGAGACATTAATGCCTAAATTATACAGGTAAAATTTAATTTTTGTTCAATCAATAAAAATTTAAAAAAAATTTTATAAATGCATTAACAGTTATTTTATTTTTTTATATATTAAAGTAAAAATTAAATTAGTAATTTTTTTTTGTACATAAATCTAGACATTTATTGCCAGTTTGGAATACATCTACAAAACAAGCCGTTTTATTAGAATCAGAAATTTTAAGAGAACTTGATTGGTGTGAATCAGATAGATTTAAATTATTAACTGGTACTTTTGAAAGTGTGAAAATAATTTCATTATCTGAAAATGATCTAATTTATTGGTATACAAGAAGAATTAGAAACATTGAGTTGTGTACTAAATTAGTTCAACATGCATTAGAAATGGCAACCATTGCACTCGAAAATAACATCAAAGTACATTTTTATTGTTTTTCTATTATTTAGTGTAAAATATTATCAACAATTTTTCTTTATAAGGGATTAGAAAAATTACATGAAGATTTGTCTGTTTTGGAAGTCTTAGTGTATGAAGTGGGTTTAGAAAATATGTTTTTGGAAGATATTGAACAATTAAACACTTTAGAAAAAGCATCATTATTTATGTCAAGGGTTTGTAAAAGTTATTGAATTTCTTATTATTTTTATTAAAATGTATTTTTTATTTTGATAGTGCGATGAAAATGTATTTTTGAAGAATTTGACAAACTATTTTTTGCCATACATTAAAACAAAAGCAGATACATTTTATATTTTGGAACAATACTTAATTCAAACATGTGAAAGTTCATTAAAAAAGTCATCACAGGTGATTTTTTTCAATACTAAAATAGTATTGTTTTTTTAATTATATGAACATTACAGTATTTCGAGTATGTTCAAAATAATGGTTGGTGTGTAAGTGTCTCAGATAATGCAAAAATAGATCTAGGTCTTAAATGTATTTATACTTATTCAAGAACTGATCAATTAGATGAAGCACAATGTATAGTTTTGTCGCTGTTAAAAAGTGTGAAGTAATGTTTCATAAAATGTTTGATATTTATTAACTTTTATTCAAATAAATATGTTATTTTTATTTTAGAAACAATGTTGAAAATAAACCTAGTATTAAAAAACTTGAAGATATGAAACAAATTATAAATGCTTCAAAATTATTGCTGAATTATGGAATAAGATATCCTCTTAAAGAATTAATTAATAATTTAACTGATAATAATTTTTTCCGAAAAGTTATGGTATTAATGTGCGAGTATACATCAACGTGAGCAGTATTTTTTTTTAAATTTTTCTTTGTTACTTTTAATCAGTGTATTTTTCAAATTATCTTTTGTAATAATTTTTACTAGAAAAATTCAAACTGAAAAATATTGGTCAAATGTACTTGGAGATTTATTAAAAATAGCAGAATATTGTTTCCCATCTCTTTCAGTCGCAATATGTTATGAGGTGAAATTAAATGTTTAAATAGGTTATTTTATGAATATTTAACATATTGTTTATATATATATTTTAGGAATATGTTAAAATGTTGTTGACTAGCCAAAATGAGAAGATAATGCTATTGAGTAAAGATATTTTATTGGGAAAATTACCTGAAAACTTAAGCATAAAATTAATAAAAAATTCATTTGCTATGTATTTCGACCAATCAAAGTCTTTCAACGATTCATCAATGGCCTTAGCTAAGTAAATATTTGTAGAACAACTATTAAAATTAAATTTTTCAATATTTACAATAATACTGATTTAAAATTTAAATTTTTCAAAATAAAACTTTTTAAATTGATTTCAATAAATTTTTTTTCAGGTTATGTTTACAAATCATACCTCATATTGATGATCTTGTTATACATGAATGGAATTTAATTTCAGCTATGACAATATTTAATACTCTTGGTACTAAATTACTTCCAGTTCAAGGTAATATTTTCTTAAAATTGTATAACATTATTTTGTGTTTAAGATTGGTGTTTATTTTATGATTTTAAAATATAATATAGATTATATAGGTACCTACTAGTTGGATAAAATTAATTAACACTTTTTCTTTTAAATTATTTTTAGTAGGATATTATTGTATTAAATTTTATAATTTAATATTAAAAACTAATAAATATACTGATGAAAATATTTTTTTAAAGTTGATATTTTATTATATTTATATATACTATTATAAAATGATAATTTATGTCCATATTTTATTTTTAATTGTTATAAATTTAAGCTATGAGCTATTAACATTAAGCCGCTTCTAAAGACTGATTTTAATTTAATTTTAATTTTAATTTTAATCTAATTTTAATTTAGTTCGCCAATGTAAAAATAAATGGAAACTGATTGACATTAGCATATCATCTAAACCGAACAATTACACATTACTTAAAAAGTTAATAGTATTAGCTAATAAATTGGAAATTTCAAGTCATGAAAACTTTGTATCCATTGAATCCAATATTTTATTCAAATGTGCCATGACTGCTTTTCAAGTATGTTTAAGTATACATTTGTATTATATGTATATGAATTATAATATTTTTCAATCATTTTTCAGGCTAATGATTTAAAGTTTGCTTCTAAGACATGTGTTCAATTGATAGACAAAAATGAGCAATCAGTATGGCCATTATGTGTTGAATTAGGGATACATAATGATATTATTGATATTGGTTTAAAGATAAAAGTATTATCATTTGCTGTGCTCAATTGTCCAGTCGAAAAAATCATCTCAATTATTGAATTGCGGTAGTGTACTAGCGTAACAGTTTTAAAAAAAAAATTATACTAATGATAGTTATATTTAATATAGAAAACTTTCTTTCTAGAACTTTTGTATAAGTTATTTATCTTGATCATGAGAAATATAATATTATGAATCTATAAATTGATATATAATTCAAAATTTTTACTCAATGTTTTTGTCAATTTTATTAAATATTTTAACTTTTTAGGAAATCATTGGAAAATGAAAATACTGAACAATTATATGAGTATGATTCTCCATTAGAACTTCCAGTGTAAGTAATAACATAATTAACTTCTACATAAAATTGCTGTTTCAAATATTTTATGAATTATTTATTTTAAACTAGAATTAAGAACATCAATTACCTTGCTGTATCAAATTATGAAAGTTCATTACATTCAAATTGTTCCAATTGTGTTGAAGTTGGACTATCACACGAAGACATGATATTTAATTTAAAAGAACTGCTTAAAGTATCTTATAACCATTCTAATGTTGACAAAGGTAAATTTAATTATTAATTGTTTTGAGATGAATGATATATTGTCATTTTTTGTACTTTAGTGTTGGCCATTTATGGCTTTAAATATCTTGGTTATGATTCCAAAATGTCAGTATTATGTTTCTTACATGTATCGAGTAACAGTATTGTTGATGAATGTTTCAATTGTTGTGAAGGAGTTCTAAGTACTAAATTAGCACTTTATATTTTTGCATTACGTTATGCACTTCAATTTATGCATGATATTGAGTTTCTGAAATTATCAACAGATAAGGTATGTTTAGTTATTGGTTTTATTTTTGAAGTATAAATTGTATAATTTATTATTAAATATTGGAATTATTATTGTCCAGCTAATTAAACAAGTTATATCTAATTTGGATGCTCAATCTTCACTATCTGAACCTAAAATAGGACAATACTTACGTAAATATGCATTACTGTATAGTAAATGTTCAAAAGGATTAGACTCAAATCTGAGCCCTGAAGAAATGAAAAAAGAACTTATCAGAATGGCTGGGTATGATTTCCTCTTTATTTTTCAATTCTATAAGGTATTAATTTTATTGGGAATTTTTTTTTTTTTTTTTAATTTTATTATAGAACTGGTCAAATAAAAAATCTTGAAAAAGCAATAGAAATATGTAATAGGCAATCTTTAGATTTAAATGATATATTACTATTAGAGTATTTGAAACATTGTTTGTACACAATGCCTTCAAGAAATTTGGAAGAAGTCATAACTACAATGGAATTTGATAGTTTAATTCAGAACAAGGAGCAATTTTACCATAATCTAGCCAATATTTATGAAGATGTACCAGGAACTAATCATAATGTTTTGATTTCTTATTACATAGTGTTAAACTATATTTATCCTAATAACTCTATGCAACATGGAGATAACATAACACCTAATCAACATATAAAGTTGTTAAAGAGAGTTCATAGTACTCTTCCTGGTAAACATTTCTGATTCTAAAAAGGTCTTGAAAATTAACTAAAATAATTTTTTTCTTTAGATATTGATTACAAGTTACTGTTGAATCCTGAAACAGCTTATGAAACATTTTCCAATGCTCAACAAACTGGATGTAGTTTTCATGTTCTAAGTAGATTGTTGAAGAATCTACCAGAAAAAATACAACACTGTATAAAATTTAATCGTTCTGTCAGTTTTGCTTATTTTAAAATATTGAAAAATAATAACTAACAATTATTTTTCTTAAAAATATCCTTTTTTAGACGTCTTCAGCATCTGATATATGTCAAGATAACATAGATTTTGATCAAATGATGCAAAATATTGAATCACCTGCTGATATTGATAAAATTGTAAAACTTTTATCTCAGTCACATAAGTAAGTTAATGAATGCCAAACACTATAAATTAGTATATATTAAAAGCATATATTTTATTTCAAGTAAAACTTGATTATAATTATATTTTAATAATGATTGGTTTGATTAATAATTAAGTAATAGGCTGTGAAAAAATATTGTTGTAATTAATTTTTATTAATGGAATATACTTTAAAATATTCTAATAATATGAGACATTATTAAATTATAATTTGTGATCTACTTATCTGTAACATTTTCAAATTTTGAATTGGTTGATAATTTATTTTTCTTCTATACAATTCCTTCCAGATTTTCTTCTACCAAAACTAAGAATACTAATAATGACTTCATTGTCGATTTTCCTGACATAAAACCAAACTGATTTTTTTAATAACAATATCTCATTTCTTATACTCTTCTTTATAATATTTTCCCAAATTTTCATACTATGACTCATCAGCTTTATTTCTTTATAGTTTCTACATTCCTGTATGTCTCCTTTGCCTTTTAATATTGGTATAATAAACTCTTTCTCTAATCTTCTATCATTTTTCCTTCCATTAACACCTTATTAAAAAGATCTTTCAACCGTCCAATGTTTACATCTAAAATTGTCCACATTTTTACAGACACTCCATTTTGTTCTACTCCTATTTTCTTTTTCGTTGCCTTTGCTGTAACTTTCACTTTTTCCTCACTAACTAAACCAAACTAAATTCCATGAAATACTCTTTAAAGCTTCTAGTTTGATTACTTGTATAAAAATAAAAATAAAATTATAATTATGGAGAACTATAATGATGGTATTATAGTAATGTGATAATATAACATAATATAATGTATTTTTTTCATATTTAGTGTTAATGAAGTATGGGTCAACACTTTAAAACGGTTATTGGCTTTTCAACCATTTGAATTTCGAATTTCAATATCTGTACTGAAATACACATGTAGCAAACATAATTTTAGCCAACAGGTACTTCGTATATTTATTATAATTGAATTTTATAATTTTATATTTATCCTATATTTCATTATAACTAGATTAATTAATTTCAAGTAATATCTATTATTTTAGGAATTAGAAGATTTTAGCAGTATTCCAAATGTTAATAAAACATTGCTTTCTTTATTATATTTATTATCTGGAGAGAGTGCTGTAGAAGCAACAGCTATTAGTTATTTTCAAGCTAACCATGTAAGTACTTAAAAGTTTTATTATAACATATATGATATATTTTAAGGTTTTAAAAATGTTGATAATATTTGTCATGAAAATTGTGTTTTAAGGAATTACCTGATTTGGTATTAGATACTATTCTTGAATATGGCCTTGTAGAACAATTGTTTGAGTGTGAAGAGATAATGAACAATCTTACACGTCGAGCATTAGCTGGAAATAGTGGAAAAAATTGCCGAATAGTTTGTGAACAGTTAGCTTCTGCCAGACGTAATTTATTGGCTGGTTCATTGCATTTAACTTACAATGGTGTACCAGCTGCATTGAAAACCAATGTAGCTGCAATAGAAATATCTGAAAGTTATTTAGGGAGAAATACTAAAGATAAGTGAAATATTTATTTTATTATTTTGTTAATATTTGAATTATTATACTAAAAGGAGAGTGTATTCAATTTGATTGAAATTATTATATTTAATACTTTTATACCAATTAGTTTATTAAAATCTATTATTAGTTTATTTCATCTTTATTAATTTATTTTTATTATTATTAAAAATATTGTTTTAATATAATTTGTTGTCGTCATAAATTATTTTTCATATATTTTTCAATGTTTGGTTTAATTTAAAATTGACATAATTTTGAGCAAATTTTCGAAATAAGTATTAGTTAACAAATGCTTTGGATTTAATAGATTATATACAAGAAAATATTGGCTTATAAGTTACTATATAAGTATACTTATAAGTATACTACTAATACGATTATTGAGAAAAGAATATTAAGTTGAAATAAAAGAAAATATATAACTATAAGTTAAGACTCATTGCAATATGTTATGCTAAAAACAAAAAAAAAAATATGGATTTGAAGATCCCTATTATAAATTTCCGTAACCGATATTATTTTTAATTGGAATCTACTTTCTTATTGAATGTGCATATGAAATAATGATATTAGTACAGTATACAAGTATACATTAATGTATTGGTATTTATTTTTTTAGTTTATCGTAAAGACATTTCATATGTTGTTTACCTTAAAATCAAAAAAATATTGTATTTCAAAATTAAAATAATTATCGACTATTTTTAGTACAGGACTGATTCGTATAAATAACAATCGTATTACATTTAATAATTTAAATATAATGTTTAGTAGAAGTGTCCGCTGTTAATATGTATAATATCAGATAATAAATAAGTATATTATATGTGATTTATAAATGCATAAGTGTTTTTTTATGCTATTTACATTCGGAAATTCGTAATTAGTAGAAGTTAAGATTACTGTATGAAACACGACGTGCAAACATATCTGGTTTACTAGGTTTTAACGTTGGTATTTGTAATTTGTTACATATAAGGGATGACATTTGCTTGTTCATTACAAATACATTGAATAACTATCACTTTATTTTAGCCATTTTTAATAATTACCTGAATATTTAGGTTTTTTCGGTATAAAATATATTATTTAGATTCTACAATTTTAATTTTGTGCATTTTATAGTAGTGACGAATACATTTTTTTTTTTAAAATGTACATTAGTAATTGCTATAAAAAATTATATCAATAATTTCGTATTCAATTAAAAAATTTTGTTTTTTTTTTTTAATTATAAATTCATTATTTTAATATAACACTAAATTTTATGAATATTAAGTAATTTTTTTTGTACAACTTTGAATGAAGAGTATAATGATTAATATTAAAAATTGATTGAAATATTTTTTAGAAAAAATATTATCTAAGTGGAAAATTAAAACTTTATATTCACTAAATTTTAAGTGAGTTACCGAGGTACAACGAAGTTATAGGAAGTTTTGAAAAAGTAAAATAGTTAAAAAATTTACTTATTTTTTAATATTATTGTTTGAAATTTACCAATTTTTTTTAACAGTTTTCGTATTTTATCGTTTTGTGTGACTACTATAACCTGCTTAAATAAGTTGTACATTTTTATTTATTTAATACATTTAAAATTAACAATACATTGCTATTTAAACTATATAGTACATAGTTAAACTGTTATTTAATAATGAATAACTATTTAAAATAAATGTTTTTCATTTTTGGCGTAGTAGTAAAAACAATTTATCTGTTAAAGATTTTTTTCAGTTAGTTTTCTAAGCAATCAGTTTTGTTTTCAATTTTATTCAGATAAATGATTTTATAAATTAAATTCAAAATATGGAACATAGTGCAAAATATTTTTAATTTTCAAAATCGAAACGCAGAGATATTTAATTAAAAATATAATTATATAATAATAATATAGTATATTGTATAATTTAATACGATCTTTTTTTTATTATTATTCATACGGTATACACAATCTGTTCCTTTAGGAACAATAAGAATATGTGTTAATAGAATAATATAGATACATGATTATTTGATAAGAAGTCACCCAGTGGTAACACTACCCTTACTTGATACATTTTTTTTTTAATGCATATTGTTTACTTTAGATTAATCATTGAGAAGGTCACGGCACCATTTCCTTCTGAGCCTCTTTGCGATCTAAAGTAAAATCTATATAACCCTCTGTAAGATATAAAAATGTAGCGTTTAGTATGTTCAATAGTATAATATTATTGAATAATGACTTGACACCATATTATGTTTATGTAAAATATATATATTTTCTTACCACTACTTTTTATGTATTGTTATTAAATAGATTACACGTATAAAATTATTATTTTTTATTCTGTAGGCTAAAATACCTGAAATTGATTTTAAGAATACTGTACTGATAAACGATACATTTTACAAGTCATGTGCGACTGCAGTTACTTGTGATCTTTCTAAGTATAGGATCATTAGTGGTTCGTGTAACAGTCTTCTAAATCCATCCTGGGAATTATCCGAAATACTTTTTTTTAGATTAGGCTCACCTTTTTTTGCTGATGGTGAGTCTCGTATATATTCTTGGGTTTTACTAAAAATATATTGTAATACATTTTTAGTAATGATGAGTCATAAAATGTATTAAAATAATATAATAAATACTTAAATTATACCCAAATAATCAAATTTTATAAGGTTAACAACGAAGGTTTTATACTATTATAATACGACGGGTGATAAGATAGATATGATGTAGAATAAATACTTACGGCTGCATCCGAGTTCCGTCCCGAGAACCTTTTTTATACCAATTCCGTCCCGGTTAAAAAAAAAAGAAGAATTAAAATAATAATAAAATATAATATGTATAGTATTGTTATCTTACCAATTTTTATATATGCTTTACATTGTTTTTGAATACACTTCCAGCGTTCAATATTATTATTCAATTCTTTATGAAAACAAAATTTAAATTCATTTTTAATAATTAACATTTTACCTTTTTCACTGTACATAGTATCCATATTTAATAGGTATATTAAATGACACGTAAACGCACAAAAACGACTGAAAAGTTTATTTAGTTTCGTAAACTAAAATCTTATTTTATATTATCTTTATTTCTATGTGATATGATATTGTTAAATTCAATTATTTAGTACGATAACTGAAAATAATATTATCTTTATTTCTATATAATAGGATATTGTTTAATTCAATTATTTGGTGCAATAACTGAAATAAATATCATCTTTATTTCTAAAAGACTTGATACAAGACAGAATTAGTATATTATCCATTAAGAAAAACCTGGAACGGAATTAGTATGTTCATTAAAAAAAGCTGGGACGGAACTAGTATACCTTTAATTTCAATTTTTATATATGGGACGGAACTCGGATGCAGCCATACTTACAGGTTTACAGAGTAACTACTAAATACGTACAAAGAAATATATAATATATAAAAATTACATTTAAATTCTTGTTCAATCTTACGTACTTTTCAAAAGTAAATAAATACATATCTCTAAGCTTTTATAATTATTTTTTAGAACTATCAATGAACCGGAGAGCTTTCATAGAACATATATAAAACATATATAATGGTCAGTTTCTAATATTCATCTTCCAACATACGTAGTTTGATTTTGGTTTTAAAACAAATTCAATCTCAAACTTTAACAATTATAAATTCTATTGAAAATAATATATATGTATAATCCTATTGCCAAAAAGAAAAATCTAGAGTTGAATCATTAGTACAAAATTACAATAACTATAAAGTACAGAAAATTTTAATTTTATATTTAGAAGAAATTATAATTTTATACCCAGGAAAAAGTTAAAAAAAAAAAAAAATTTAGAAATTTTTTTTTAAAACTTTGATTCTGTATTTTTTTTTAATTTTAATTTTTTTTCTATACAGTATTTTATGTATTATACATTATTATATTATTTTATTAATATTCTTACCAAGAGATCTTCATAAAATAAAATTCAGGAATGTTTATATATTTATAAAAATATAAACTTGGCAACTTAGCCTATAAAAACGTTCGCAATCGTTCGCTTTTCGACTAAAAAATAAATAAATATATTTGATAAGCCCTATTCGTTCGCAGTCGTGTTTATAAAAAAGGTAAATCGATCGCAATCGTTTGTTACCCGGCATTATTTACGATTTCATCGAATCTTATAGATGTACCAAACATAAGAAATGTAAATTTCAGCCAAATGGGCCAGAGGTTAACATAAGATATTACTTTAATGTCATCAGATTTATCGTGTAATTATAACATGGATACCTTATTAGTGTTTTAATAATGACTTGAAATCAGCGTCCAAGAAATTGAAGCATATCAGCGTTCAGATGGAAAATAACTTAAATTTAGATACTACATGGGTATAATAAACTAATTAATATTAGAGTTATACATCTAGCTGACCTATAACAAATGAAAAATAAGCTACAGCAGTGCTGGTCGAATAACTGCGGACTAAACACTCGCTGGTATAATCTACAAGTGGTTGTAGTTCCATTCTTAACCAAAAAGTTATTAGTCACAAATTAATAATGAAATTAACCTATAGTTTACATTTCTAATATTTATTCTTAAATAAAATACCTACGTCAACTATTGCAGTGGCATAGATACATTTGGGGGGGGGGGGTAAGATCTTTATTTTCGACGTTCTTATTATATCTTAATATTAGTTCCTATATAATAATATTAAATTTATAATGTTAATATTATTATATCCCGTATTTTTTGAAAATTATTTTGTTACTCAATTTTTATTATGTACCTAATCATAGTAAAATTAAAATATCATTTAACTATAATGTGTAGGTAAGTACATAATAATTAAATACCTAAAAAAAAATTGGGGGGATACTTCTTACACCCACCACGTAACTACGCCAATAAATTACCTATTGTCTGTTTCATAATAGCAAATATTTATCGGAAAATTATATTGTATGAAATTATAAAAAAAAAAGAAAAGGTAGTTCGATGTCTGTGATCGTTAAAATTATTAATTACAGTAGAACCTCGATTAACCGTCATTTTCGGGACCAGAGCTTTGACGGATAGTCGAAAAGATGATTAACCGGGCAACAAAAATTTAAATATACATAAATATTATTAATTATTTTTTTTTTAGTAATTATGGCATACATATTGATATAATTAGGTACTATTACTTATTGGAAAATTATTATTATTATTTTTTAATTCATTAAAAAGTTTTATTATTTGCAATTACATACATATTTAACAATTAATATTATAAAAATCTGTTGATTTTTGTTGTTATAACATATTACGTGCTCTTTTGGCGGCCATATCTCTAATTCTTCGAAGCAGTAATAGTTGAATCGCAACAGCTTCAGTTTGTTGTTTAAACCTACTCATACGTAAGGTGATACAATTTTACTGTAAAGAGTAAGTATGTAGTCCGTGCAAGTGTGGCCTGATGGTTAACCGAGAAAGACGGTTAATTGGGGGACGTAGGGGGGCTTTCTCTCCTACGGGATTTCCTCCTCATAAGCTAAAATTAAAAATTGGTGCTCCAATTACATTATTACCTACGTAATCTACAACCACCGAAGTTATGTAACGGTACAAGATTATAAATGTGTTGTGAAATAATATTATAGAAGCCGTTGTTCTTACAGGGCCAGCAAAAAGAAAAATTGCATTTATTCCAAAAATTCTCATGATTCCATCTGACTTTCCGTTTTCTTTCAAACGGCTTTATTTTTATTCAAGTTTGGGCAAGTATACTAAGCTTAACTACAAGAAACTGTTTAAACTTGACTGATCCTGTTACTTTAAAATCTTATTTATTTTCTGTAGTCCGACTAAAATTAAAATACAAATTAGAATACAATTCTATGGTTATGTCTCTTTATATAAAATATTAAAGTCGTTACTTAAATAATGTTCAAAATAGTTTTCTACGGTGTTTAGCCTTTAAATGTAATGTTACTTGTTTATCATGCTTTTTCCTTACCAGTCATTATTAAATTTGTTTCACTTAGTTGGTTTATTAGACAGATAAAAAAATTATTGACTTGACATTTTCATTTTAACACTTGTTAATGTTTAGAATTGTCTAAAATTATTAAGTTTTTAATTCTTATGTCTCTTGAAGTAGAACTAAGTCTACTAATATTTATAATTATTATGTATCATCACAAAGGACAAATTATGCGTTGTGTTCACTTGTTAAAAGAATGTCATAAGTGAACAAAATAAAAATGTATTTATTTAACTTTACTTCCTTAGAATCTTTTAGTAATTATATGAATATGATTTTTTGTATTAATGTATTTTTTGTTTTTTTTTTATATCTTTTATATTATAAGTATAATTTATACTACAGTTAATAATTATACTATTATATACATTGTAATTGGATCTTATAATCCGTCAAACTTTCAAATATTTCTATTTATCCATTTGTATAGTGTATAGTTTTTAGTTTTAGTTTAGAGTATTTTTTATCAATTCTACATAATATATAAAATCAAGCATTTATGAATAAGCAAACTCTCTGACTATATATGACCATGTTGATTTACTGTTTTAAATAATCGTACAACGAATAAGTACATTATATGTAACTTTATAATTAAATAATCATTAGTTATAATATTATCGATGTTAAGTGATTAAATTTAATGTACCAAATGAATTGACATTGCGAAAACGATGAAAATGATGTTTAAACAACTGCTTTAAAATACCAATTATATATGTTAAATACAATAATAAACGATCTAATTAGGTAAGTATCAACTGAATCGTATGTACAATGTCAATGATGAACCCAAGAGTATAAGCCGAAAACACTGTTCAATGGTATTTTCGCAATACTAACGATTAAGCCAATGTCATGACTAACTAATGAAAAAAAAAAATCGTAATGGATAGACGTAAGAAAATATTACTGTGCACTGTATTAATACACTGTAGATATGTTTAGAAAAAAATTAACCAACCAAATATACATGCAATAAGTACTTGGTTAAATTAAAATTATGAATAAACTACAGTACATTTTTAATTAAGTCAATTAAGTAGGTAACCGTTGAATCTACAGCTAATTAAAATACTTTGGAATACCTACTCCAAAAACACTATATTGTATTTTTTTAAATTATGTATCTTAATAAAATGCACAATTTTATCACATCATTTAATATTATATTAAAAACTCCAATTCATACATTTATAAATCGATGTCGCGTTATTTCAAATAGATGTAATCAGTTCGACGCATACAATATTTTAACGCGTGCAATTTTGACGTCTTTATATTTCGACGAATGACATTTTGACGCGTTTTATTATATTTGTCCAATAGCAAAAAATGAGCAAAGATGTTAATAATATTAGGTATGTTATTAGTAAATTAATTAGGTAAATTTAAAAATTTAAAAAATGCCAAAATTAATATTGAGTGGAACAATTATTATTATATTTACAATTTTAAATGTTGAGCATTAACTGTTAATACTTAACTGTGTATATATTTTTAATATTATATATTACTAGCTGATCCCGTGCACTTCGTTGCTCGTTAATTATACCAACTCTATATGACTCAAACTTTATTCAATTCGTTATTTAATATTCGGTGGATGATGTTTTAGATTTATCTTAAGTTTTCTGTTGCCCGTATTAAAAATTCTAATTCGCAGCAGTATATTATCAGGTAGGCAATCTACCTGCGGTAGATCGCGGACCTAGTGCTGTTTGTACATAAGCATTAATTAAATATACTATACTGTATATTTACATATTACTGTATATTTAATCAATGACATAAGTGTATGATTTAACTCTAATAAAGTATCAAAGTTATACCAAGTTTGACATAATACGGTGAATTAATATAATCAATTAATACATAATCCTAACCTAACCTTAACGTACTAAAATCCGACGAATAAAAAAAACCAAATTTAACCCTTTTTAAATTAGCCTATCTTCTTCCCACAAATCTGCACACAAACATTAATTTATATATAATATAGCTGATCCTGTGCACTTCGTGGTCCGAAAAATTAAAAAAAAATTATGATTGTTCAACTCCTTTTTGGTGTAACTCACTGCAGTATGTGCAACTCAGCCATATAACAAATAACAAAACACCAAACATAAATTTTTTTAATCTATTATAATTTATTCCTCAAAATTATACATATATGATTAATTAATTACGACAGTAACATTAACAAACAATATCAATTTCTTAATGTTATAGCGTGAACAATATTTTTTGTTAGCCCATCTTTAGCTAACACAAACAAACTGTTTATTTATAAAAGTACTTATTTAGGTTTTTTTTTTTTTTTTTTGGTTCCCTTGCAACGTCGGATAATTCATTATATTAATTTTATATATTACCAATGGCAACCACTAATAAATAAATATTATTCTCAAATCTTATAACCCCCTTAGCAACCATTTATAAATAAAAATTTCTATCGTAAATCTCAAAATTTCTGTTTGAGCACCTCCCGGGGGTGGTCAATCCCCTTTTTAAATTAGCCTTAAACGTATTCTCAGACCTACCAAATATACACAGAAAATTTCATAAAAATCGGTTAAGTCGTTTCGGAGGAGTTCGATAACTAACACTGTGACACGAGAATTTTATATATTAGATGTTATGTTATTATGTATTTTATGTAATTGTATAGTGTTAATAAATCAGTAGAAAAATTTTTCGAATTACAAATGATGTGAATTATTGTTTTTGACGAATTTTTATACTTCTTTTTTTTTGTATCACATATCCATCTAGTAATTGTTTTTCTAACATTTTAGTTAAGCTGAGATCTCTTTTTAAACCATCAATAAATTTCCAAATGATCGGCTTTGTACAAGTCATAAGTGTCATTATGCTACCCCTTTACATTGTTGTTGATCCTTGAATATCATCTTGAATACGATTAAAACTGTTACAGACTTCAATTGAAAAAAATGAAGCTCGACGTCTTACTCTTCCATTTAAATTTCCTATCCACATACTTTTAAATCAATTAATAATGGGTGTTAAAATGTCCTCATTTGCAGTGAAATACTTACTTTCTAGTAATGTTTCAGATGAATTAATACCCTTATTTACTGGCATAAAAGCAAGTGCTTCTAATTTTTGTACTTATAAAACAAATTTGATATCCTCAATATATTTATTTGATAATCCATGATTTTGTATTTGTCACCAAATTTTTAAATTTTTAATTAAAATAAATAATTGTAATCATTAGAGGAAAATAATTTTAAATATTTTAATTGTACTGAATTGACGTATGCCTTATTAACCAATAAATTTTAATTAAATTTAGATATCTATAAAGAGGAGCCGGTAGGAATAACATACGACCACTGGACAGACCTTGCTTGAGATGAAAAGATTGTGTAAAGAAAGATGTTAAGGCAGTGGGTCCGAGTGACAACTGAGGAATATGGCTGATAATAGAAAGAATTAGAGGAAAATGTACTGTACGGGATGGTCTTAAAGACTGGAAACCTCCAAGAAAAAAAAAAATAAAAAAAGTTGGCTGTTCTAATACACAGAATACTCTATAGTATAAAGTCTATACCATAAAAAATATTATATAATATTCAGATGAAATACAAACGAATAATTATTAGAGCTTCTTATTTCATATTTGCATATTTTCACAATTTCCGTGAAATTATTATTTGAAAATATAAAAAGAACCGGATGGGCTTCGCTCTGCTGTACACTTGGGGGTGGAGTGCGACTCTTCATAGGATAGGTCATTATAATGGATTTGTTAAATTTGAATTCAATGATAGGTATCATTGTATACGAAAAACGATTCTGAACGGAGATGATATGTTAGTCTAGAATATAATACATTGTTATTTATAAATATTGTAATAAGTATATTTTATTTTGAAACGAAAAATTTAGAAAAATTGTCTATAAATAAGTCAAAATACTTTGAAAACTTAACCATGTATAGAAAACGTCAATAGAAAGATTTGGTGAAAATTTCAAGTTGTTGCAGTTTTTCGTTTTTGAGTTAGAGCATTTTAAAAAAAACCGATATCTTTGTCAGTCTAGAATATTATACATTATATTATATTTTACATGTAATTTTATGTCAATATTCGCTTTCAAACGCTTATAAAAAAAAATTGTGCCTATGAATTTTAATAATTTTTGAATGACTTTAAGAACTACTTCTGTGGAATCTTCTATTAAATTTTCAAGTATTTTGTACGAGCCAAATTTTTTTTATCACCTATTTAAAAAA
Source organism: Sipha maydis (assembly GCA_034509805.1). Taxonomy (NCBI): domain Eukaryota; kingdom Metazoa; phylum Arthropoda; class Insecta; order Hemiptera; family Aphididae; genus Sipha; species Sipha maydis. The sequence goes on from JASXSY010001186.1 coordinate 174,878, forward strand.
AAAAAATGTAAAAAAATCGAATATTTTAAATGCCTATAAGTGGCTTAAAAATCAATATAATATTTTGAAAAAAATATGACATAAAGGAAATACCAATCGTAACAGCTGGTAGAAATTTCAAAAATCTGCAACTTATACTTTTTGAATTATATCAAATATTTAAAATCGTTTGAGAATAAATCACTATTTTATGCAATTTCGTAAATATTTAAATTTCAAACAGTCATAAAATTTTTTCCTCTAATTCCGGTAGAAATTTTTTTAAAGATTTTTGAAGAGTAGCTTATAGATAACCTAGTGTTAAAATTTTGAACCTTAAGTATGAACAGAAAAAATTTTATGAATTTTTATCTACAAAGTAACTTGCAAATTATCGTGATTTTTACATATTTCGTATAAATTGGAACTTTGAGCACTTATAAAAAAAAATTCTGACTTACGATTTAAGATTTTTTTTATCAGTTAAGGAACAACTTATGAGAAACCTTGTATTAAATTTTCAAGATTTTCTGGACTGCCAAAAAAATTTTATCGTTATTTAAAAAAAAAATACTTAAAAAAATTGAAAATTTCAATTGTCTATAAATATCTCAATAAAAGTCAAAATACTTTAAAAATTTAATGGTGTATAGAGAACGCTAATCTTAACATTTGGTGAAAATTTTAAGTATTTACATCGATTAGTTTTTGAGTTATAGCAAAATAAAAAATTTGATTATATCAAAAACGGGTTTTGCGTAAAAACTCCCGTTTTTCCCAAAATTTTTTAGGGTTTTTCCCGTTGCATTTAATAGATTCACTTTCCTTTCAGAAAAGTTGCTACATAAGGCAATCGAAGCATTTTTACTGCCCCAAATCGTGTCGACAGACACAAAAAAAAAAAAAAAACAAAAAAAAAAACACACATCATTGTAAAATCAATACATTCTTCATTCCGTTCAGAATCTAAAATAAGAAAAAATAAAAAATATCTTCTATATTTGTTAATCGAAATATTTTATTTTCATATAGTTTTGTCTACTATAACACTTGTCACATTTGGCAGATATTCAACACAAATATTTATCAGACACTATATATTTGTTTAATTATGTTAATTGTAACGACCTATTTACAGGTGTAAATAAATTTAAATTAGAGCACCCTATCACTATATAAAAGTTATTCTATTCACGAGATAAATTTTATTAATTATAATATATATGCCAAATTGTAATTTTATAGAATAGTCTCAATCTTGAATACATTTTTTTATTTTTAATTGACTTATGATAAAGAACTTATTTACTTTTAAATATTTAATGTATGTAATGTTTTGTATACCATAAAAAACACAAAGTACATTCTTTTTTAGATTTTCATTTGTTTCTGGGATTAAATAGTTATAATATTTTAATATACTTACAGATGCATCAAATTTGATACAATTAAGAATCAATATATTTTTTCATGAAAATTTATTTGCCGATTATTATTATATGTTTTAAGTTTTAATATTTGATAAAAATATATTTTACATTGGTAAGTACTTTATAGTAGCATGAAAATGATAATAATATAAATATGGTATCAATCTCTTATATTAATATTTTATTTATATTTTTAAACATATAGTATAATGTTGGATTTATGCTAATTTATATTGTTAATTAAATAAATATTGCTTTTACAATCATAATTTTTAATTATTGTTAGGTACTAAAAGTAAGATGTGATAATTCTGATTGCATAATAATTTGTTCTGTAATATTTTCGGTATTATATTTTAAAGCTATTATTATAATTTTTAATTCTTACGGTAGGTACGCTAAAATATAATTAGATACATAATTTCAATCTAAATATAAAATATAATAAATATATAATATATATATAATAATAAATAAAATTAATCAATTTAAACCAAATTTTCTTTCTTCACAATTTTGTTCTTTTATATGAACGTGATATAAATACTGCATTTTATTGTCAATATTCAAATAAATGTTAAAAAGGAGTAGAACATTTTGTTGTGTATCCTATTATGATTCAGTACATGTGCATGAAAATATGTAAAAATTGACTCTGGAAATTTTTTTTTCTAATGAGCCTGAAATCCAGAGTACTGCCCACTTATATTTGCTGTACTCTCAAAAGATTCTCTTATTAGATTTTCAGATTAATAGATATACTGCTTAAAATGTTTTTTACTTACATTTTTGTTCTCCTGGTGAAGATTTTACCTTAAGCATTTTTAAAAAAAACGTTCTTCTAGTACTGTAATAATTCTTTATTATTAATTTCATTTACTCTGGTTTAAAATAAAATTTTTATTTTTGAAATATTGGAGGAAAGAAAACACAATATTCCATTGGCATCATAAAAAGGTGATCGCCGTCTCGCCAACTTGGCCAGGTCACCACTGGGTTACTTTTATATAATAATAAGAGTATGACTATAATTTGTTGTTGTAATATAAAATAATTCTTATTATAGTAGTTTTCAAAACATGGAATAACACATAAACCCAAATTTATATTACATCGTATTTTTAATAATATTAGGTATTTGTAATAAGTTTTGAACGAGAGTAGTTGATGTTAACAGTAATAATTTTGTTATCATGCGAATTTGGGAATCTCTAAATTTTGTAATATGGAGAATATTGATTTACGCCATGTTAAACCATATTAGATTTTTTTTTTTTATAAGAGTTTGGAGTTTAATAAGATAGAGGTCACTGCAGATTTCATGTTAGTAGTATTTGTTGGTAGTGTGAAAACAGGGGGTCGTTGATATGTTCGGGTGTATCCACCGCTCATAGCACTCAAATTAGTTAAAGATATGTACATTAACTTTGTATTGTATAATTAAAAACTATTGTTAAAACAAAATTATTTTATCGACATTTTAGAAAATAAGTCAAATAAGAACTAAGATAAAAAATAAGAAGACATATAATTTTCAATAATCTACAAATAGCTTATAGAAATCTTTTGAAAATTATATCATCTATATTATTGATGAGGGTTCGAATTTTGGATAATATTTTTTTGCGTTTTCCATAATTATTTTGAAAACTGTTGAGAAAATTAGAAATAACTCCCTATCAAAGAATCGAATAACCGCATAATCTAATAATCGAAGAAAAAAGTTTTATTTTAATTGAAATATAATGAAACACAGGGCTATTTTCGATTTACTTTAATCTTTGCTATTTGTAGTATGTACTAAATATACTCAGTATAGAACAATAGCAATTAAAATAAGTTAAAAATACCCAGGATTTTTAGATTATTGAGGTTGCCTCAATGCCTCATACGGACATTTCGAAAAAGTAGGAGTAGGAGAACTAGCAAATAAAGTTATGAATGTTCAAGCGACAAGAGTAGCGTCTGAACGCATTTCTAGTAAAGGTTAGGAATGTGTATTAATTGACAATAGATCGTCAGTAACAAATTAATATGCAAGCCAGTTAATTTTTCAATCCACAATAAAGACTTTATACTAAAACCTAATGAGGATGTGAAAAAAAGATGGAAAGAATATTTTGAGAAATTACTGAACGAGGAATATCCAAAAGAAGCTTTAGAGAGTATGTCATGGAATGAAGGATTAATTGGTCTAGTGGGCGAGGAGGAAGTGAGAGATGCGGTGAAGGCGATGAAAAAGAAAAAAGCGGTAGGACCAGATGGAGTACCTGTAGAGGTGTGGAAAATGTTAGGAGATGTAAGCATTGGGTGGTTGAAAAATCTTTTTAATAAGGTACTGATAGAAGGAAAAATGCTAGAAGATTGGAGAAAGAGTTTTATTGTACCAATTTTTAAAGGAAAAGGAGACATACAAGAATGTGGGAACTATAGAGGAATAAAGCTCATGAGTCATAGTATGAAGATCTGGGAAAAGATTATAGAGAAGAGGATAAGAAGTGAGACGTTGATATCAGAAAACCAGTTTGGTTTTATGCCAGGAAAATCAACAATGGAGCCATTATTTTGTGTTTGGCAATTAGTAGAGAAGTACAGAGAAAAGAATAAAAAACTATGCATGGTGTTTATAGATTTAGAAAAGGCGTATGACAGGGTGCCAAGAGAAGTTTTAAGGTGGGCATTAATGAGAAAAAATGTCCCAAAAATGTATGTTAATTTGATCCAGGATATGTATGAAGGGTCGAGTACTAGTGTCAAGAGTCGGTGTGGAGTATCAGAAGGTTTCAGTATAGGAGTAGGTGTGCACCAGGGGTCAGCTCTAAGCCCCTACCTGTTCTCAGTGGTAATGGATGAGGTTTCAAAGGAGATACAGGGTGAGATACCATGGTGTATGATGTTTGCGGATGATATAGTTCTGATAGGAGAAAACCTAGAAGTTGTCAATAATAGGTTAAATGAGTGGAGGTTAGCCCTCGAAGAAAAAGGATTGAGAATTAGTAGAAATAAAACTGAGTATATTGAGTTTGATTTTGGACAAAGAGACCAAGAAGTTGAAGGAATGAGGAGACAACTGACAATAGATGGTGATGTGATAGGTGAAGTTGAGAGCTTTAAATATTTAGGATCTTTTGTTCAAAAGGACGGGGGCTTTGACATTGATGTAAAACATAGGATTAAGTGCGGGTGGATGAAATGGAGAGAAGCATCGGGCGTGTTATGCGATAAGAGAATTCCAATTAGGCTGAAAGGTAAATTTTATAAAAGTGTAGTGAGACCAACTATGCTGTATGGTTCAGAGTGTTGGGCGGTTAACAGGAGAATAGAACAAAGTATGAGTGTCGCGGAAATGAGAATGCTTAGATGGTTGAGTGGAGTGACAAGAGAAGATAGAATAAGGAATGAATACGTGAGAGGTAGTGTTGGTGTAGCGCCAATTGTGGACAAGATGAGAGAAAATAGGCTGAGATGGTTTGGGCATGTGATGAGGCGAGAGGAAACGAATGCAGTAAGAGTGGTTATGAAGATGGACGTTGAAGGGAAAAGAGGAAGAGGAAGACCAAAAAAGAGATGGTTGGAGACTTTGGAGAATGACATGAGGGCTGTCGGTGTGTGCAGAGGAGATGTGATTGACCGAGTAAAGTGGAGGTGTAGGACAAGGGTGGCCGACCCCAAATAGTTGGGAGGAAGGCGAAGTAGAAGAAGAAGAAGAAGAAGACTAAAACCAGTGTTTTAAATATGTATAATATTAATTTTAGATTTAAGCCAAGACTCAAAACTGTATTTTAAGGTAAGCAACAGTTATTTTTTGTACACAAAATGATGTAAAATTTTTGTTATTTTATGATGTTATATTTTTTTTTATTTTATAAAACTTTTAAATCAAGATAATTATTTCATTATTACTATTATAAAATAACTCCATAGTAAGATTATTCGGTTCTCAAATAAATTATGATTAATCATTAGTTATTTGTTTATTTGATTAATCGATTAAAATATGATTATTTGATTAATCGATAGTTAAACGATTATTAGATTATTTAAATATTGGATTATTTGATAATTTGATTATTCGATTATTAATCGATTATACTATCAATAAACAATTATTCGATTATTTGATTATAATCGAATATTTTTTAAATAATCGATTATTCCAGGGAAAAAATAATTGCACAATCCTAACGCAGACATACACAAAAAAAAAAAACATATAGTAAAACCAATAAATTCCTCATTTCACTAAGAATCTGAAAATTTAAATCATATGAATATATAGTTAGAAGTATAAAATAAAATAATTTGTTTAAAATTAAACTAGATACCTACATCTTTTTAATTTTAAAATAATCGAAAAATAATAGCACCAAAATTTGTTTAATTGTTCACTCCTCTACTTCTTACATTTTCTTGTGAAGCGGCTTTTAATTTAATATTAAGCTATATGGCTCCCTAAGGTTTTAGATTTAGACATTTTTTTTTGTCAAAACTGTTAAAATAATAGGTAATTTTTGTTCTATTTGCTTTCACCCGTCATCAGTATCGCTATGTTTTATATCGTGTTCAAGTTACAGTATGATTTTTTCAGTCCTATGAATTATGTACTGAACTTAGAAAAATGAAACATTAGATAAATATATTTCTTTAGTTATATTTTAAAAAATGTTTAAATATTTATAATAATTATTATTAAAATTTCTTATAAAAAAAATTAAACACAAATATTTTTTTGATAAGATACAAAATATATTATATAAATTAAACAAGTCACTGTTTTATAATAAAATTGTTGAAATAATAAACATTTTAAAAATCATAAATCTTCATTTGATATTTCTAACTTTTCTTTCGTGGTATTATATGTTGGACAAGTAGGGGTGTAGTATGTTATTTACATATGTACTTTATATATAAATTATATTATGTATATATTATACGTATATACTTTCCACATTATGTGCAATATAAAAGTTAAATCAGTATTAGAGGAATTATTAAATATGTGATCGTCCTCAGCCTTACTAAAGCATGCGATCACTTTTTCTCAATCATTGTCCATATTATAAAAAAAAAAAAAAAATGAAAACCATTAAGACGCGGTTACTATCGTGCGAGCGAAAGGCTAACAAAATCGGTACTGCGGAACTTAACAGTTGATACGATCCACAACTAAATGTTTTCATCATTTAATTGTTGTTATTTTAGAATAATATTATTTCAATAAAAGGATTTTTATAACAATCTGTTTTTATTTGAACAAGTGGTTAATAATATAAGTTCAATATTAGCGAAACGCTAACACCTATAACGATGACGGGTTAAATAGAATAATTATATACACTAATATTTCACAAATGTTTCCTATAATATGTGTTGATAGTTGTATACGTTTACTAGTTACCATTATTGAAACCCAGAAGAACATGGTTCACAAATGATCTTAAGTATGTTTCAATTTATCTAATAAAGAAAAATGTTACGAGTAGGTAGATAATGTGAACGAAGGTAATCTGCATTAATGTACTTCGAACTAAAAATTTCTATAGAGATATCCAACATGACGTGATGAATTGTATTGATTATTTTGCAAATTGGATTGAAATATATTAGGCTTTAAGTATGGTATTACATAAACTTATAATTTTTGAAGAAGAAGGAGTAAGAAAGTTTAAAAAAGTTTTGGAAAAGAAATTGGGAAACAACGAAAAATACTTTCGTAGTTATTATTTATTGAATTGTTCATAAAAGGATGATTTTATTATTTGATTTTAGCCAAATACATAAAATGTATTTTACTTGCTAAGTTTTAACCACGCAGTGAATTGTACTTACAGTTTTGAATATTGCCCATGATCTCATTAGATATTCTATCCTAAACATGAATCAAAATTTTTTTATTATTCTTTATTTATTATTACTTTTTTTTTATTTAAAATAATTAATAAATATGTTTTTTTCAAGTTTCATTTATATCTCACTAAAGATGTTGAGTTTATGTGTATTCTTATACATGTTATTACTATCAGGAATTCCAGTTAGAAGTCTAGTAAGTAAATTACGTTATTATATTTTAGCAATTATTATAAATGATTCCAAAATTATATTGTACTGTGTTTATACTTGAAAACTAACTGTTTTATTTAAAATACTTGTTGTATATTTTCATTTTTTTTTTTTTTTCTAAGAAGTTTATTAATTTAATATTAAACGTGTTAAATTTAAAATCACTTTAATATATGTGATAGATAGAATGATCTAAACGGTATTGGGTAAATATTAAATTTGAGTTGACTATAAGGGTTGATGTCTTCAAATTTTATAGTTATGATTTACCGTTGCATTTTAAAACGCTTCTAAATAATGATTGAGAGTAATTTAATAAATCATACTATATTATGAATTTTGCAAAATATACTGATTTTTCTTGGGTTTTTTAACCATCTATATAATTGATATAATCGTATTCAATCGACAACAATTCATTATTATTTTGAAATAGTTTTTCCATACTTGATAATATTCACAAGATAGGAAGAACACAAATTATATTCCTCAAATTGCAGGGCATTTAAAATTATGAAAATATTCAGTATAAAATGTAAATCAATAGCGGATTAAATTAAACAATATTGTATTTTATAATCATATTTAATACAACTGTATTAAATAATACAGGGTTTCAATCGAATTGTTTTTGGGGAATTGTAAATATTTATTGATTTTACAACGATAATAATTACATATATTTTATAGTAATGGTTTAATTAAATCTCTTAATATTAATCATTTTTAGTCCAGGAACCCTATGCTTTACTATAATGATCTTCCGTTATACAATAACATATACTTTAACAAGTGTGCACCAAGGGTAACATGTGATCCAAACGCCGTATACAGAACAATGAATGGCTCGTGTAACAATCTAGATAATCCATTATGGGGTTCATCAATGACCCCATATCTAAGACTTTCCGAGGGTGTTTATTCTGATGGTAAGTTTTAATTTTCCTAAAATGCTACTTCATATATTTAACCCTTTTACATTTTAGACGAAGGTAGGATCTAACAATGAAGTATTTTTCCGGTAAACAAATTTTTTTCATTTAGTAAATCTGCACCAAACTCCTATCATAACAGAGTTGTATGACAGTGTTTTGGATGTTTAGAAAAACAAAACACAACTTGGGTGTGGTATTTATTAATATCGTCCCACAAGTGTTTGTTCATATTTCGTTTAACATAATAGGTGGTTTTGCATATTATAGCTTGAATGAGTACTGCAAAGCTAACCATAAGTTAACTAATTGAACATTTTTGCAACTATTATAAATATAATTTTATATACAATATATTTTATTTAAAAAAAAAAAATAACAAAAGTTTAATCTGATTCAACGCTCTTAGGTGATCACGCGATTCGACATCAAGTGGACGGCACACGTTTACCTGGTCCTCGCGAACTACAGTTGGCATTATTTTTGAAGAGATCCTATGATATTCCAGATTACTTCAATCAACATGTCAATCTATTTGCTCAATGGAGTGCTCATGATATTACCCTTTTGCCACCAGATATGTCAGGTAAAAAGTAGAATTACTAGGCAATAATTTAGTAAACAATCAAAAATTAAATGTGTGGTAATACTAAGAAACAAGAAAAAAATGAGTTACCCATACAATTAACATTAGTGAACAAAGTCAGTAACTTTGTTGGAAAGAAAGTACGACTAAAATCATGATGGTTCGGCCATATTCTAAGCTGTGGCAGATAACGAATGATACTGCGAGAAATCAGTTGGCTAGCAAAACAGAATGTGATTTATTTACTATTAAAAGCTTCGAACTATGTTTTGCAAAAATAAATGAATTTACACAACCGTTTGTTTTGTCTAAACTTTTGCCTAGGTAAGGTGGCAAACAACTATGGCAGTTATGCCTTGTACACTAGTCTACCTTTTTTAATTTTAACTCACTAGATCCGTTCAACTAGTTTTTTTTCACTTTTTCTATTATTTTACCGATCAATACTGAGATTCTTTAATTTATAGACAAATATAGGTACACATTATTTTCATTATTATAGCAGTAAAAACATGCTATAACACTGTAACACTTTTGTTTTTGTTTTTAACATAACGCCTTATGCTCAGTACAAATTTATAATTTGTTTTGCGGTGATGTATACATCTTTATTGACTTCAATATTCGTATATTTCAAAATATTTTTTTATTTCTAAATCTTAATAGTAATATTAAGATAAAGAAAAAATTTAATTTAATTATAATTTACGTCATGGACTGTATAAACATAAGTAAGCAATGCAGTAAGAGTGGTTATGAAGATGGACGTTGAAGGGAAAAGAGGAAGAGGAAGACCAAAAAAGAGATGTTTGGAGACTTTGGAGAATGACATGAGGGCTGTCGGTGTGTGCAGAGGAGATGTGATTGACCGAGTAAAGTGGAGGTGTAGGACAAGGGTGGCCGACTCCAAATAGTTGGGAGGAAGGCGAAGCAAAAGAAGAAAGAAGAAGACTGTATAAACATAAGTATAAATTAATTAATTGTTATTAATCACCATCCTGTTTACTGTCATCAATTTTTTTATTCACCTAAACGTTCCATAATCAGGACCAGAAAATTGTTGTCAAGTTCCACTTGATAATAATACACCGGTTCAATGTGAAGCAGTAATATTTACACCCGAAGACGACCCAGTATTTCCCGATCGTAAATGCATGGAATTTAGACGCGCAATGACTTCTACTCTTAATTTTAACTGTACAATATCTCCTCAGATTCCAGTAAGTATTTTTTTTATTTTTTTAAAAATTAAGGAAACAAAAGTTTTTAGATAATATATATTTTTAGACTTATTCTAAGGTTTGGATTAATTTAGGTAATTTAATTAATGTAGCATATTGGATATTTGTATTATTTTTTTTATTATATATGTAGAAAAATAATTATTTTATAATAGTTATTTTTGATAAAGTATTTATTTGTAATAATAAATTTAAACAATTATTCGTAAGATGTCTTTTTCAAACTCTAAGCTGTAAAACATCCGAAGTAAATAAGTCATCTTAGATTAACTTAAAGATTTGCGAGTCAAACATAGTGTAGCGTTCCGAGTGGTTGTGGAATTGATATTTGTACATAAATTTAACTTAAACGCAGATTTTTTTTTTCACAGTTAAATCAAGCGACACCATATTTTGACGCGTCACAACTATATGGCCACACAGACCAAAAGGCAGCCTCACTTCGAACTTTTAAGGATGGAAAATTGATAACTAATGTCATAGATGGAGAACAGTTTTGTCCCCTTAAGAAACTAAATGCATCTAACCCATTATGTGATGGACGAAGCAATGTGAACGTATGTTTTGATGCAGGTAATATTGTTTACTTTGTATACTACTGTACTTTTTACAAATGTAGTAAAAATGTAGTTAGCTTGTTTGCTCGATTTACCGACATTTATTATGGAATGTTAAATCATTTGTTTTAACTATTTATTAACTGGGTAAAATAATTTATTCATATTGGTTTCGGGTAGCTGGATATCATTTTCTCTTCATAATTATTGTCACTATATATATCGTCTATACTTATGTCGTCACTGATCTGCAATGTGAATATTTATAGATGTAAAAAAAAACACTGCATATGTGTTTTAAAAATATGGATATGTAGTAAAGATTTGAAATTTTTTTTTAATTGTGATGAATAATTATTATGAGAGTTCGGAAGTTGTAGGAGCTAAAAAAGGCAAAATATGCACGAAAAAAATGTAAAATATCCACGAAAAAGTTGCAAAATATGCATTAAATATACAAAAAAATTTAATAAATAAATAAAAAAATATTCTGAAGTTAAAAAAAAAACACTTCTGGGGTTGTTAATAATCAATAATATACACAAAAAATATTTATAACTTAAAAATAATGTATAATTGGTTAGCATTTTAACGATACGATAAAAAGTACTTAAATAAGTATTTCGGCATTTTAGCATGATGGACTAAATGCGTATTACATAGTTATTATTAAATTAATTGTTGACTGTGACAATGGCAATAAATGTCTTCGTTAATAATTTGAATTTTATATATTCAATATTAATTGAAGTATACAGACGAGGAAAATAAAATGTTAAAGTTATTACAATTTTTTTAGAAAAATATGAAATATGCATAATATGAGTGCAACATCAAATAAATATGCTTTTTTTTAGCTAAAATTGACAAAATATGCAAAATACGGACTTTCAATTTTTTAACTCACTATTGTAAAATACAGATTTCTAGCTTGGTCTACTATAAATTGGGAACATACAGAACAATATGCAATTCCTATAACTTCCGAACCCTAGTTATTATGAACTGTACAACATATTAATAGAGCAAACATAAACAATTTATTGATGAGCAATGCGCGTCACAACATGAAATAATAAAATGATGCATGACCTCATAAACGTGAGTGGCACGAAACTGTAAATACAATTAAAATTAAAACTTCTCACTAATTTCATGTAAACAGTTTTACAATAGACTTAAATAAAAAAACTGTTAATGTACCTACTGTATATTATTCTAATAAAATACATATATTTTTTTTTTGTAAAAAAGCAAAGTTAGACAAAAAATATAATTAAATGTGCTATAATATAAATTTATAATAGTAGAATAGGTATATTTGTAACATCAATAAAATTTTTTATCATTTATTTTTAGGAGATCCAAGAGTGAATCAACAGTTTGGAATCACTTTGTACACGACAATGTTTACTAGGTTCCACAATTACGTAGCTCGAGAGTTACAAAAGTTAAACCCACATTGGACAGATGAAATATTATATCAAGAAGCCCGAAAGTATATAGGCGCAGTAAATCAAATATTGATTTATCGAGATTTGTTGCCCAAATTACTTGGTATTTATTTTTAAAACGCATGTATATTTGTGAAATTCTAAAATTACTTTAATTTTGGAAAATTATAAATTTTATTTACGTTCCACACAAATAATATTATATTATTTTTATAATTTGTAACTAACTGAATGTCTAAATTAATTTGTGTAGATTTATAATATTAAACAATAAATTGCGTATTTGCACAGGTAATAGGTACACAAAAGAAGTTGGTTTAGGTCTCTCTAATGTTAGAAGAACTGTTTACGATCGATCGCTTAACCCCCAGTTGACAATCGAATTTTCAGCTAGTGCTTTTCGTGTGCCACACAATACATTACACTCAAAATTCTAGTAAATATTATTCATCTGTGCATAAAATTGTTGCATTTTAAATAATATTTGATTTGTGTTTCCGAAACAGTTTCATGAATGAAAATTATGAGGTAGAAGAAACTTACAATCTTAACGAATGGATGTCAATTTCAGATCCTTTAGTAATAAAACCTAACCTTGACAACTTACTTAGAGGTATGACAGTATCAGCAGGCCGTTCACCGAAACCGTCTTACAATTATCTGGTACTATAGTAATATCTAAGTAAATATGTTTAATATACATTTAATTAGAAAATCAAAACCAATAGTGGGCTCTGATTTTAATATAATTCACAAGGTGACTCTACCTCTTTATATGCGCGTTGTATTTCATAACTAAAACATTTTGGTTATTTAATCTAGCAAGAGTTGATTCAAGGAGCAATAAAAATATTATCATACAGCTTTTTTTTTTAACATTTTTTTCGTGAAAAAATCAAAATCACCAAGATCGTATATTCATTTAATTATGATGGATCTTGAAATTCTATTTTTAGATAATTTTCCAAATTAAGTTATGCTTAATAAGCATTGCTTATATCATACATTTAATATATTTCAGTTAATTTTATGATATTTTCGAAATTTTACAAGGCAATATTAAAATTAACCCTATAAGAATATGAAGTTTTTTCTATCTTATGTTTAAATATTTAAATCAATTTATTAATATTATTTAACTAAATATTATTTTATCAAATACTTAAGAACTTTAAATATTTTATTATGGTTTGCGTTTAGATATCAAATTTCATGTTTAAATCATTCATTACTGGTGTACAAGATTTACTATCTACAGACATTCAAAGAGGACGTGATACCGGCGTTCCACCTTATAATGTTTTTAGAGAATTATGCGGATATCCAAAAGCGTATAAATTTAAAGATTTTGAAGACTTGTTAGAACCATCTGTAAGTTAAAATTAATTTTGATTGAAACGTTCAATAATAATTTTATTGATCAACAAACAATAACTCTAATAACAATAATTAAAAAATTGTTAAAGAGTTCACAAAGAATTTCAAGAATTTCAATTAACACTTTCTCATTATTATTTTTCTTTATAGCAATTACTTTTCAATCATTAGCTTATGATAAATGTAAAAATATTAATAAGAACTAAGGTATATTATATTTTTCGTGAATTATTTTTTGTAGATAACCAAAAATAATTCGTAAAAAAAATATTACAATATATTACAGTCCTTATTGATATTTTATAATTTTTATAAACTGAGTCTATTTAGTTACGTCTGATTTTTCATATACAAAAGTTCTCTAAGTTTTTCTAAATTAACATCTATACAATTTAAAATATCTTTAAATTATTGATATTTCTTGTGTATTATAGTGTCTTGTAATTATAAAGTTCAAATATTTCTATCGAAGAAAATTTCGTTGAACGATAAAATAATACTAGTATAAGTAATTATGTAAAATTATTTAAATTTATGAATATTAAAAAAGTTGTAAAATCATTCGAAAAAATTAAATAGGAACTCTGAGTTAAAATTATTTCAAAAATTCTAATAATTGATATATTTTTAGTAATTCAAATTTGATTTATTGAGTGTCTCCATTATCTTTATAGCTTAAATAATATATTTTTTTTTGTATTGGATTTCATTTTATCAACCATTCAGGACATATCGAAATTGAGAAGCTTATACGCAACCGTCGATGATGTAGATTTGCTAGTGGCGGCCTTGCTTGAAAAACCCTGTCCTGGGGCATTGGTCGGCCCAATCGCTAGATGTATCTTGGCCGATGTATTTTACCGCATTCGATACAGCGATCGTTTCTTTCATGATGTAAATTATCAACCGGGGAGTTATAATCCAAGTATGAAGAATTCAGATCTATATAAGAATTTAAAAATAATCATTATGTTTCTGAGAAGTTAATAATAAACGTATATTTATTTTGTTATCATTAGGACAGTTAAGAGCTTTGAGAAAGATTGATCTCGGACATATATTTTGTGCCACGACCGGGATAGATGAAGTGCCGTTAAAAATTTTTAAAAGAAGTTCGGGAAGGTAAATATTTATTTTTATTTTTCCACGTTTCTCCATTAGAAAATTATAATATTTGATAGATACTTATGAACAGATGTATATCAATCGATTTTGAAATCTAAATATTTCATTATTTTGATTTTCGCATTACTCACGCATTCTTTGGTATCACGCATAGCTCATATAATTGTATTAGTTATGTTATTTTTATGTAAAAAAACAATATTGTACATTACAGCAATGTGTGATCAAAGAAGATATACAAACCTCCAATGAATAGTCGCACGATGGTTGCTATAGAATACAAACCTCGTAGATCAACGTTTTATATTCCATTTGTAATCTACAATCATTAGTATTATAAATTTACCTTTGGTCAGATAAGATGATATATATTAATAAATCTAGTATCTAAACCCTTTCCCGCGTAACGATAGGCCGCGTGCTCGCATCTGTTATAAGGTTTCTTAAAGATTGCTTTTGTTTTAAGTAATGATTTTATAATAAAGATAACGTTAATATTTTGTTGAAGTATAAGATCCATAAAAAATAATAGTTGGGGACAGTGCCGTCCCGAGGGTAGGGCAAACGGGGCACTTGCCCAGGGCCTCGCGTTTTAAGATAGTTTTAAATGATATCCTGTCCATTATGAAATAAATAAAAAAAAAACAGTTTTAGCGTTTTATCCACGACTTGGAATTTAGATTGTTCTAAGTTACCATCGACACACAAGCACACTAATTTTCTGTATTTTAAGTACTTAACTAAAATATATTGTATTGTTTTACTAATAACAATTAATAAAGTTCAAAATTTTTATTTTAGTTTCAATATATTATGTGTTCAGGGGTCTCAAACTCTTATGATGCCCAGGGCCTCGCAAAACATCGGCACGGCACTGGTTGGGGAACATAATCAAAAATTTGAATAGGTACTTAGAATAGAATAATGTTGATTTCTGATCATATTTCTGTACGGATGAAGGCACTGAGGAAGAAAATAATGGAAAATGGCGTCGGTTTTTTTTTTAATGAGTTAAAATTTCGTTGATAACGCTGATATATAATAGCGTAGAAGCGTAGACACACTTACACCCATTTGGAGTAATGATCTTTGTTAGCATGCCATTGGAATTAGAGAAATTTAAAATATTTTTGGTGTAAATAGTTGGAACTTTAAACTCGACTTTATGTTTGATATTAGGCATAATATCTAATTCATCAGTAGAGTTTATTTAGTTTTCTTTGTCAAAAGAGATGATTTTTCCAAAATAATAAAAATGTATTTCTGACGTTATACGAATCTATATGACAAGGTAACTTATAAAATTATGACTATACATATAACATTAGTATTTATATAAAACATTCAAGAATATTAATATGGTCTTCATTATTATCGAAGAATGACGAATGTAATGTTTGTTTTAATTTTTAAACATAAAATTAAATAAAAGAAAATCTTCAGTATTACTATAACATCTACTTAGTTGTCCATAGTTTTGTTAATAACAACAATATAATAGTTTGTATTATCCAATTATTATAAATGTATTACTATGTTTGTATTTCTAATATTTTATTCGTATTTAAGATTTCATATTCATAAACCTAATTTTGACAAATGATTAAATTTTTAGATTTAGCCGAAGTTGTCGAATGCATTTAAGGAAAATTGATTTTAGTGCTTGGGAAAAATCTTAACAGCGGTTCGAAAACATTTAATAAAAATGATGTTTAAATAATATAAGGGACGCAATATTTATCATATAATTTTATTAGGAATATATAAATTGTGAGTAAATTTAGTATCTTAAATATATGTTCAATACTTGAATAGAATTTAGGTATCAATAAACATTATATATATATATATAATAAATAAAATGTTGAAAAAAGTTTTAAATTATACACGAAGAAAATATATGTCTACTAAAATGTATTAATTTCTGGTTATTATGTAATTAACTTATGATAAATATAACATTTATTAACATAGTACTTTTGTAATTATGTAACAGCTTATTATGTTTATTAAGGTTATAAAATTATGTTATCATATATATTACTGAAAATAATATCAATTATTTGAGTCAGTTATATCAGTTGGCACATGTTTATTTTAATTTGTATGATCATTTTTATTATTAAAAATAAAATCCTATTTGTCTTGGAATAAAGTAAGCTACATGTTTACTTAATGCACTTTTCATAAATCGACTTTATAAAATGTAAATATTTGGTAAGGCCTTGAGTTAAAATTTTGTTACATAGGTATATTCGGACAAATATAGGACAACGGACATAATAGCACTGAAAAATAGGTTAATCTCTAAGGAGACGTACGACAGTAAATATTATTTATAATCAATTAACCAATAAATTTAATTTATTTATAAATATTATATTATATAATATATATTAATAATTTAATTTTATATCGTAATTTTTATAGTTACGATTTTGTAGTTTATCTTGAAACAGTGAGAAATTTTAATTTTAGCAGAAAATAAAAATATAATAATTTTCATAACTAAGATATCAATAAAATTATATTAAAAAAATAACTGGATGGGCCTCGCTTTGTTGTACAGTTGGGGGGTGGAGTGCACCTCGTTTATAGGATAGGTCATTATTACAATGGATTTGTTAAATTTGAATGCAATGATAGATATCATTGTGTGCGAATAACGATTCTGAACGGAGTTATTATGTTTGTCTAGGATATAATACATTGTTATTTATAAATATTGTAAAAAGTATATTTTATTTTGAAACGATAAATATATTTTTCAATTAGGATGGGTTGGCAGTTGCATACAACAATTTTACAAAAATCGAAAATTTAAATTGTCTATAAATAAGTCAAAATATGTCAAAAAACTTGTCATTTGTCAGTCTAGAATATTATACATTATATTATATTTTACATGTAATTTTATGTCAATATTCGCTGTTCAAACGCTTATAAAAATTGTGCCTATGGATTTTAATAATTTTTGAATGACTTTAAGAACTACTTCTGTGGAATCTTCTATTAAATTTTCAAGTATTTTGTACGAGCCAAATTTTTTTTATCACCGATTTTAAAAAAAAAAATTTAAAAAAATCGAATATTTTAAATGCCTATAAGTGGCTTAAAAATCAATATAATATTTTGAAAAAAATATGATATAAAGGAAACACCAATCGTAACAGCTGGTAGAAATTTAAAAAATCTGCAACTTATACTTTTTGAATTATAACAAATATTTAAAATCGTTTGAGAATAAATCACTATTTTATGCAATTTCGTAAATATTTAAATTTCAAACAGTCATAAAATTTTTTCCTCTAAGTCCGGTAGAAATTTTTTAAAGATTTTTGAAGAGTAGCTTATAGATAACCTAGTGTTCAAATTTTGAACCTTGAGTATAAACAGAAAAAATTTTATGAATTTTTATCTACAAAATAACTTGCAAATTATCGTGATTTTTACACATTTTATACAAATTTAAGCATTAAGGGCTTATAAAAAAAATTTGAGTTAACCGATCACCGATAATTTTTAGTTACGATAAGTTTAACTTATTATAAACCTTGAATAAAATTTTCAAGATTTTTCGGTCAATCAATTAAATTTTATAGATGTTTAAAAACAAAAATTTTACAATAATCGAAAATATAAATTGTCTATAAATAAGTCAAAATATGTCAAAATACTTTGAAAACTTAACCATGTATAGAGAACGCCGATATAAAGATTTGGTGAATATTTCAAGTTGTTGCGACTTTTGATTTTTGAGTTAGAGCATTTAAAAAAAATGTAATTTGTAAAAACGTGATTTTGCGTAAAATTTCCCGTTTTTTCATAAATTTTTTATCGTTTTTTTAAAAAGTATTGAAAAAGTTGGATTTTTGACTAGCAAAGTACCATCTACATTCACTTTCCTTTCAGAAGAGTTGCTGTTTAAGCAAATCGAAGCATTTTACTGCCAAAAAAGTTGTCGTCAGACACAAAAATAAAAAAATAAAAAAAAATAATAAAATAAAAATAAAAAAAAAACACACATCATTGTAAAACCAATAGATTCCATCACTCCGTTCAGAATCTAAAAAAAAAAAAATTGTTATACGTTAAAATTGCAAGTTTTAATAACACGAATTATTTAATACTTATCCACTTCTGTATTTGCGAAATTAATCTTGTAATAATTTACTGCTTCTAAAAAAATTTATTGAAATTAATTACATGCATTGTTGAAAAAAGAAAAATAAAAAATTATCGATATAAAGATAAAAGATAAAAGGTAAAAAATTATCTAGATGAAGATAAAAAATAAAAAATAAAAATTTATCTAGATAAAGATAAAATATAAATGAATTTTTATCTAGATAAAATAAAAGATAATTTATTTTATTATTTTAACGCATCATTTATTTTATAAAAAAAACTAAGTTAATGATTTTATTTAAAACTAACAGCCATAAATTACATTTGTATTGATAAAACTATAAAATGAAATACTATTATAAATATAATAATTATATTATTATTATAAATAATAAAAAAACTCCATAGGTTGTGCAATTTGTGTTACATCTTAGTATGTATACAGTTATATTATGTATTTGTACATTATCAAAGAAATAATGGTTATTTATAAAAAAAAGAGGAAATGCATATATGAATACTATTTATTAGTATTGTTTGTAATTTGAATTGTTTTTAGTTATACCATTGATTATAAATACTATAATACTATAATAGTATTTATAATCAATGGTTATACTTATACATATATTGTATATTTTATTTTATATATATATATATATATATATATATATAGTATATGTCCAACTTTGTTACCCGTTACAATAAAATTTCCCCATGTGTTCATACATCAAATACGATAACGATAAGCATTCAATAGTGCACCGTTGTTTTATTTATTAATAGGAAAGTATCCAGACATATTATATAATATTATTATTCTTGACAATAATATATGGCACCAAAATTTACATTTCTATTTTCAAGAACAAAAAAAAATTAAAAATAGTTTTAAGCCGAATAAATCAAACAATTAAATTCTACAGATAACATTTGGCTATAATAATTATACAAAAACATTTCGAGTAGGTACTAAACTAATGAAATATATACAATTTTACAGATAAATTTTTCTAGATAAAAATGTTAAGATAAATTAAATTTTCATCTAAGATAATTATTTAGATGACTTATCATTATTTATCTAGATAAGATAAAAGATAACTAAATATTTATCTAGATAATTTATCTAAATAAATTTATCTAGATAAATCCCAACACTGATTATATGTGTTTTTAGAATTAATAATTTTATTAATTTTTAATTAAAAATTCTTGAGATTTCAATTATAATATACTCGTAGGTAATTCAATAAGCATTATAAGTTTGCAGGAATATAAGATTTAATATATGTCTAATATATGCCAGCAAACTTATCATTGCATTAATTTGTATTACATTTAACAGATGGTGTATTAATATTGTTTGTACAATTTTGAAAATAATAAACAAATTTTGAGAATTCTACAATATTTTGAGAAGATATTTTTATCAAAGTTAGGTCATAAAATTGAAAAATTGATCAGTCACCTGAAAATAACCACTATAGGTTTTTATGTCACAAAATATTTTAATGTCTACTTTCCTAAGAAGAACTAATGATTATTTTTTTTAAACTAATCCAAACAAAATTTATAAAAATTAAGTCCATCCAGTCCATTGTCATCTGTAATAAATAATCATATTTAATATTTATAAAATCGTTAAGTAATAATTGTGTCCAAATGATTCCCTACTGTTATACCCTCATGTATGATAGGTTATCGCATTTTCGTGATATTTTATAATCAGTTTCTGACAACGTTAAAATTACATATTTCACTAAGCGTGGAAAAATCGAGTTAGAAACCTTGAACTAAAATATAATAAAAACTGCGGGTCGCGTGAAAAATGATTTTGATAAAAGATGGTTATGTTTTTCTATAAATTTGTTTGATGTTTACCAACAATATATACCATATTATACATATATTATATAGATATTATGTTTTAGTTAACTTTTTATAGTAAATACCGTTTTAAAACGTATTTTTTTCATCCGAAAAACGTTTGTAATCATCAAAGATCAATATTGGTCTAATCGATTTATTTATCAAATACGTTTCTCACTTTTTGGTCAATCAGAATCACATAAATATTTATGAAACTGTACAGGTGTAAGTTAGTACACATATTGTATTATTCGTGCAAGTAATGTGTATAATAGAGGTACTTCATACATTTAACACAAAATATTGTGAGACTTTGTTTTGATGACAGACGTTATTATGGCCTACTCGTGTGTACAGCGTTATAACCACTGCGAGGACGCGCTCCAGGAAACCAATGCGTACCTGTGGGGAGATATAGTTACAACAATTACAACAAATGAGTAGTTCTGCTTGCACCTATTATTTATTATGTACTTTTTATCGTTAAAAATAAATGAATTCTTGATTATCGACGACCCCAGTGTATTTACGTCACCGTGATGGTAGTATTGATAACATATCGATATTCTTATAGAAGATATCTAAAAACCGATTTATCAAAATATATATGTTCGGTCGTTTAATAAAGTCGTAACACAGACTATATGAAAATAGTCATAATAGTCTGTGGTTGTAATGTGATATCGATTTTAAGTGCGGTAAATTTTTTATAACATTTTGTTGGTTTAAAATGATTTGTTTTGTTAGATTTGTAAATTTATGTATCATATTATGATAAATTTAGTCTTCGTTTAGCGACGAGGTTTGGGTCCTGAAGAACACAACGTAAACCGAATTAACGTTAAGTGAAACCCTTTTAGCATACACTTTATATTAAAATTATTTCCTATCAATAAATAACAAAGCGGTAGGCCCAAATGGAGTACTTGTAGAGGTGTGGAAAATTTTAGGGGATGTAAGCATTGGGTGGTTGAAAAATCTTTTTAATAAGGTTTTAATAGAGGGAAAAATGCCAGAAGATTGGAGAAAGAGTTTTATTGTACCAATTTTTAAAGGAAAAGGAGACATACAAGAATGTGGGAACTATAGAGGAATAAAGCTCATGAGTCATAGTATGAAGATCTGGGAAAAGATTATAGAGAAGAGGATAAGAAGTGAGACGTCGATATCAGAAAACCAGTTTGGTTTTATGCCAGGAAAATCGACAATGGAGCCATTATTTTGTGTTAGGCAATTAATAGAGAAGTATAGAGAAAATAAAAAACTATGCATGGTGTTTATAGATTTAGAAAAGGCGTATGACAGGGTGCCAAGGGAAGTTTTAAAGTGCGCATTAATGAGGAAAAATGTCCCAAAAATGTATGTAAATTTGATCCAAGATATGTATGAAGGGTCGAGTACTAGTGTCAAGAGTCGGTGTGGAGTATTAGAAGGTTTCAATGTAGGAGTAGGTGTGCACCAGGGGTCAGCTCTAAGTCCCTACCTGTTCTCAGTGGTAATGGATGATGTTTCAAAGGAGATACAGAGTGAGATACCATGGTGTATTATGTTTGCGGATGATATAGCTCTGGTAGGAGAGAACTTGGAAGTTGTCAATAATAAGGTAAATGAGTGGAGGTTAGCCCTCGAAGAAAAGGGATTGAGAATTAGTAGAAATAAAACAGAGTATATAGATTATGATTTTGAACAAAGAGACCAAGAAGTTGAAGGAATGAGGAGACCAATAACAATAGATGGTAATATGATAGGTGAAGTCGAGAGCTTTAAATATTTAGGATCTTTTGTTCAAAAGAATGGGGGCTTTGACATGGATGTAAAACATAGGATTAAGTGCGGGTGGATGAAATGGAGAAAAGCATCGGGCGTGTTATTCGATAAGAGAATTCCAATGAGGCTGAAAGGTAAATTTTATAAAAGTATAGTGAGACCAACTATGCTGTATGGTTCAGAGTGTTGGGCGGTTAACAGGAGAATAAAACAAAGTATGAGTGTCGCGGAAATGAAAATACTTAGATGGTTGAGTGAAATGACAAGAGAAGATAGAATAAGGAACGAATACGTGAGAGGTAGTGTGGGTGTAGCGCCAATTGTAGACAAGATGAGAGAAAATAGACTGAGATGGTTTGGGCATGTGATGAGGCGAGAGGAAACGAATGTAGTAAGAGTGGTTATGAAGATGGACGCTGAAGGGAAAAGATGAAGAGGAAGACCAAAAAAGAGATGGTTGGAGACTTTGGAGAATGACATGAGGGCTGTCGGTGTGTGTAGAGGAGATGTGATTGACCGAGTAAAGTGGAGGTGTAGGACAAGGGTGGCTGACCCCAAGTAGTCGGGAGGAAAGTGAGGCAGAATTCTTAAGAAGAAGAAGAAATAACAATGCATGTATGTATTATAATTTCAAGATTCAAATATTTAGTTTTTACATTATTAATAGTTTTTATTAAATTACATATTATATTTAAATTAACGAAAACATAATAAGATTTACTGTTGACTGTTACTGCATTTTTTTTATCACTATACAAATATTTCTACGAAAAATTGTAAATGAAAAATACGTAAAAGTATTAAATATTTCAGCTATATTTATAATATAACGAAATGTTCACTATGAAAACAATAATAAATCATGTTATATATTTTCTAGTTCTAATTAAATGTCATCAAATATTATACAAAAAGAATAACTTGCGACGTCTTAGCTTATCAATTTTCCAGTCTGCTCATTTGAAAATCATGTGCACATATTAGACTACTTGTTTGTTTCGCTTCATGATGAAGTTGAATATCGGATGGCAAGAATGAACCACGAAAACATTTTTCATCACATTTCAAGTGTGATGGCAGTAGCGTATTTAAGGGGAGTGGGGCAAAGAGCTCCCCTTGGTCCGTGTAGTACATATAACACATATTGTCCGTTTCAAAAGAGAACATACCATTATTGTGACTGATTTTCTGCAATTGATGCAATGCAGCACTGCCAAGATTTTTTTTCCGAACATTAAAACACTTACAGTTGTTCTCCACACTACCAGTTACTTCTGCCACTCCAGAACGCACGTTCTCAGTGGCGGATATATCTTTAGTCTAAAGGGGGGGGGGGGGCGAATATAAAATTCATAACCCAATTAGTTCCATACTGAAAATTATAATCATGCTTCAAAGAGTATTCGACTGTTAAGCCGCGTCCACACGATGATAGCTTAACGCGATAGTTGCTCTCACGGTAGAAGCTATCGCGATACTATCATTGTGTAAACAGAGTGATAGTGGCTCTCGGGATATCATGAGAGAGACTCTCAACCACAGAATAATGCATGCATGATAGTACGAGAGTCATTATCACGAGAGTGATAGTATCTATCGCCGTGTAAACGTGATTTTTCTATTACTGCAAGAGTAGAATATCTTACATACTATCAATTTTTATTATTAACTGTCTTAATTATTAACTATTAATTTATTAATTGTTTATTGAAAATTGTTTACTAAATTAATCAATTTACTACAAATCCATGATTTAACCCAAATATGTTTTTGTTTGTTTTTTTAGATCGTCTAAGCTTAATTATCTTATTAATGACATTTATAACTGCATAAGTCACTTCGGTCGACGTCATATTAGGAGACGCTATAAGTATTAATGTATATGTATATGTATATATGTAATCGCACAGTTATTATAGCTTATTGAATTTTTTTTTATCAATCGTTTGAGTAACCAGACATAAAATAATAAAATGTTCTAAAAAAAAAGGTTCTTTACTAGACACAAGTTACACCCATTAACAACTAGTAATAATATTTACTATTGACAAATATCCAAGGGGGGGGCGATCCACCATTTGCCTCCCCTGATATCCGCCACTGCACGTTCTCTACTTTTAAAAAAATAAAAAATTACCAGGGATCAACAATATCTCAAAAAAGGCTAAATGGCTTAACTTTAACAAACATAAATAAGGAAGAAAATGTAACTGTGGAGGAAATAGCTGCTATTTCCTCCACAGTTACATTTTCTGTACTATTTAATAGCACAAGTTTCCATAAATAACTCTGCCAGGAGAATGCACCTACAAGACTGGTCAAAATAATAGACAGTAGGTACTTAAATTGTACTTTCTTTAATAAATTTAATATATGTACCTACTTAGATTGTTACATTATAATTAAATATTAAATATAATATACTAAAATGTATGATTTTAGTGTTATAATTGGTGGCATCTCCATTGGGAGATTTCTAGCTACTCCACTGAATATAAATGTTAGACGAGAGCATAATTATAGATGTACGATTATACCTTTAATCATGAACAAAAGTTACCACAACTTCCACGATGACCTCTAAAAAGGTAGTAGTAATCACGGTAGAAATAATACGCTTATGTATTTTGCTTATGTTTACCAATGAAAAACACCCGTTATCCCATTATCCTAAAAAAAATATTTTAGTACATACACATAAACACGACCCATAAGGGGAGAATTATAGTTCCCTTAGCCTCCTCCCTTGGATACGTCACTGGAATATACATTAGATTATGTACAACATACCTACATGGCTTCGATTGCAATGTATAATTTATTTTTTAATTGTTATTTTTTTTATTAATTATTATTTATTGTTATTAATAACTACATATTATTACCATATTTATTTTTCATTAATTTTTATATTTATGGGTTCAACAATGATAGTAAAATGTACAAAAAATAAATAAATATTTTAACTGTTTTTTGAAAGAATTCGAAAAAAATGAAATGTAGGAGCGATCAACTCGAACTCGTATCACAATCGACCTATTGGTCATCTCTGTTTTACTATATTTGTATTTATAGTTAATAAATGTAACCATATTTTTACAAGATTCGACTTTATCATTTTTGTCATTTTAAGAGTCCTACCTAGTAAAATATGTTGACACCACGATTGAACATAATAGGCAAAGGTAAACAGTGGCGTATTTAGGAAGGTGTCTTGAGGGTTAACCCCCCCTCCAATATAGAAGTGTTCCAAAATATTGTTAACGAATGATGAAATATTGCGATAAAAGTAAGCAAGTATTGGCAGTAAAAAGAAGACGTTTTATTTAATCTACCTCTAGGTCTACTTTTAATATTGTGAGGTTAAAGCTTTACAATTTAAATATTTTTTTCTTTTAATATATCTAACATGTTTTATAGTAATTATACATAATAAATTAAGCTTATATGAGAAAATACTCAGTAAATTTAAGTGTTAGTTTTATTTTATTCAGTCAAATTGATTATACTTTATTCCTGTCATAAGTTTATTATAATTAAAATGTTAAGTACCAATTCTAAGTTTTTAAAATTAGCACTGATAAAGGGTATTAAGAGGTATTATAATCCGGTATGAATTCGTGATGAAACCACAGAATAAACTAAATCAGAATGGAAACTTTTGGTCACCTAAATTTTAGTCCGCTATATTGAAAGTTCTTGACAGTTTGGCCAAATAAAATAAAAAAAAATTTCTATTATATTTTATTATTTAGATAAACTGTTTATTCAAATTTTTGTCAACAAACCATAAAATGTAATGTTTTGTTTTGTAAGGAGGCTATAAAATGTAACGGCCCTAGGTTTGTTGGTTAACATCACTGGTCGACAGAAGACGTATTTTGTTTACTGATTTTTTTAGTTGTTTCCACGTGGTTTTACACTAATTTTTACGATTTTTGTGAAAACTTGTAGTTGTTCTTGTAATTGGTAATTGTCAATATATTTTATTATTACTTGATTCTTGTTGTATAAATATTTTAAACAATGTCTAATATATTGTCGTACAATAGCTTTTGTGATATGAAATGCTGTTTCTCTGGGTGTTCGAGTAAACGGAAGGAGACGGCAAATTCCTTACTCCGAGAAACTACTTTTCATTTCCCAAGGATAGTATTCCTGTTTTTCGTAAAATTGATTACTTATTATAATGTTTAAACACTTTAATTTCCATCATGTTTTTTTCGAGCTTATGTGGCATAGTAGATAAAGAAGCCACATAAATTAATTAGCAACTCTCTAAGATTTCTTCTATTAATCTTTTAATTTATTATATTTATTATTTGAATTATTATTAATTAATATTATTATTTTAGATGTATAATTTAGTTAGAAAAATGCAAATACAAATAAATTATTGCAAGTTAATCCTGTTATTTTAAACAAAAAATACAGACTTTGTTGTATGCATTTTGAAAACAAAATGTTCAGTAATTATCAAAAAAATCGTTTAAAATTAAATATTTAAGATATATAAACACAATAATAATAATAATAATAATACGAGTATTATATTAAATCTATATAGTTTATACATCCGTCGTGAAACAAAAAAAATGATTGATAAAGGTTCGGTCAAACAGAAAGCGGACTGTCCGCGCGGCCAGGTTTTTTTTTTTGTCTTTAAAATTCAGAAACTACTACTATTTAGAACTTGATTTTTATAAAACACAACAATTTGTGTTGATTTAAGAATTTAATTTTGATAAAACAAAAACCACACACGGGCGAAGCCGGGTAATTCAGCTAGTTATATTATATTTTACATGTAATTTTATGTTAATATTCGCTGTTCAAACAGTTATAAAAAAAAATTGTGCCTATGGATTTTAATAATTTTGAATGACAATAAGAAATACTTCTGTGGAATCTTCTATTAAATTTTCAAGTATTTTGTAGGAGCCAAATTTTTTTTATCACCGATTATAAAAATAAAATGTAAAAAAATCGAATATTTTAAATGCCTATAAGTGGCTTAAAAATCAATATTATATTTTGAAAAAAATATGACATAAAGGAAATACCAATCTTAACAGCTGGTAGAAATTTCAAAAATCTGCGATTTATACTTTTTGAATTATAACAAATATTTAAAATCGTTTGAGAATAAATCGCTGCACAGTGGGATGAAATCAATTCTAGCACGCCAAAATTCAAAATAAAAATTGTATACTATACGAGATATTGTAATTGTTTTGTATTCTATACATAATACTGATATAATAAATATACATTATTATGGTCCCAAAATGTTTATCTTATCGTACTAATGAAATTTCAATTGGCATATGACGCGCGACCGATATCGAATAATATGAAGAATTGTAAAATACGTTTAGTTATCAATTGATATTCATCGTGTATAGGTAATAACTATTATTTTTAAGTTTTTTCTGTTTAGTAAGTTATTTTTTTCCATAATAATTTATTGTTTCATCAACATGGACGATAATAGTATGCCAGGTAAATTTTTAAGTTAAACTAAATTTATCATTAAAACAATTGCAGAAAAAAAATTCTAAGTTGATGTACTTTTTTTTAACACAAATTAACTTCAAAATATGAGATTAACATTATCGTACAGGATGTTGAGATTTGATTTTTGTTATTTTTGTGATCCGACACTGTCCGATCTAATTTAAATTAATTATTTTCTGTGATAGGTTCAAGTTACCAAAATCAAAAATAATTGATATTGAAGCATGTACTGAATTTGAAATGATATACAAATGGGGTTGCGATGGGTCTAGCAGTAATTCACAGTACAAACAATTTTTTAAAGATACAAACGTGAGTGATATTAGTGTTTTCACTGTTTCTTTAGTTCCTCTCCGACTCCAATGTATAAAAAACAATCAAAAGCTTATTTTCTGGTCCAATCCACGATATTCATCAACCCGTTTTTGTCGCCCAATTAAATTTGTATACATGAAAGAAAGCAATGACAAAACAAGAGAAATCTATGCAGAGATAGAGTATGAAATAAAACATTTATCAAAACATTATTTTCTAACGATACATTAAGATTTGAAATAAAACACACACTCATTTTTTCAATGATTGATGGAAAAGTAGTTATAATTTTATTTGTTTAAAATTAATTTTAAAAATATTATAATAAGCTATGTTATATCAGGTATGTAGTGCTATAACAAATACTTCTTGTCAATCGTGCTATATATGTGGATGTAAGCCATCTGAAATGAATAATTTAACATTTGTATCAACAAAAAAGTGCAATATGGATAATATGAAGTTTGGTTTGTCAGTATTACATGCTAATATACGATTTTTTGAATGTTTGTTGCACTTGTCGTATCGGTTGGAAATACTAATTTGGAGAGTAAGTATATTTAGTTTTTAATTATTTATTATGTTATTTATTAACTTATAATATATACAAATAATTGTATTATTATAGGTCATTTCAAAAGAACATAAACTACAAATGGAAATACGAAAAAAATTTATTCAAGAAAAGTTTCGATCTGAATTAGGATTATTGGTCGATGTTGTACTACCAGGTTTATAAAATTAAGTCTAGCCAATTATCATGTAAATCATAATCTTCATTTGTATAATTTAGGGTCTGGCACAACTAACGATGGAAATACTGCGCGTACATTTTTCCGCGAACCAAAAAAAACCGCAGAAATTACAGGATTAAATGAAAATCTAATTACTAGGTTTAGTTATATTTTAACAACAATTTCTTGTGGGTATGAAGTTAACATAGACAAATTTGATGAATATGCAAAACAGACAGCAAAACTATTTGTAGATTTATATCCGTGGTTCTACATGCCGACCAGTGTACACAAAGTGTTGATGCACGGAGGTGATATTATACGTGCAGCTCTTTTACCAATAGGTTCGGATATTGTTATTGCATTAATAGATTATAATATGTATGACATTGCGTTTATATATGATTTTATTTTAGGTCAATTATCTGAAGAAGCTGCCGAAACTTGTAATAAGGAATTCAAAAGGATCAGGTTTCATCATACAAGAAAATCATCTCGTGTTAATACAAATACAGATTTATTCCAAATGTTATTGGTATTATCAGACCCTAAAATATCAACGATTCGTAAACTACCAAAAAAAAAACCACATGACCTTCCGATAGAGGTAAAATCACTTTTGGTATTAGAAAATATTATCAGTAACGAAGAAGAAGAAGAACACTTTGAAAAATCATCTATCGAACAATTAAGTGATAGTAGTGAAAATAGTGATAATGACCTAGATTTAAGTAGTTTAAGTTTATAAAGTCTATTTACCTTAAAAATTATTTTTTTTTTATAAATACAAATTAATTTACTAAAATAATCATTTTGGCGTGCTAGAATTGATTTCATCCCACTGTGGGCCGCCGGTCCGCCGCGTACTAGTCCGCCGGTCCGCTGATAGTCAAACAGAATGCGGACTATTTGAGCGAACCCGTTTGAAAACTGCACTAAAGTGTACTGCCAGTTATTTTTTATTTTTACTCTTTCACTTTTCTGTTTTAATATTACAAAATGTCATGTAGTTCTTCCGACGAAGAAGAATTACTACTTCTCCTTGCCTTAAGTCAAGCAAGAAAAAAAAAAGAAAATGGGTACATGAAATAAACCAAAAAAAGAAAGAATTCGGGGAGTTTCACCGACTGTGCAGTGAATTGAGTTCTTTTGAAGACCGATTTTTTACATATTTTCGAATGTCTCGAGAACAGTTTGAGAATTCACATACTCTTTTAGAAAATAAAATATCGAAACAGACTACTAATTCTAATAATATTATACTTGACTAGTATAGTATATTTTTTAGAATATTATAATTATAATATAATATATAACTAGTATAGTCCGCCGTCTGTTCAACCAGCATGATGCATTTAAATAGTGCACACGGTCCGCGGCGGACCGGCGGCCTGACCGCGCGGACAGTCCGCTTTCTGTTTGACCGGAACTTAAACGTTACATGAATTCAAACGCCAATAATTGATAACATGAATAGTAGTAATAATAATATTTTCTCTATTAGTCCCCGTCGGAATCGGCGGACTGTTTTGATAGACAACAACCAATCCTAAAACTGGTCTATGACGTGTTGGAACAACCGTCCGATAGTTTGAGTTTGCGTTTAGGGTGTGTTGGAACGGAAAAATTATACTGCGCATGCTCCCGCCAGTTCTATGATAGTTTGACCGCTTGTTGGAACAAACCTATTGTATAATATAATTAGTAATTATGTAGTATGTTTGTACATTTATTTATATTATTCAAGAAAAAGCTAACATTAAGCTCATCAGAATGAGAGATAATTTCATTAAAAAATATTGCATACCAGTGTATTTATTAAATTTCAAATATTTCATATTATATTTTAGGTCTACGCTTATAAGCCCTTTCAATATGGCGGACCATATATTTAGGCGGCCTTAAGCCCTGTTTATTTTTCTTATCAGTTTCCATTCTGATGTAGTCTATTCTGTGATGAAACTATATTAATATTTATGGAGATAAAATATTGCCTAGAGTCAGGATACCCCCCAAAAAAAAATTCCAAAATACGCCACTGAAGGTAATTAATGTAAGAAGATGTTTTTTGTAAATAATTTAGCTTAATAAATAAATTTAAATTGCAGTTGTGCCATTTAACGTTTCGTAACGATTGGAGTTCTATCAGTAATATAATTTTAAGTTGAATCATACAGTTGGTAACACCAGCTCGATTCAAAAAGGGTCCTAATTGGTTAACGGTCAACGGCTTACGGCAAACAATGTCCAACTTATCTGGCATGTATGAATTTGTGTTCGTTAAATTTAGTTTATACTTACTGACGTATATTTAAGTTGGTATTTTTACGTTTTTGTAGTATTTCTGTAAGTTTTTATGTATTATACTCTATAATTTGTGCATTTTTAGTATTGAACGTAAGTTGTGTACCTGAATGATCTTACTGTTGCTATTGCATTTTCACGTTGAGATATATGCTGAAGTTCGTACGCTAATTGCTTAAACACAGGAGTTAACCGTAAGTCAAGTTTTCTACGATTTACTTCATTGTTACAATAACTGCCAGTCGGTCTAAAGTTTACAAAGACTGATTTATTTGAAGTCAAACTACGATTCTAATATTTATTCTATTGTGAGTTATATACTAGATTAAATATACTATTTATTTTTTAAACAGTAATCTATATTAGTACCTATAATTATTAATAATGATGCTTTGGTGTTAATTCACACGCGACTGGATTAAATTACACTAAATTGCCCCATAAATACAATTTTTTTTCTTTTTTCATGTTTTTTGCATGTATAATAAGATTGTACTTTCTAAAAAATTCAGTTGATCTTCCTTTAGAAGTTGTGGTAAAAAGAACTTTAAAATATTCTAAAATAATTGAATATTTTTTTTCAAAATGTGTGTATTTTTATGCTTGATATGCCAGTTAAATTAACAAATTTCCATTGTTCTTACTTTTTTTAGTATTAACCTATCCTATTACATTGGAGGTAGTTTTTCATTACAAATTCAGGATTGTTATCAATTTAATTGGGCTCTTGCAGCTTTGATAATGTATGTACAATTGACAATTATTAAACTGAAATTGTCCCCCATTGCACAGGAAGTAGATTTGTGGATTTGTCTTAACTATATATAATTGTACAATATTCAAGTATTATAATTGTAATTGTTTAATATACAAGTTGAATATGCATAATGTATTTTATCCATATGTATACCTGATTTGGAATTATGTTTTTTGACCATACATTTAAAAAAATGTTAAACCAACTTTTTTGAAAATATCTGATTAAAATGTAAAAACATGTAATTTGTTGGGAGCTAAACTGTATTTGCTCCTAAATTGCTTATTCCTAATATTATTTTTGTTGTTTTTTTGCTGAAATTTACTATCTATCCCTATATTGTATTTGCAATTAAATTTTGACTATTACTATATTACAGTTTATGAATTGAAACTGTGGAAAATTTCAGCCTTTTTATCAATTCTAATATCAATGTTGTTTTTGTTACATTAAATCACCAATAAAAAGAACCTATATGATTTGTAAGTCTTGACAGCCCTGTGATTTAACTACATTTTTCCAAACTCAATTGTTTTGTCTAATGTTAATGATTTTGTTTAGTTTTTCATATCTACCTTTTTTTTAACATAATTTTTTGTTTTAATATAATATATGCAAATAAATAAGAACATTTATTATACAATTTAATTCTTTGTTCATATTCATACGTATTTCTTTATTCATATATTTTGAGTACTTTTTTAGTACATCTACATATATTATCAGTAATAAACTTATTGCTAAAAATTATACTATATTTAACTATTTATATTATATTGAGAACAATCTTAGATTATTATTTATGTCTACGGAATCCTAATTTGATCTTTAAATGGAATTACCTATTTGATGTTGTAAAAACTAAAATGTTAACATTTTTTTTTATAAGAGTAACAAGTAAATTATTCAACCAAATAGGTAGTAATGTTATGCATTCCTCAAAATAATGTAAATTTTTTTAGTTAATGATATCCAGATTATATTTTAATTATTTCAATGATCTTTATACTAGTTAATAGAATTTAGTAGAAAAAAAAATGTATATTTCGTTTTTCTTTTACCATTCAATACTATAAAAATATAAAGCTATAAAACTACATTAAACTTATTTTTAAATTAGTTTATTGTTATTAAATTAGATTATTTTAATTTTAGGTTATTATTTAAAGAATTAAGATGAATGATTCTAGAGAAAATCATTCAACTGGTTCTTACGTTGAACCAAGAGTTCCGAGTATTACTGGTTTTGGACAAAGAAAAATAAATGGTAAACCTAAGATAGTACTGAACTATTCTTTAGAAAAATGTAATGACAATTCTGGAACTCCAAAAATTGATGTATGTTTACGCTTAAAACCACGAACATATAGTATTCCAAGTAATGAGGTAAGCATAAGGTATAATTCTCTATTTAACATATATACTGTGTGTGGTGCCAATTGGAATCCTATGAGTATGTTAGCAATGCGGAAGGCATAGAATTTTATTATATACTATTGGTAAATTTGTAATTATTCAATGTGCATAGCTGAATGTGATTTTATTCTTAACCCACACTATTTAGAATTTATCTAAATAGAAACAAAAACCTCTATATAATAAAATTGAAAAATATCCATTGATGTTTCTTAAGAATGTTAGCAAACAAATAAATGAGTAGCTGTTTCCTTAAATGCCTTAGCTGCAGAATTTTATCTATAATCACTGACCTCTAGTAAGTTATAAAGTGATGTAACTTTTGTTTATAAATGAATAAACTATAAACTATTTCGCATCAAAATCTTAAGTAAAATAAAATTTAAAATTCCAATATTTAATGCAAGAATTATTTTCCTCTTGGTCCCAAAAATAATAGTAAATATAACCAATAATAGTCCAGGGTATCACCTTTTAGAAGCTTGTAACAATATACTACACTTTTTTTTTCTGATTTTCATTTTAAATTAAAAAATATATAACGTTAAGTAATATTCCTTAAATCATTGTATTATACATACTTATGTAATTTTTATTTCTTTTTTTACAAAAACTTTATTTTTCTTACATTTTTTTTTTTACATTTGATATGTATACTGTATGTTTCACTCATATGGTAACACGAAATATTTCCGTCCAATAAGTTGATTGAAATGAGGTTTTTTTAGGGAGCTAGGGAATTCTTAAATATACATTTTGTGATCATTTTCAAATTTGTAATCCTTTTATTCTGCTCATGGGCAATCAAAATTTAATTTTTTTAAATGGCAACACCTATTTTCAATAACCGATTCTAATACACCAATTTTTTTGAAGTAATTTTGATATATAAACTTTTTTCCTATCCCAAAAATTAACTGAATTACAGTAATCTGGTGTTAAGATCAAAATTATTTTCATGCATGTAATAACAATTTTAAAATACTTCTTTATGCAGGTTGATACATTAACAATTTTAAGTGATACCACTGTTGCTTGTTCCAGTGGAAATGCACGTGAAGATACAATTGAGTAAGAATTTTATATATTTATCCTTAAGTGGTTTTAACAATATTAATTTTGTTTTTAGGTACATGTTTTCCAGTGTATTTGGTCCTGAAGTTGATCAAAAAAAATTTTTTGACACTTGGATATATGATAAAGTATTACGGTTTTTGAATGGAAATAATGAATTATTATTTGCTTATGGTACAACAAATGCTGGGAAGACATATACTATCCATGGTTATATTAATTTAATAATTATTTTTATTATAATCAGTTAATGAACAATTAAATTTTGTTTTTACAGGAAATTTAAATGACCCTGGTATCATTCCTAGAACTCTTTTGCTAGTCTTTAACACATTAAATAATAAACTGATGACTCAGTGCAAGTATAAACCTGATAAAGTTATTGCCGCACATATATTAGATGAAAATTTAATCAAAGCTGAAGAAAGTTTTCGTGATAATATTTTAAATAATTGGTGCAATGAAAAAATCCAAGTAAATTTGAAATAAAAAGTGTCATTGTCTAAATACTTTTTTTATTTTTTTTATATATTTATAGGAGGGTTTTAAATCTTCTGATACGCATATTGATGAGGGTCACACAATTCATAGTATGGATCATTTGACAAATAATAGTATAACAAAAATGTTTGATTTGATAAAAGATGTTGAGAATGTAACATTAGATCATGGTGATGTTTTCTATACAGTTTGGGTTTCTTACTCTGAAATTTATAATGAATCCATTTATGATCTTTTGGTAACTTACTCGCCTAAACAGAAAAGAATCCCTCTCAAACTTTCACTTGATCAAGATAAAAATGTATATGTAAGAGGTATGTAAATTTTTACGTTTATTTAAAAGTGCTTAAAAATATGTTTTAAAAAGATATTTCATAATAATAGTGAGCTAATGTTATTTATTATTTTTTTTAGATCTAAGTCATGTATTTGTTCGATCTGCTGAAGAAGCATATAAAGTTATGTCCTTTGGTAAAAATAATTTAAAAATTGCAAGCAATAATTTGAATAAGTCTTCCAGCCGTTCACATTGTATTTTCACTATGAAACTAATGAGGGTAGAAAATATTGAAAATCCTAAAACAGCTGTTATTAGCAGGTTTAATTAAGAAAAAATAAATAAATATTATCTGTATTAGTTTTAAAAGAATAATAACTTGTTTTTAGTATTTCATTTTGTGATTTGGCGGGCTCTGAACGTCTTAAAAAAACATTGAACATTGGTGATCGTCTTGTGGAATCTAAGAATATAAATACTTCACTATTAGTACTGAACAAGTGTTTCTCTGTGTTACGGTAAGTTTAACCACAAAAACTTGAATTTATTATATGTATATTATTATTTATTCTTGTTCTTTTAAGTGAAAATCAAAAGCGGGGCGAAAATAATTTGGTTCCATATAGAGAATCTAAATTAACCCAAATTTTCCAAACTGCCTTAACAGGCTGTAATAAAACTGGTATATCAATGGCAGTCAATGTTGATACATCTCCTAGCTTATTTGAAGAAACCAAACAAGTATTATTCATGTCTGCTATTGTACGTTCAATTACTAAAAGCAAGACCAAAACAGTTTCCAAACCAAGACCGAGTTTTGTTATTTGGACAGCAAATAATTGCAAAAACATAGATCAAACTAAATCTAAACTGAGTAATAATAAATATATATTAATATTATATAAATGCTTGTATTTGTGAGACAGTAAATGTATGTTGTTTAGATTTAATTAATGAAGATGAAAACTTGGATGAATCAAATTGTGTAGAGGAACCAATGGTCTGTAAAACGATAATCCATATAACTATTTCTTACATATTGAATAGCAAGAATTTTATTTTTTTTAGATATCTTATAATGACTTTGAAATACGGTTAAAAGAAGAACAAACCAAACTTCGACAGCAATTAATTTCAGAATTTCGTGTTATCTTAGATCGTAATGAGAAATTTTATAAGTAAGTATATTAGTTTTGACAAATTAACTTAGTCTACAATTATTTATTTTTAGAGAACAAAAAGCAACTATGATCAAAAATAGGACAGAAATGTATGAAAATAAAATTAAACGATTAAAAGATTATTATTTGGGAGAAATAAAAGAAAGAAATGAAAAATTGGCGGTAATTGATTTATTTATTCCAAGTTAGATTTAAAAGAA
This sequence comes from Sipha maydis, assembly GCA_034509805.1. Classification (NCBI taxonomy): domain Eukaryota; kingdom Metazoa; phylum Arthropoda; class Insecta; order Hemiptera; family Aphididae; genus Sipha; species Sipha maydis. Next base: position 211,665 of record JASXSY010001186.1, read on the forward strand.
GGTTAAATTTAATTTTTTTAAATTTTCATTTAATCAGAATATTCAATCAAACCCAGTTAGCCTAAATAACCGTGAAAGTGATAATAGAAGTACCATGGAAAACTATGAATTTAGAATTGGTGAACTTGAAGTACAAAATGAAGAGTTGCTTGCAGAACTTAATGTAATATATTTTAATGCACATGATTTAATTCATACTGTAATCAAATGTTTCGCTTTATAGGCTTTAAAAAATACACAGGATATGAGACATGAAGAACTCAATGCTAAGAATCAAGAAATTGATGTAAATATTTTTGTTCTTTCCGAATTTAATGGTTACTTTTTATTTCCATTATCTTTATTTAATTTAGAATTATAAAATCATGCTGAAAGAAGCAACTACTGAGTATGAACAATTAGAATCGGTTATAAATGAAATGAATAATCGAGTTGATGAAATATATCAAGATATGGATGAAAAAGTAAGTATTATATTTAATTATTACTTGAGTGTTAGTAATATGTATGTATATTGTTATTCTAAGAAAGAATGATTTAAATAAAAAAAAAAATTTCCCGTTTTTTTGTAAATTTTTTATCGTTTTTTTCGATTTTTTTAAAAAGTATTGAAAAAGTTGGATTTTTGACTAGCCAAAGTACCATCTACATTTACTTTCCTTTCAGAAGAGTTGCTGTTTAAGCAAATCGAAGCATTTTACTGCCAAAAAAGTTGTCAGACACAAAAAAAAAAAAAATAAAAAAAAACACATCATTGTAAAACCAATAGATTCCATCACTCCGTTCAGAATCTAAAAAAAAAAAATTGTTATACGTTAAAATTGCAAGTTTTAATAACACGAATTATTTAATACTTATCCAGTTCTGTATTTGCGAGATTAATCTTGTAATAATTTACTGCTTCTAAAAAAATTTATTGAAATTAATTACATGCATTGTTGAAAAAATAAAAATAAAAAATTATTGATATAAAGATAAAAGATACAAGGTAAAAAATTATCTAGTAGCTTATAGATAACCTAGTGTTAAAATTTTGAACCTTAAGTATGAACAGAAAAATTTTTATGCATTTTTATCTACAAAATTATTTGCAAATTATCGTGATTTTTACACATTTTATACAAATTTGAGCTTTAAGGACTTATAAAAAAAAATTGTTACTTACGATTTTAGATTTTTTTTTATCAGTTAAGGAACAACTTATAAGAAACCTTGTATTAAATTTTCAAGATTTTCTGGCCGGCCAAAAAATTTTTTTCTTTATTTAAAAAAAAAAAAATACTTAAAAAAATTGAAAATTTCAATTGTCTATAAATAGCTCAATAAAAGTCTTGAAAATTTAACACACATCATTGTAAAACCAATAGATTCCATCACTCCGTTCAGAATCTAAAAATATTCAATTGTAAATATGGATTTTAATTTTTGCTAGTTTTAAAAACAAATACACTATATATTTTAGTATATTTTAAGGCTTATGATCTAAACATAATTTTGTTAAATTAACAGTTTTTAATTATTAATAGCATATTTCATATTAATATAAAAACCTGAATAATTTGATGAAATAAAAATTGAATGATTCCTTTGTGTTTAAGAAATTTTTTAATCTGATAAGGTAAAAGTATAATATTTAAAAAAAAAAAAATGTTTTTAGGATTTAGAAATAGAAAGATTAACTGGTTCATTAGAAGCCAAAGATAATATTATTGCTGACATGGAACAACACCAAGAAGAAATGATAGCAGAGGCTGTAAGATCATATTTCTTTATTAAGTAGTATTTTACATTTTAAATACTTTTCATGTATTGGATATTTTTTTATGTTAATCAATAAGATTAATAATTTATTCCAGTAGGCAAAATGCATTTTTTAGTTTTGGTGTTCTCAATCAAATTTGATCTGTTTAAACATTTTGAATATTTTTTAGGCTGAAAAACAAATACTTAAATACATGGATGAAAAATTAAAAATAATTCATGACCTGGGAAACACTATTGAAAAGTTACAAATTAAGAACAACAAATATAAAGAGACAAATTCTCAAATTTCTCAACAATACTCGAATTTGAAAAAACAATATATGAATATGGTATAAATAATATTTTTATTAATAGTAAATTTCTTTTAGCATACTAATTTTATTTGATTTTGATTTTAGTCTAAAACACTTGATGAATATAAAAATTATAATGAAATTATTTCAAAATTATCAGGTAATATGATTATGTAATAATTTAAATAATAAATATTTGTACTTTATCTTAAATATAAATGTACAATTTATTCCTATTTTTTAGGATAACAGTAATATATTTTATGCATGAATTTTGCCAATTAATTTAAGGCAATATGCATTTAATATAATTTTAAATATTGCCCATACATTTATTAGATGTTGTTTCTAAATACTAAATAAAATGCCAAATTTATCGAGCTTAATAATAATATAAATATTAATTTACTTTGTTAATTTTGTTTTTTCCTGCCTTCAATAAATCGCTTAACACTTCTTTTTAAATTATATATTATTTGATTTCTTAATTGTTATCTATTACAAAATTGTAAAATAATTATATTAACTCATAATTTTGTTAATCATATAAAAAGGTTTTAGTATTATTAATAAAATATTTTTTACATTATTTAATGTAACATTCAGAAAAGTTGTTACTTTTAACATATGGTCTACTGAACTATGCTTTAACTAGTATAATTAATATTTAATTTTTGTACACTGAAATATTATAAATTATTATCTTATTCTATCTAACAAACATTTTGATTAATATCAATGCAGGTCTGAAGTTACTATTAACTTATAGAATTGAAATTAGATATTTAGAAATCCTGGGATTGTTACTAATCCCAGTATTTTTAAAACCTAAATTTAGGTTGGTTCCCAGTATACCAAGATTTTAATATTTAATTATGTTGATTAATAATATTTCTATATCTTGCATGTTATTTTTATTATAAAATCAAACTATTTTATTTTGTAGAAAAAGATGTAGAAATAGAAAAACTACAGAAACAAAAGGAAGAATTAGAACTGAAACTAAAGTAATAACCTTATAAAAAAAAGTATTTAATCATCATATATTCATAATTTTTCATTTTACTACAGAGAAGTTGAGGTAACAGAAAAGAAACCTAAGACCAAAAGTATTGGAGTATTGGTTGATTTAAGCAATATTGGTTCAGTAAGTTTATTTTTATCTAATATTTTACCAAAATTATAATCTTTATTTCTTATTTATATTTTAGCCTTTGCGATTTCAAACTGAATATGGAGAAAAGGAAAATAAAGTAAAATTTAAATATGGACAATTGTTTAAATTATTTTTACATAATATGTTACTTTTGTGTTTTGTTTGTATTTAGTTAGTGAAATCTGAATCAAAATCTGTACGAAAATGCAGAACAGCTACAAAGTAAGTTAAAAATAAGAATAAAGCTGATTTAACCTACTCCTTGTCAATCTAAATTTTTATCATGAATGTTATAACTTTTATAACTTAATCACTACAAAACATAAAGTTTGAAATTAGCTTCATTTTTTTGAGTTCAATAAATAATAAAATATTTATTAAAATAATTTTTATTTTTTACAGAAATAAGAAAAATTTGGAGCCAAGTATGTTTTTATTAATATTTATGTAGTTAATTAAGTTGGTAGGTTTGGTAAGATATATAATAAAAATGTTGAATTTTTAGTTTGTATTAAATTAGTGTTACAAATTTTAATTAGAAGAAGAAATCTTTTTGATTGATCAAAAAACCATTGGTAGTAACTATATTATTTATTTTGGGTTTTTTCTGCTTTTAGAAAGAGTTGACTAAAATATACCAGTACATCACTTCTATTGTAATGAAAATTCTAATTTATTGGTGTGATGACTTTAAAAAAAAAATTTTTTTATAATCTTTTAATAAAAAGTCTTTACTCAATATTAATTAACAGAAATTACAATATTCTTAAAATTATATACATTATAAACATTCATAATATTTATTTGTTTAATATATTTTTATACATATATACAGGTTATACTCTTGATGACAAAATGTTGGATGAAGCAATTGATAATATTCCTTATAGCACACGTAAACGTAAATTATTTGACAGTAAATCAATTTTGGCTGAAAGGTCCAATGTGACCTCCGTAAGTATTAATGATTTATGTTAGTAGAGGCGGAAATATAAATTTTTACACCTGATGAAAATTTTGAAATCTTAATGAATTTAAAATCATATTTAGAATCAAGTATCTTTCCCTACAATATTTTTTTTAATAATTGGTGTATATTTATATTTATTGAATTTTAAACATATCATCATTAAAAAAGTTAAAAATATCAAACCAGTAATTAATAATAGATTACATACTATAAAAATAACACCCTCTTCTATTTTACACCCTTGGATGAATCCCCATCTTTACTTGTGAGTATAATATTTAAATTTTTAAATTTGTTAAAACAGGATAACATTTTGGATTCAGTACCTACTCCATCTCGAGCATTATTTCAAATTTCCAAATTACGTGTTAAAAAATAAATCATTAGTCTTTTTTTTTGTATACATATATTTATAAGTTTTTGAAATTATTTTTGCATTTATAAACCATGACAATGGAAAGGTTTGATACATTTTTTTTTATTTAATAATTTATCATAATGCTTTATTAAATTATAACTAATTTATGTAATGTATTGTATTCATGTGTTTGTAATTCTGAATCAAATATAGATCATTTTTGTAATTTAGTACATTTATAAATTGTTTGTTATTACTTATTACTATTTATTTATTTATTGATAGTAAAGGGAATCTTTTGTAACTGAGGATTGCTAATAATATAATTATGGATAAAGTGAAATATAAGTTGAGTTCAGACTAAATACCATTATTGACTCATTCAGCACCATCAATTATACAATTTCTATAAATATATTATTTTTAATTATAACACTACATTAAATTTTAGTAAAGACAAGAAATACCTAACAACTATTTCATAATACAAAATCGTTGATATAATAGTAAAATCATATTTTTTAATAAGATTGATTGAACTTTTAATAATTGAAAGTAATTTATAGGTTTCTTAGCACCCAACAAAATTTATATGATTAACCTCCGTATAAATGCTAATATATTTTTGGACATGTAGTCAAGGGGTAACTGCCCAGATAGCAATGTAATATTAATATAACATTTCAGGAATGTTTTAAACATAATAATTACCTTGTGAGAATGTTTCATAATCATTTCCACATCATTAATAAATGTTCCTATAATATTCTGACATAATTATTTGGCCACAAAAGTAATGTTAGGTTAACATTATTTCAAAATGTTCTTATAACATTACCTTTTATCATTCCCATAAAATTATTTTAGTAAATTCTGATAACATTAGCCCATAACATTCTCATTAAGTTATGTTTGCAAATTCTAATAACATTCTAATTCAATTATATCAAGAACATCTTATGAGTATTCTTTTTTAAAGACTTATAAAATGTTTAGGAATATATTTTGAAGAATAATAAAAGGTTACTGTGTTAAAATTAAAACAATTTTTCAAGTTAATTAATATAATATTTATTTACAATTTCAAAACAGTTATTTAATATGATGTTATTTTTTTTCTTCCTTATCTCTAATTCTGAATTTTGAATGATCGAACCAATCACGTAATGGGGCCTCAATTTTTTGATCTAGAACTTAAATATTGAATGTTCATTCTCACAGCATCTTAAACATTAAATGATTAAACAAACTTAATTTAAAGAGAATTAATAATTAAATTAAAAATAAAAAGACATTAAGGCTAACATTATTCATAAGAAAATAACAGATTAAATGAGTTTATGCATGTTTAAAAGATAGAAAATAGGAACATATTATTTATTTTTTTATTTTATTTAAGTGGTAATAGTATATATAGTCGGGCCACAGAGAGATCACTACTGGGCAGCGACCAAAACTCGTCTATTTAAGCGCATTCTCATTCCTATCACTAAACCTGATATTTTAATTTTATTAATTATATATAGGAATATAATTGTAGGTATGATATGTATAAGATATGAAAATTTATATCAATATTAATAAATGTACATATTTTTTACAAAGAATAAATTAAATAATTTAATATTTCATTTATTGTATTTATAATAATATTCTTACCAATAAGTATGCGATACATTTTCAGATTTCTAAATGTCTTATTATGTTTAAATCCAGTTAAAGAGTAGTTTAAGTAGTTTAAGAGCTATGTATCATTACACAAACGTGAAATTATTCTTCGCACACTTGTTCAGATTGTTATAATCTACTAATAATGATAACTTACAAACCTAAAATAAATAAATTGAATATTGAAATATGCAAGCTAATTCATGAATACATAAAATTCAAAGCCATAGAAGTAATAAATTATTACGTAATCAATAAATAAGTTATAAAATATTATTGTACCAATTAATTTTTAAAATTTATATCATCAATTTTGTTTTCTATATCTACAAGTTGGTCTTCAGTAGTTATAAGAAAAATATTCATATCCAAAATACTAAGTTTTGGAGAACCTGTTGATAAATAATTATTTTCATTTGATTATGATATGAGTGCTTGAACTTTTTCATTTGTGTCTTTAACAATATGCATCATAGCACTAATATTTTACTAAAAATGTGTTAAATAAATAATAACAAATTTTTGAAAATCTAATAAACATAACAAAGTTATAAAATAATTATGAATTACCTATTATATTTTTGGTTCTATTATTATAAGAAATGCTTAATTAATTATAAATGCCTACTGAAAATTAAAAAGCAATTATCTACAACACAAGACTAATATTGTTGTTTGTATAACAACTGAAGGGCAAGATTGTCAAAACTACTTGACACTCCTGAATATTATGTAACATATAAGATTATCATTAAAGTTAGCAACAGTTTATACTTTTATTTTAAGTGCGTAGTAATAAGATATAATTTATTTATAATTCTGAATAATAATTAACATATTATATGAATTTAATTTTATATTACCATGAGTAGACATGAAAGCATTATCATTAACATTCAATCCGAGATTCAATGACTGATGTACCTACATCTCCTGAAGTTGATTCTATAACAAAAATAGTACAATATAGGTATACTTAAATATTTTTTTTTACTTTTATTATTATATACTATTATATAATACTGACCACCATTATTAACCATTTTACTATTTTCATTTAAAACCAAAGTTCTAGTCACATTTGTTAATCTAACTTTATTAGTGGTTTTGCCACAAACATTAGAATTATTGAATTTTCCAGGTGAATCAAATGAACCTTGTTCAAATTTAGTTCGCTCTTTTTCATTTAATGCATTAACTTTCCAGATTTGTGTGTTAAGTGAACTTAATACAACATTTGTTTCATGTTTAGAAATATGTTTTTATGAAGATGAATCATCATGACTATTAAACGTGAAAAAAAATTACAGCAATTTCAAACAAAAAATTGAAATTCCGTGTATATTAAGTATTATAAATAAATAACTATTTATTTATACATTTTATTTTTGAATACAAATGTGATAGTTTTATTATATAGTTATAATTACTATTTTGATTAATTCCTTCATAATTTAAGCATTTCATTTCCCAATTTGGACCAATATCTGAATCATCTTGGACATCACTCATTAACTCATCATGATCTAAATCAATATTAGCATTTTCATTATCTATTTCTATAAATCTATCAATATTTTTGTTTGAAAATATAGGACTACTTTTTGATTGTATCACTGTAGGATCTGAAAATACAATTATTATTTAATATTAAATGGTATAATATTTAAGTTAAACATCGATTAGCAATACAAATCATCACTATTTAAATATTTAGTAGTATTATAAAATGTAGAATATTTATTTTTTTTGTATTAAAATTAAAATCTAATAAAATAAATATATACATATTTTAAAAACTAACTTAATGAGCAAACATCTTTGAATAAGGGAGGTGCATTATTTGTGCTTATTAATCGGCCATCAGAGCTTATTATTTTTTTCTTTCGCTTTATGACTTCATCTTCTGTAGATAAATTAGAATTAATAGCTGCTGTTGGTAGTTTTTCTCGTGCTTCAGTTAATGTTGATTTAGTAGAAATCAAGTTAAATAATTAAAAATGTCATAATAGAAGATTTGTATTAATAGTTACCAAAGCTTTTATTTCCCAATGTACGTGCTGGATAATATATAAAATCTGTTTTATTTGGTTTATACCTATTTTTAATTAATTGTTTTATATTTTTTGATGATTTTGGCCAAGCATAAAATCCTTTTTTAACCCATGTATTGGGCACTGCTTCAATACTATCATTCTTATAAAATAATACGATTTCCCTTCGATCCATCTGTAAATCAAAAATGAACATATTAACAATAAAATAGAAGAAAATAAATATCAATTAACAGTAAGATTTTAAAAGAAAAAAAGTTAAATTCATTATATTTGATTTTAACATTTATCAAAATAATTATTAATGTTCTTCAATAAAATCAATATAATTTTATCAGTTATATTTATATCATGAAATTATAAAAAATTATACCTGACGAGACAATTTGTTTTCCGGTATGTATTACTGGTACAGCAATCATTTTTCTATCATGATTGAAAATCATAATTTTTCTTTTTATGTCTGTGATATTCAAATAATTTTAAATTTCTGATAAATTTTGGACAATGCACATGTCTAGTATAATGGAATTTATTGGTAAAAAGGTGAAGTACGATTACATTTTTTTCCAATTAAATAAAATATTGTCATTCATTCCTATAGTATTAATACACTTAACAACCTCACCATATTTTGTTAAAATAAAACTATCTGATTCTTTTTGTATTTTAATAACAATATGAATATTATTGAAAAATAAACTGTTATACTGAAATCCAAAAACATTATCTATTAATGGACCATTTGCATGAGGTCTTTTAAGAATTGGTTTCTGATCTAATTGTATACTTTTGAAAATGTTCACATTAATTGATTTTATTTAGGAATATCTATTGGTAATAATATAATATAATTTTGATATAGTAAAATCATTTCCCCTTGACTATATGCATTTAGTTTGTTTGGGAGTTATGAAAAAGTTATTGTTGTTTTGGAAATCCGGGCCTTTAAAAACCCGTTTACCCTCTAAAGATATTAAAGATCTGTCAAAATCTTTACTAGTATTAAATACTGATATTCCATCTGATTTTGTTAGAAAGAGTAGAAGTCTTTTTGAAGTTGGACGTTGGAAAGCTGTTGAATTACGTTTTTTTTTATTCTATTCAGGACCAGTTGTTTTAAAAGCTCTAATGAATGTTATTCTCATTTTATGTCTTTAAGTATTGCTATGATTATACTTCTTAGTCCAAATCACAAATCACTAGTCAATTATGCTAGACATCTACTAGATTTCTTTGTGAAACAGTATCAACATTTATATGATAAACACCTTTTATCACATAATATCCACACTTTATTACATAATTACATTTATGTGATGATTATGATCAATTTGGACCACTTGGTCAATGTAGTGCATTTATTTTTGAAAATCATCTGAAAGAATTAAAATCATTGGTAAGAAAACATGAAAAGCCATTGGAACAGGTTATAAATAGATAGATATTTACATTTATGACATTTACACATTAATTAATGATAACTTATAGCATAAGCTCTACTATTCAAAATGAAACCATCGAATCAATGGGTTCTGTAATTAAACAAAAAAATTGTTGATAGAGTAAAACTTTCTAAGTATTTTTCAGCAGTTACTTCTGCCACTCCAGAACGCACGTTCTCTACTCTTAAAAGAATAAAAACTTGCCTGAAATCAACAATATCTCAAGAAAGGCAAAGTAGCTTAGCTTTTAGAAATGTAATAACCCAACAATAAAAAGGGGGGTAATAACCCAAAGATGGAAAGGTTATAGGGTTATAAGGGGGTTGATTACCTTCCTCCTTGTTTAAGGGAGGGTTCTCGGGATTACAAAGGTTCGAGAACCGATCAGTACAACTAAATAGTCTGGCAAGCTAGACAAAATAGCACTTACTTGTTTGTGTAGATACTCTGGTGTCGATGATCTGGACACTTATAATTACTGTAGGATGATGGTGAGGTTGAAATGAAGTGAGACAGACACAGGTTTTGATGTACTGAAGCTGGACACTTTTCAACACTCGCACAGACAGTTCAAAACAAGTTTGAAAGTATAAAAATCGCACGTTATAGCCACTCGACATAAAATGCTTCTTAGACAATCTTATGGTCCGTGTGCCCACACTGACGACCTAAGATCAAGAAGCGTTTTATTAATCTCACGGTCCGTGTGCACACACCGACGACCTAAGATCGAGAGCCTCGAAAAGGGTATTGTATCCCTGTTATTTAGGAACGTATGGCGGGATGGACGTCGGACCGGTCCCTTTGAAGATTTGACCTACTCATGGTGTCAATAGTGTATTGTTTGTTTATATATGAAATATTTGTGTTGTATGTGCGGGTATCGAAAGAACCGTTATTTATTAATTTTACAATTTTAAGATGGAATATTGTACTCGTACATTATAACAATTAGTTCGTACAATTTTGAACCTTCGAATGATGCACATCATTACAGAAACATAAATAAGGAAGAAAATGTAACTGTGGAGGAAATAGCACAAATTTTCATAAATAACTGCCAGGAGAATGCAACTACAAGACTGGTCAAAATAATAGACAATACTTAAATTGTACTTTATTTAATAAGTTTAATATAATATATTATGTACTTAAAAATTGTTACATTACAATTAAATATTAAATATAATATACTAAAATGTATGATTTTAGTGTTTAATTTGGTGGTTCCCCACCCTTGGGAGATTTCTAGCTACGCCACTGAGGACGGGCGTTTACATTTTGAATTTGACTTCCACGAATACATCTACGACGAAGTAAATCATAATTAGTTTATTGCCATGAGTCCTTTTATTTTGGAGACGGCCATTGAATGTGTTCCCGATCCACGCATATAGTCATAGTACACATGCTTGTGCACCGAACCGGTAAATGAGACGAAATGTTAACATCTAAAGACTTTTAGGCTGACCCGATTTCCATACTGTGTCTTTACTCTATTCACTATAGAACTTTACACATCTTTACGAGACCACGATTCATCCGATTTCCGAAAAGTCACAATACTTCCAGAGAAGACCACATTTCACCAAATCTAACGAATAGCACGGCACTAATATACATCGAGTTGCCTCTTGTTTATTGGTTACTGATGAATGTAGATTCTTAGTATCACTAATATCGCAACCCGACCGTTAAATAGTAAGCTATTGAACGGTTCCGAAAAATCAAAAATGTTCGCCAATAATAAGATGGTTACCGAGGAATATAACTATTTTGAATTAAAAAAATCCTGATTTGAATGTCGAATTGCCATCCGGCGCACCGCGTAGGAAATTTAGGTGCTTACAGGTACAAGTATAAATAAAGTACAGTGCAATAATATTGAATTAATAAAATGTAAAAGAAGTTTCATCTATACAAAGATTATACAAGGATATTACAAGGAAATTACAAAATCATATGGTTGACAGCCAAAACATGATATGTGCAAAATGACAACTACAGGAAAACGAATTTAAAAAAATCAATAAGTCAAAAATTAAATGATATCAATAATAAAAATTCCAAGTGTAAAATAATGAAAAGTGCTATTAATAGAAAAATAAAAATTTATAACAGTATTTATCAGGTTTTGATAAAAAAAAAAAATAAAAAAATATATAAATAAATAAATAAATAAATAGAAATATAAAATAAATTCATTTTGATAAGTAAAATATCATAATATGATATAATAATATATAATATAATAATAATATAATATTAATATAGTATATAATATTATAAGAATATAATAATAATATATTATAATATGATAAGTGTTGCTTAAGTTCCATAATTTACTGTTTAAACATATTATTTATGTAACTCTAATAACAAATAAATTATAACAACTATATATTATATTATATTATATAGTTGTTATAATGTATTTGTTATTAGAGTTACATAAATAATATGTTTAAACAGTAAATTATGGAATTTAAGCAACACTTATCATACATAATCTCAAAATCACATTTTTGTGCATATCATGTTATGGTGTTCAGCCACAGCATTATCATGACGATATTTAATGTTTATTATATTTTTCTATTGTTTATGTACATTTGAATACTAGAATTAATATAGCTAACGTGGCCATAATAAACAATATATAATCCCTAATTTTTTGATACATTATGAAGGCTATTCATCTTAACGAATTATAATTTAATTATGATAATGATTATAATTCCATATTATTCGAATTACATATTTTTATTAATATATTTAAACATTGCAACCTTTTTAAGTACATCAAGTTAATTTAATAAAAACTTTTACATTAGAGTGGTCCTTATTTGTATAGGTAGAATATTTAATTTTTAAAAGTGAACACAAGACCTCCCTAATTTATCAAGTCGAACATGTAAATTTTTTATTTATTTTTGGATGATCTCAATCAACCTCTTCTGGCCCCGTATTCTGGTTGAAATATGGCAAAAGATGGTAGAGTTGTTTTCTTTTTTTTATTTAACTCAGAAAGTATAGGATTTAGCGTGAACATCTAAAGAACTTAACGACAGATTTTAATATTTTCTATAAAAAAGCATTCTATTTCAGATTTGTGGTGTTTTTATTCTTCAATAAGCTTCACTTTTCTCTTAGTTGAGTTATTCACAATTTTTAGTGATTTCATAATTTGTTTTTATTTTTGTAGTATTCTTGATTATTCCAATAGGTCGGATCAATAGTTAAAAACTGTGTAAAATGTTAAGCTTCTTGAACATTTCAATCGATTTAGAGTTTATCAAATAAAATAAAAATATATTTACTTTTATCGACTCAATTACTTATTTATTTATTATTATGAAACGAGAGGCGCACCAATACAAATTTAGATCAAAGTGCATCTCAGTATAGTAATAAAAACAACAATATAGTGATACACATTACATAAACAGAAAGTGGTTTAGTCTCTCGATAGAAACGACGGATCCATGTTCGCTATTCTTATCGTCTGTGATAAAGGACTACTTTACAAGTAATTCGTAAAATAGAGGGGGTGTGAAAGGGGAAGGTAATGCGAGAATTGAATACTGGGATTCTAAAACTAAGCTTGTTTTGTAGAGAACGTGATTAATTTAGACACTTTATGGTCGATTCGACCATCAGTGAGTATTTTAATTTTTAAGCAAATATGTAAAATATTACAATTAAAAACAAACTTATAACCCACTTGTAAATTAAAATATCGGAAAAACCCGACAAACAAAACACAAATAATGTTATTCCCTTAAAATTTGATTACAGGTCAGTTTACTCTAATACGAGTATTAAAGCTAACTTCACTACATTTGAACTTTTGAACGCAAAGTTCCTACGTTTGCGTTCATTGAACCTACGGGATATGCATACGTATATATGAATACGCATATAGTTGCACATCGAACTCAGGTCATCAGGAAAACGGGTTAAAAGATAGATTTCCAAAAACATTGTTTTGTGTTTCCTAGGGATTTATAATATTATAATAATACTGTCCAGGTGGCGGAAATGCAAAAGATTATACCTCGAGCAGCGGAACCCAACGCCACTGCTGTCATTGATATTTATTATTTATTGTTAGTGTTGGTACATATTTTACAGCGGTGATCGATTATTATAACGTCACAAATTACATGATATTCTGAGCCTAAATATACATATCACTAAGCCTACGAAAATTTACTTTTACGCCGAATTAAAAATTCAATTATTTCATTGTTCTTTGAATGCATGCCGGATTTTTGTAAAACTTTGATTGCTTCCGGATGGGTTACGTCCTTATGTTGCTGTATTTGTGTGTACGAGTGTTCTAAAGACTTTATGATTAAATTTATTTTTGTGCATCCAAAATCCGTCACAGAAGATGTTTGAAAAAAGGTATCATGTTTACATTTTTAGAAAACAGAGAAAGCCCGATTAACTATCTCATTATGTAAAGGTTAAAACGAAAATGTTTCATTTGTTATGAATTAACCGGATGTAACTTAATTTCTTTAATCTATCTTACCTATGAAAAATATACTATAATAAAAAATGGTTCAATAATTTACTTTACTATATTTAACATATAATAACTAAATTTTAAAAAGATTTTTTCTATTAATCACCGAACTTACTTAGTGTATGAAAAAAAAAAGATTACGAATTGTAAATATTTTCTAAAAATCAATAACAATTCGATATTTTTATATTCATAATAAATTCATTTTGGCTTATCAAAATACTTTTTTAAATTGTGAAAAAAACGATGCTAGTAAAAAAAAGCATTTAATGCAAAAAAAAAAGCTATAAGCTGTTATATAATTATATAATTTTATCACTATATATTTTATGTATATATTATTATCGCATACCTGTTATGATGGTACTGTTGATCATAATATGTGATTTTAACTCTGAGCCGAAAAAAAAATATCTCAGTTTAATTAAAAAAAAATCAATGGTTCACCATCATCATTATTAACTGCATAAAACATAAAAAAGATAAATTTAACACATTTTACATAATACATTTTTAGAAAATAAACAAACCGATAGTGTCTTGATATAAATAACGTTAAATTATTATGTTATTTAATCAGTGGACGAGTGAGGGTTAATATTGGAACATCGAACGTCGGAATACCATTAAACAATTTTAACGAAACTACTCATTAAATTGAATGCTTTATTTTTTGTCGAGTTTCACTTCTCGGATCATTAGTGTTTCATTAAGTATTTTGATTATGAAAATATTTCTTTCGATTGGATTTTTTCGGGGAATATAATATGAATTTATTTTTATTTTAAAACGTTTTTTTAAAAAAAAAATGCATAGAAAAAGTAAAGGACCAAATATCCATTGACCATTGTAAGCAGTGCTGTAATATTATTTTAAATGGACAGGGGTTGATAAGTATAAACATTTTTTTCTCTTTTTAATCTTTATTGATACTTTTTAAATAATGCTCTAAAATATATAAATATATAAAAAGAGTTGTTTAAATCTTTACCGTGAAAATATATTAGTAAAAACGATATTTAATTTTCACTTGTAGTATTGAATGAAACGAATACCAATAATAATTATTTTATTGATACATGCATAAATCCAATAAAAATTTAGGCACGAACACAACATATTTGCATTAAGCTAATTAGTCGAATCCTATTGTAATGAATAGGACTGCGAATTTAGTATTCATAAAAATGCATTTGTCCTATGAAAAATCTAAATGATTGACTCAAAAAAATGCTATTAAACTTTTTTATTTTCAACAATTGAGCGTTAATGTTAATTTTATAAAATGTATGAAAAATTAAGTTTGGGTTGATTTTAATATTAGTATAATTCACGATATTAGCTCATGAGTCATAGTATGAAGATCTGGGAAAAGATTATAGAGAAGAGGATAAGAAGTGAGACATCGATATCAGAAAAACCAGTTTGGTTTTATGCCAGGAAAATCGATAATGGAGCCATTATTTTGTATTAGGCAATTAGTAGAGAAGTACAGAGAAAAGAATAAAAAACTATGCATGGTGTTTATAGATTTAGAAAAGGCGTATGACAGGGTGCCAAGGGAAATTTTAAGGTGGGCATTAATGAGAAAAAATGTCCCAAAAATGTATGTTAATTTGATCCAGGATATGTATGAAGGGTCGAGTACTAGTGTCAAGAGTCGGTGTGGAGTATCAGAAGGTTTCAGTGTAGGAGTAGGTGTGCACCAGAGGTCAGCTCTAAGCCCCTACCTGTTCTCAGTGGTAATGGATGAGGTTTCAAAGGAGATACAGGGTGAGATACCATGGTGTATGATGTTTGCGGATGATATAGTTCTGATAGGAGAAAACCTAGAAGTTGTCAATAATAGGTTAAATGAGTGGAGGTTAGCCCTCGAAGAAAAGGGATTGAGAATTAGTAGAGATAAAACTGAGTATATTGAGTATGATTTTGGACAAAGAGACCAAGAAGTTGAAGGAATGAGGAGACAACTGACAATAGATGGTGATGTGATAGGTGAAGTTGAGAGCTTTAAATATTTAGGATCTTTTGTTCAAAAGGATGGGGGCTTTGACATGGATATAAAACATAGGATTAAGTGCGGGTGGATGAAATGGAGAGAAGCATCGGGCGTGTTATGCGATAAGAGAATTCCAATTAGGCTGAAAGGTAAATTTTATAAAAGTGTAGTGAGACCAACTATGCTGTATGGTTCAGAGTGTTGGGCGGTTAACAGGAGAATAGAACAAAGTATGAGTGTCGCGGAAATGAGAATGCTTAGATGGTTGAGTGGAGTGACAACAGAAGATAGAATAAGGAATGAATACGTGAGAGGTAGTGTTGGTGTAGCGCCAATTGTGGACAAGATGAGAGAAAATAGGCTGAGATGGTTTGGGCATGTGATGAGGCGAGAGGAAACGAATGCAGTAAGAGTGGTTATGAAGATGGACGTTGAAGGGAAAAGATGAAGAGGAAGACCAAAAAAGAGATGGTTGGAGACTTTGGAGAATGACATGAGGGCTGTCGGTGTGTGCAGAGGAGATGTGGTTGACCGTGTGAAGTGGAGGTGTAGGACAAGGGTGGCCGACCCCAAATAGTTGGGAGGAAGGCGAAGTAGAAGAAGAAGAAGAAGAAGATAATTCACGATATTTGTTCCTCTTCAACATAAATACCAAATATACATTTAAAAATGTAGAAATAAAAATCTAAAAAAAATTGTCTTAAAATCAAAATTCTTTAAAAACGATCGACTAATGCAAAAAAAACTTTGTGTTTCCATTTAAAAGTACACGAAATAAATTTGTGGTTGGATGAGCATCACAAAGCAATCTTTAGATAACAATACACGGTGTACCTATCTAAATTCCATCTCTAGTGATTAACTTAAGTAGTAAAACCTGTACGGATCCGAAAACAATTAGATGCGATTGGACGAAAACTTGATCTGCTGATTTAAAATAAACCAATGCAGTATACATTGTAAGTAATACATTTTAAGCATTTTAATTCCTATGATTTGTTCAAGATTCAACGAGATCTATCATATTCTAACTTACTGTTGGATGCATTTAATAAAGTCGATTAGCGATACATATCTATTATAAAAAAAATAATAAATATATTTTGGTTGTGAAATTTGCGTTTAAACGTAGTTCTTAGAACTTGAAAATAGCAGCGTTAGAGATACGTGCTAGAACAGAACAGCTGTACATAGTTAAAATAATATAGAAAAGCGCAATGAAGGAAAATACGAAAAATGTCACATGTTGACTGAGCGTTTTTGAGCGAACAAAGATAGGAGTTATTCATGGATAGTTTTTAGGGGTCGGGGGCGGTGTACGAACAAGAAGAAACGATTGTTTCCCAGCAAAGTTTTGGATTGTTTAAACCAAGATTGAGTCGTTTTATACTATTACGACTCTTGTAAAGCTTCTTTTACACTAGTAAAAGTTAAACAGCACGATTGTTCAATTATTGGATCACAATTCACTTATGTGGAATACCAGTACTGTGCAGACGCAATCGAACACGTTCATTCCCTTTTTAATATAAGTTTGGCATTTTCTTCGAACGGTAGGTAATTCAACGAAATCGTTTGTAAAGTATCTGTTATATTATATTTACATTTACAGATAAATTAAATTGATATTTCTCTGTACACACCACACGGCGGTCCACAACAATTTATATGGCGATATATTGTCATTGCTACGTGAAGTGTGATTTGATTATTTAAATGAACGATAATGCAAAACGAATTATTACTATTTGTCCCGTAAAACGAAATATAAGATGCAAAACTACTGCACAATAAAACGAGAGTAACTCCCCACCTCCTCCTCACAACCGAACAAAATATTATACCTTTCGTTCAAAGCGGATTCCATCTTATTTCGACTATGTTCATTGTACCGGAAATTTAATAATCATAATAAATTGCAATGAACCGATTCAAAAATCAAATGTATTTTTTAATTTGATAGACGAAAATCACACGCTTGAAATGTTATTAAGTAATTGAATTATATTATTATTGAATTTCTAAGATGATAATAATTTTTAATTATTTTATGTTTCCATTGATTTTCACTTATATAAGACTTTAAAATATATTTTTAATCATTAACGAGACATGAGAATTGAGTCGAACTCATCTATTTTGTCGAGTCTCAAGTTTTAGTATAAGACTTGGTTTAAGAAAATATATTAAGATCAATAATTTGATTAAATTATAAAGAAAAATATTTTTAACATAGTATTGAATAATATTTTATATAAGTACACTGAATTCGAAGTACTAAACTAAAAACTTAAAAAATACACCACAATGTACATGTTCTTACACTAATTATTATTAGACATGAAGTTAATATACGAAATATAATTATAGATTTAATTTACTTGTATCAATAACGTATTACATATTTGTTTTTCGTTTCTTAGAAAAAAAAAACACTCTCTTCGAACAAATAAACAAAATAAAGCAATACTCATCACACTGAAACTTTATAATTATCACTAATTGACGAGGGAACGCTTGTAGTGTGTCGTATCCGGAGTACTGACCCTGTGGAAGACTTAAAATCAGCACTATTTTCAATATTTGTATATTGTGTAATTTTCCGAACTAACCAAGAAGTTTCAATTACTTAATCATCTACACTGCTTCTCCGCCGTTACACTTTCTGGTTTTTCCATTAAATTAATTTTGTTATTTAAACTTCTTTATAATGCTACGGAATTATAATCTATTTTATCTATTCTGTTTTATTTATTTTTGTACAGTACTAATGTAATAGCTTTCATTTTCATACATTTTAAAAATGTTTGTTAATGTGTTATTATTTATATAATTAATATCTGAAGTCTCTTGCTCTCATCAAAAGTATGCTTAAAAAAATGGGTAATCAGCTTTGTTCATATAATTACTTATGTTATTTTGTATTTATGTATTCTACCTGATTTGAATAAATATATATTATAATAATTATATTATAAATAAAATAGAAAATCATTTAGTATTAAAAGGTAATTATTTATTTATTATTCGTATGACTTTAAATTTAGCAATAACATATTTAGCACATAAATTTCCTAGTTAGATGTCTAACTGGTTAAATTAAATTAAATTATTATTTGAATATCTATAACTAAATGAGCATTTTGTGGGCCAAAATGCCCTAGTAAAGTGGAATAACATGCAAGCAAAACAAAACAAATATCACAGTCAGTATCATATAAAATTAAATTAAGTTGAAAAACAAAACAAAAACGAAAAACATAAGTTTAAATATCTATGTACAAATTATCTAGCCAGGCCACTGCCTCAGGGGTTACTTTGACGAAGTCATCCAGGTCACCATCGTATTTTCTTAGTTGGCAATCCATAATTAGGTGTTGCATTGACTGTGTGGTTGCACCACAGTCGCATTCCGGGCTGTCTCTAAACTTCCACTTATTCATAAATTCATTGTATCTACCTTGCCCCGTGCGTATTCTATTAAGTCTAACCCAGGATTTTCTTGGAAGGTCCATGCCTAAAACTGGAGTCCTAAAACAGTAATGATTCGAGCTCCAAATAAGAAAGGTTTTCGAGACTTGAGCCTCGGGTTTATAATTCTATCTTCGTGTATTGGCAACTTCTGGTATTTATCGATTTTGTCTTTTTCTTTTAGCATAGTATACTATTTTGTCTCCTTATGCGTGGGGGTTGTATGCTGGCCAGATAGGGTAACCATTGTTTTTTTGTGCTCAAGACTATACCTGAGATTGTGCGCAAAACCTTTCTTAGTTGGATGTCTACCACCTCTGTGTGAGCGCTTCCCGCCCACACTGGGGCACAGTACTCTGCGACCGAGTAAGCCAAGGCTAGGGAGGAAGTTCGCAGGGTGTGTGTAGCAGCTCCCCATGTAGTGCCAGCTAATTTGTTGATGAGCCCAATTCTAGTTTTAAGTTTTGCTGATACTTTATGCAGATGTGTCTTAAAGGATAACGTCCAATCCAGTGTGATGCCAAGATACACGGGTGTCTTTTCATTTTTGATTTTTTCACCGCAAAAATGGACTGATATTTCCTAATTGGCTTCCCTGTTGTTGAGGTGGAATGTTGTTATCAAGGTTGTATGTGGATTTGGTTTAAGCCTCCATTTCTGGAAATAATGTTCCAATCTAAGTAGGTCTCATGTTAGGGTTCTCTCAATATTCTCAAATGTCTTGTCCTGCGTTACTATGCATATATCGTCTGCGTAGGAGAACATTTTCGAGTCTGTGCATGGTATATCATGGGTATATATGTTAAAGAGTATCGGGGCTATGACTGAGCCTTGGGGTAGGCTATTGTTTAATATACGTGTTCTGCTTTTTTGGTTACCAAGACAAACTCTGAAATTCCTATTTCCGAGAGTGGCTTTGATGTATCGAACCAAGCGTGGGCATTGTATGATGTTTGAAAGTTTCCATAGTAAGCCGTCTTTCCAAACCGTATCGTATGTCGCCGAAAGATCGACGAATGCAGCTCCTTGGGGGAGTATGTTGGCAGCCTGCACGAGGCCTCCCCAAACATGAGTTAAAAGAAGGCCGGTCGTCGACTTTCGGAGCTCATTTTTTCTTCCTGTCATGGTCGTCAAGAGACACAATCGTAAAAATTAAATATGATTAAATGTTCATTATAATAAGTTAAAACATAAATATTGATGTGCATCTGAAAGTTTTCAAATAAAGTTAATAGTAGTGAATTAGAGAAAGAGTTGGTTTTTTATTCTATAATAGTAGCCGACTACAATACACAATCTTAACAGGAAGATCGCTACAAGGATCGGAGAGGTAATATATTAATTTATAATTATAGTTAAGTAACTAGCACAGAGACACATAATAATTTCAAATAACATTTCGATACTTCCCATTTAAAATTTTTACAGTAATAAGTATATTTGTGTTGCTCATTTGATAATTATGTATTTTACGAGATTGGCGGACACTTGGAGTCCCGCAACTGAGCAATAAATATTAACTAAGGAACTTTAGAGTATCTTTTGCAGAGATAAACTAAACATGGTAGGTAAATATCTGCTATATTGTAAGGATTACACTAAATAACTCTATCGGCGGACGTTCACTATTTTTGGATGAATATCAAATAGTTACACTTGCAACACTCCCAGTGCTAACTTCGTCAGTAGAACGCTTATTTTCAATTTTCAAGACGGTTAAAAATCTATAGAATAACTGCAGTGAATAACAGGTTTAGCTTTATTGTGAGTTCATTGAAATATCCCAGTAAATGTTGAAGAAATAGCTAATACATTTTCCAGAATGCCACATATGATTAACTTTGTTTTACGATTTAAAATTGTATTGAACAATTTTTTTTATTAATAACCGTGTATTATTATATTTTTTTATACTGTATAATATTATCATTAAAATAATACGAGTAATAATATTATATTTTAGTTCAAGTTATAAAAATATTTTACTCCCCCCCCACGAATATAAATTCTGAATACGTGCTTGCAATATAAATTGATGGGTAAAGTTATCTATATATTGCTGTCTACTATGCATAGTTTTTAATTAAAACTATTTTTGTTCAAAACACCGAGTGAATTGATAGCATTTGCAATACACATTATGTCAATATACATCATAATATCATATAAAAAAGCTATGTAAAAAAATATTGTATATTTATTGAAATATAGATATTGTATACTCAAATAGCATTTTTTCTGTTAAATGCGGTGTATATATATATATATATATATATATATATATATATATTTATTCTAATGTTTATAAAATAACTAACTCTTTTTACAATACGTATTACATTTTGTCATCGGAATGGAAATAAGAATTATTACATTGACAGTACCTATATACCTACACTATACAACTGGAATCACATATCTGCAGTATTTAGTATAAGGTAAACTGACGTAATTTTTATTATTAAGTATTATGTATTAGTTATATTATATATTAAATATGAATAACACTGTGTTTAATGAAAACTTTGAAAAATAATTAAGTATTATAGGTATATTAGTTAATTATTTTTCAAAGTTTTCATTAAACACAGTGTTATTTATATTTTTATTTTATTTTCGATTGTTCATTAAATTGGCGAGAACACAATTGTTTTTTTTTTTTTTTTACAATGAATTGATAAAAGTAAAATAAAAATTCAAAAAAATAAAAGAATAAAAATGTAAACGTTACATAATTCCATGTAAACCAATGAACCATAAACAGTTAAAATATATACAGGTAAACAGGAAGGGAAATATGTGAATTCAGAGCATATTTATGTGTACAGTGAATTATTCAGATGATCGCACAATATGCAAATTCAAAGTGGTGCAGTAGCAAATTTAAAACCAGGTATGTACAATTTTTATTTTATTTTTTTTATAAATTTTTTCATGTACAAATCTAAGTTCTAAGCAAAGAAACAAAATCATTGTTACATGAGTATGTATTTTTTTTTCGTTTGTGAATACCTTTTTGAGTAGATGAAAACTTTCCGATTTTCGTAAAGCCCTTCCACGATTGGAATTACAGATAAAATACTGCGGTAAACCCGTTAGAGACTCATACGATTTGTATTTCGGTTATTTTCAAATATTTTATTTAATATAATCTAGTTTTCTTAAGAATTGTTTTATATTTCACTCGTATTTTTCAAATCCACATTTCATTTCAAGCTTTGTATTTTAATGTAATCTTACAATGTCTAAACTTCACTCAAGAAGCCGAAATAAAATGTACCTTTAATTTAAAGATTATTATGAAAGTTGCAATGCAATAAAATTAGGTTTCAATTTCGTCCTACTATTATAATGTATATGAGTTGTATAAAAAAATTGATATTGTTTTGATTTTATTATAATTTTATTTTGTTATTTTTTACAAAAACATAATAATTAAGTGAACTGTATCATAACTAGGGTTCGGAAGTTGTAGGAATTGCATATTGTTCTGTATGTTCCCAATTTATAATAGACCAAACTAGAAATTTGAACTATACAATGGTGAGTTAAAAATCGAAATTTTAAAATGCATATTTTGTATATTTTGTCAATTTTATTAAAAAAAATGCATATTCATTGAATTTATATGAGTGATATTATGAATTTTTCATATTTTTCTAAAAAATAATTTAATCATTTTAAAATGTTATTATTCTTGTTTATGTATTTCAATTAATATTGAATATATTAAATTCAAAATTATCAAAGAAGATATTTATTGCCATCATTATAGTCAACAATTAATTTGATAACAACGATGTGATACGCATTTAGTTTATCACGCTAAGATCCCAAAATACTTATGTTAAGTACTTTTTATCTTATCAACAAAATGTCAACCAATTATACATTTTTTTCAGTTATAAATAGTTTTTGTGTATATTATTGATTTATTAACAACATCAGATGTGTGTTTTTTTTTTTAAATTCAGAATATTTTTTTCAAGTATTTATTACATTTTTTTGCATATTTATTATTTTTAATGCATATTTTGCAACCTTTTCGTGCATGTTTTGCAATTTTTTATTGCATATTTTGCCTTTTTTGCTCCTATAACTTCCGAGCCCTAATCATAACTTACTTCAGAAGTGCGTAAACCAATTGAAAACATTTTTCATCAAAAATATTTATACTTTAGTCATTTAAACATTTTATGTGGCACCTTTTGAAAACGAATTCAATTTTTTTCAATTATAACTAAACAAACAAAACTGTATTTAAAATTATTAGAAATTAGTTATTATTATAAATTTGTGAATGTATTGTATACAAAACTAAGAGACGTAATATCGTGGTTAACCCAAAAACTCACAATGGTTGTCAAAGAATTAAAAACACTGAGAAAGATAGCAGCTATTACGAAAACATGGCAACAATCAAAAGAAAAATACCAAACATGTGATTCGTGTTATAACGACTAAAAGGAAAAGCTTATGAAATAGAATAAAGTGAAAAAATATTGCGAATTGATAATTAAATATAAAAACAAATAAATAAAAAGTAAAAAATACCATCATAATACATGTATAATAAAAATAAAACGCCCACCTATGGTTTTATACGTTTCTAGTGTAGGGCGTGTATGACTTACTAGGTACCGTAGCGATTGAAATATATGTTTGTTGACGAAATAATGGTAAACAAAAAGCAAGAACAAAAAAAAAAAAAAAATAAAAAAAAAATATATAATGCATGAACGGGAATATTCGTAACTTGTGTTTGAAACTAAACGAGTACATAACCTTGCATACGGATTTACGCAAATATTTATAACCATAATGTTTATGATAAAATACACTACGCTAGATTCAGAAAATGTTTACTGCACCAGACCAATTCATATTCGTATTGTTAAGAACTTTCTCTTGAAAATTCGACCTCAAAAATAAAATACTCTTGAAAGGCTCAAATGTCACTCATCTAGAAATGTAATTGGAAACTAACCTAGTGACTCGATCATATTTTACTAATTAAAACGTACCGATATGACATTGTTGAATGGATTCATATCTTACATCAACAAACCCTTGTGAATGTATCTTGTGTCTCTTGTTGCTGTTGTACATCGAAAATGTAAAAATGGATTTCATATTGTCAGAATAAATACAAAAATAATCGAAAGTAATAAAAATATTTATACATGCATACAATTTCATAAATGGATTTAAAAATAAGAATTTCTTTTTTGACAACAAATTAAAAAAAAATAATGCTTGTAAATATATTCATTTTATTATATATTTATTTATTTTTATTTAAAAAAGTAATAAGTATTATTGTTTACAAAATGAAAACGGAAAACTTTTTCCTCATCTAGTGAAAATTTTCGTATTTTTTAGTTTCACAGCACCACGTAATTTTAATTTACTTGTGCTTATCAGTTGGTATATATTATATACGTCTTATATACGTTGTATACGGAATTAATTAAAATCATTATTGTTGTTAAATGTGTATGATAAACGCATACACGTTTGATAATATAACGACAATAGATAATAAATCGTGTGAAATTGGTAGCGTCTATGTTGTGGATGCAACCACTTGACGTCACTGTGATCGTTAGCATCATTCAACTTGATAAAATAGGTTTTCAGTGAAAGAAACAACGACAGTTTAGTTTTTTATGGTTTTTTTTTTTTTTAAACCTCGGTTACATCAAGTTGAGTGTAAACGATTACGCTGCGGGGCGTCCAGTAGCTTCGACCACGTAAGCTCTACGAATTTTGACAATATGATGGCGTATGTATTTATTGTTATTTCAAAATCAATGCTCGGTCAAGTCGAATGAAACCATCACGATAATGAAAATACAGGGTATATTTTTGTACTGATACAACAACAATAAAGCGATGCGCATAATATTATTTGTTTTCGGTATTAATCCGATACAGAAATAATGAACGGTCGGTTAAGTATATTTACAAATGAATTTGAATCCTTCCGGTGCTAAATTATAACACGATGGCGGGGACGGAGGGTTTTGGGAATGTGAAAAAAAATTACAGAAAAAAGAAAACCGAGAGAAATTGAATATTTAATATGAAAAGTGGCTTTGAACTTTCGGAGCCGGCCCTTTGTTCCCTTCGGGTTCGGTTGCCACGGTAACAGATACGATAATACCACCGCAGCCAGTACGCTCGGTAGGTTTTCTCGATAGAATATAGGTCTACCTGTTGATCTATCTACAGTCCTCCCTTTCGACCTTTCGCAGAACAAAAATATATTATTGTATAAACACACGCACGCGCAAGCACATGTTTGCTTTGGCCGATTGGATGACAATGGGCGGCGGGGAGGTGGTAAGGAACCAAGGGAAAACTCGAACCTGCAGGAGTGGACCCTTTAATCTATTATTATGGACTCGATAAAAATGGCCAGACCGCTTATTACTAATAATACAGTAATCGCATTAAATTGTTATACAGACGTAAATAAATTAAAATTATATATTTCCTTCCGGTTTTACGATTGACCACTGATCACTAATTATTAAGCATTTACTACCGTTTACTATAACGTGCACAATATAGTATATGTCATTATTCTCCCGACAATAATAATAAAATCGTATTATTGTACAATAACACTACATTTGCATCACATTTATATTAATTGATTATTTTTTTCGACTTATACGCTGCAGGTTAGATTAGGTTCTTATTCTAGAAATGTTATTTGTGTAACGAGTATTAAATTTTTATTAGATATTGTACATGAAAATAGAAGAGAAACTGAAATGTTTTATTTATTTTCAACTACACGAAGAGAGTATTGTAAGAAAAATAAAACCGTAGTGAAAAAATGTCAGTATATGTTCATACTAGTATTAACATACAATGTTTGATATTGATATTGCTCGGGAAAAAAATATTAACGCATTTGAGTTATTTATAAAAATAAAACATTATTTACTGCAAAATCGATTAATCATGCTTTAACATAAATATTTTAAAATTAAATTTAAAAAAAAATTGAAAATCTTATGTCATGTTAGTAGAGTTTAATGAGATATAGTGATGGCTATATCTAAACTATATTGCTTTATTGATCTTTTAAACTTGAAACCAATGTATTATTGCTCTTGAACAAATTATTCTGAATAAAAGACATCGAGAATTAAATTATATTTCTAAAGGTGGTTAATATAGTACTGGGAACTAATTTCTTAATAAAGAAGGTTAAATTAAAAAAAAAAAAAAATGCATCTTGATTGTTAAATAATTTTTATTACATTCCACCGTGTTATTTTACTAAAGTAAATTAAAATTTGGAAAAATCAAAAATGTTTCGATTCACTACGACTAATATTTATAGGATTAAAACAAAATAACTAATATTGTATGACTGGAATTGACAATTTCTTTCGAAATTTAATTTTTTAACTTTTATAAAACTTTTTGATACTTTCTGAATTATTGTTATGATATATTTTTATTATTTTTTACAAAAAAAGTACTACGAAAATCTGAAATTCAATCTTCAAGCCGAGCTATGTATAAAAATTGAAAATTTTACGAATTTTTAAGTACAAAATGTAGTGAATTTCCGTAATTTTTATAATTTTTTCAAAATGTAACATTCAAAAGCTCGAAATTTTTTTTTCATTTATCAATAAAAGATATGTACGAGGAACTTTGTATTACTTTTTCAATATTTTTTGTCAATTAATTATTTTATCAACACTTTCGAAAAAGCTAAGAAAATATGATTTTTCTAGAATAGATCAAAACATTTTTTGTATATCGTCGGCCAAATTCGCAAAGGTCGTATGTCCAAAATGATAAATTTTACAGAAGAAGAAAAAATAATTTAGTAAATTCACATTATTAAAATAGGTATTGATATGTTTTTCTTTCAGATAATATTATGAAATCGAAAATTTGATTGTATCAACAGACGCGGTTTTTTTTTCTTTATTTTGTCAGTTAATAATCCAAAAATGACAAATAATGGAGTTACGACTTTTGCGAATTAGGCTGACGATATATACTTTTTCTAGAAAACAGTAATACATGTAATAACTATTAACTGCAAGTTTCTATGATTATAATTTTTTCTTTTGTTTTTTAAAGTTTTTATGAAAACAAAAATTCGATTTTGTCAAAATATACCGTAATAATGTAAATACCATAAATTTTGCAATTTTTTTATAACTTTTTGTTTTTGTTGCAATTATTAAGAAAATTTTTTGAAAATTAGGAAATTGATCATTTAGGAAATTCTGTTCAAAATCGTGTTCACAGGCACGCGAGAATAATTCACTATGGTAAAAGCAATACATATCTTGTATTATTGAGAATCTAAAATAAAAACTAGTAGATTTACAATTTCAATTATTTAATGAAGTTTTTAA
The DNA here is from genome assembly GCA_034509805.1 of Sipha maydis. Taxonomy (NCBI): domain Eukaryota; kingdom Metazoa; phylum Arthropoda; class Insecta; order Hemiptera; family Aphididae; genus Sipha; species Sipha maydis. The sequence continues at coordinate 239,776 of JASXSY010001186.1, forward strand.
GAATGATATGTTTTTATAAAAAAAAAAAAAAAAATAAAAAACAATAGAAAGTAATATTGAATGTTAAAATTAGTTGATTAAAATATCAAGAGCGAATTTATTTAGTAACTTACTTTATACAAATTTAGAGTCTACATTACATGACATTTAGTATTTAGTTATTCGTTGATAAAAAATACAAGTATAACAGTGGAAATATTTAGTATTCAGTTATCTGTTATTATAAAGTACAAGTATAACCGTGAAAGTATTATAAAAATTATTATTAAAAAATGTATACATGTAAATATATATTCATAAAATAATTTTTTTTCTTTTTTTTAAGAATATAAATAAAATGTCTACAGAGGAATATTCAATAAAAATATTTTCAGAATGGTTGTTGTTTATTAACAGTGTCAGTACACTCACTGGGTTTCATCGGGTTTGGTTAAATGAAAAAAAAATCGTTAATGGAACCAGAACTTTCGGAAAATTCCGAAAATAAGATTTTTCTATTTTTAATAGTATAAGAGGAGTAATGAAAGTTTATGTTGCTCGTTAACCTTTATTTAGATATTCTCCAGTTAAATCGAATACATAATAATACATAACAATAATTGTTGGAGCAATAGTAATTTTATTTACGGGGGAAAATGCATGTGAATAAATTGACAGTAAGCATGTAGTTTGCGTAGACCAAATTTAAATATTAAATAAACATTATTAAAAATATATAATATTAACATAAATAAAAAGCAGTAAACAATATTAACTATGTACAGTATTTGACGAATTGAAAAGATTTGTGTTTAAATAAATCTAAATTGTTGAGTGAATTTCCTATGGACACAAGAGTGTTTACCGGTGCATAGAATATTTATTTCAAACTAATGGATTATTCATATCTATTTCATTCATGTATTCTATAGCGATTTCGCAGCATTCATGATACTTGATTTTGAATCTAACTACATTGAAAATAGCTCACAAGAACGTTCATCACCGCTGTAAATAACGACAATGGTTAGCAAAGCTGTACAAAATATATGACTGTAATATTTGTATTGTTGTTGAAAAATAATGATGCAGAATAGTAATCGGATGTATCGCATGCATTATGAATAAGTACTATTATCGCACCCGCGATGGCTGAAAATTAAAACACTAGTATGTACGCACAAATTGTTTTTTACATTACGGAGCGTTATGGAATCGATGTGCAATACAATCGAAAAAATATTCCGTTAAGCGTTTGATATCGAGACATACTCCACTACACAAGAACAGAGCATCACAATTAATGGGTATCAAATTATAGTCGGTGCTTTTGGAACGCGATATTGTCCGTAGTACTGTTTACATTTAATTGAAACGACTCTAGTTTTGTACGCACAGAGAACGTACATAAAACGCACACTCAATGCCGGTACGAGTGAAACCTGAACGGACGTATGAAAAACAATATAACGCCAAAGCTTGCAGTACAGTAAACAAAAACAAAAAAAAAAAAAATTACTGTAAAAAATATTTTCATCAACTCATTATTATTAAAACACGATGCATTAACGTGTAACGCATCATGTGTATATCGGTTTTCAAGCTACAGAAAACAATAACGTATTTTTGCGAGATAAACAAATGTATTGTGTTGGAAAAAAATCAATTAATGTCATTAAGAGAGCCCACGTAGGGTTGCTTTTAAATATTATTTATTCTACTTAAATAATACGATTTCAACAACATTATAACAACTGTCATAATGTATTAAAACGCAATTAATTTCATACCATATTTCTATCATAGTTTAACGGAATTAAAGTGTTAAAAAAACGTTTAATATTTTATGTTTCGTTTAATATTTTCATAACCCATCTAACAAGCATATTTTTTTTATTTGTATGTATTCCATATATAGTATGTATAAGCAAATATTTTACATTAAACTTTCTTCTGGTACCTGTCCTCGCAAACATACAGATCTGCCAATTACTAAATCGTTTGTAGGAATACTATTCGTTATTTTTTTTCAATTTAATACCAAGACCGGCGTGCATTAAATATTGCTGTAAATTGAAAAGTTATTTATTTTTCATTTTCTGTTGGAGAAAAACGTTCACGTTGGATGGCTGAGTTTTGGATAATTTAACGATATGGTTTCTGCACGCGTTTGAATTGTTACTGTTTGAATGGCCTGCTAATGGCTTGGATTCTATTTTCGCGTGCTTTTACTGATCAGCAAATCGGATTATAATTTTCCCGTTCCCGGGGTCAAACAAACTTTAAAAATTATAAGGTTATAAATCTGTGTCTCTGTCATGAGAATGATCTAGAATGACAAAATAGCAATATTTCATTCAAATAATATCCAAAAGAAAAAAAAAACCGAAAAGATTTGATGTTATGTATCCAATTAATATAATTGCACTATCCAGCTGATTTGCGTATTCGGATAAATTTTAAATAATTTTTCAATAATTCTTTGAATTTGCTTGTAATACATAAAAATTAAATCGTATATGTATTTCATGTATCTTGTGTGTGCTGGGAATTATTCGGAACATTTTAAATAATAAAGTGTTTCCCAGTGGAACGACCTGTAAAGCATTACAGGTAGAATGAAATATAATATTAAAGTTGTTTTAGTATGATAATGTGAATTTTTTTTTTTCATCAGTTTCGTAGGTTTTTAATATTTTTACATGAAGAGTACTCTAAAAAACATATATCTTTACCGTGAGGTTGTAAATAAATACATGTTACTTAACAATGCTATTGTTATTCGGAAATATTTCACTTTTAAGCATACTATAATGAAACTTAAAATAACGTGCGTTTAAATTATTTTGATTGAATATTTTTTTAATTTTTATTTTGGTTTTTTTTTATGGTTTGATTTTTTCTGTGAACCAAAACATATTTCAACTACTTGTATTTTTGATATAAGAAAAAAAAAACTGTCCGCCGACGTAGAAGATTATTGCACAGTTAGTGGTTGTCCTTGACTAAGAAGATTTCGATCGAAAAGAGACTTTTTTTTTAGTTACGGATAAGTAACGCACAAAAATGTCAATTGTTATGTTTCACGGCTAAGCTTTCGCGAAAGTGGCACGTCATTTGAAAATATAATAATAATATTGTATAAGTATACATTATTATGTGTATATGGTACTGATGTATGCTATTTATATATTTTATTTTCGACCGGTCGAACGACTAATTTACATAACGAACAACGTTCGAGTAACCTAATAACAGAGTTTGGCCTAGAAACCACTACTGCTTGTCGAAGAATCGGGACAAAAAAAATAAGATGTCTCCAACAGAGACTACGGTTACAGATAGAAAATCATCATCGGACATATGAAAAAAAAAAAAAAAAAACGAAAAAAATGAAACACAATAATATGCAATCGTATTTTAAACATTACTCAATATTTAGTTGTTATGTGGTGATCGCCACATTTTAAATTTATATCATGACCCATCTAAAGAACATACACATACACACGCGCGTGCGCAATTACAGCGACGTATACGAGGAGTGGGAAGTTCTCCCTTGAGCTCCATTTTTCTTCAGTGTTTTTCAATTGTATTATTACTTTTGATCTTATGAATATTTCAAATTCTTAAAACTATTACATAATTAAAAATATTTTATAGTTTTTTTATTCTTACTTGATTAAACTACATATTATAACCAGAAAATGTGTGAACATTATTAATAGGGCGATCGGTAAGTACGTACATCTCATAGGAAATATCCTAAATTCGTCATTTACGCACACACATGCACACACTCGATTTCGGGTACACTTCGTGTGATGTTAAACCGTTTATGCGTATTCGCGTTTGCTCTAGTCATTTTAACGTGTACACCCGCACGCCGACATGCTTGTTACTCTCTGCAATGCGTTAGTATTCATTTAGAACGTAAAAATTGAACGTTTTCTATAAAATTGTAAAATTCTCACACAAAATAGCTCTTGATTCAGCATTTTATTATCAACTCATCAATATTATATTTTTAATTCCTAATATTTTTAATTAAATAAATACTATCATAAAAAAAAACAAATCAAATGATAACGGAATACGTCATTTTGCAGTATAGGTTAGGATTTTTGGCTACTCAAAAATAGGGTTCAGGTTTCGGACTATTGTGTGCTGATATTTTCGGTAACGATAGTTCATCTTTAACACGTGATGTCGCGATGCGTTTGTCGTTGCATTTTTTTTTTATGCATATGTATGCACTTGATCGAACGTTCATCTAAGTGCAGATATCGATACGTGTTACTTGAACTGACTGAGACAAAAGTTTAGTGGTAGTGAAAAAATTATTTTTCGTCACCCGCGTTCACGATATCGCAACAACTACAATGATATGTCACACAATGTATGATCGTGAGCGTAACTCGTGAATATTATTATCATTAAACGTTCTCAAAACTGGTCGTCTCGTACAGATATTCACGCTTGACTTGTGTCAAAGCGCTCACGCCATTCGTACTGTGCCTGTACATCCCAGTAATTATATTTGTTTAACGTTACGGTTTAAGAATCTCATAAATTGTGTTCGAAAATCGCTTGAGAACAAAGGATTTCCTGGTGCGCAAACAGTTTCCTTCCACGATAAATATTTCGGATACTTTTCTGCGGCGACACGTAAAGTGATCCGTGCTAAACGAGTGTTATGTATAGAAAACGTTTGAAAAATTCGGTATTCAACCCATTTTTATTTGGTGCAAAATGACGATCCGGGCTTTTGTTTTTTTTTTTTAAAAAAAAAAAAATATATAATACTTTTCGTTTATCATTATGTGCGTTAAAAACTAGGATATTCCGTGGCAAGATGTACCATGTGGATTATATTTGAATTTCATATTCGTCACTACAGTGAAATCTCTATATAGTGGACAGCCACGGGGAATTAAAAATTGTCCACTATAGAGAGTTGTCCACTATTGAGAAAACCTATTACGCATACATTTATATGCGCATACATTTTTGCCGGGGAATTTAGAAGTGTCCACTATTGGGAAGGGTCCACTATTGAGAGGTGTCCATTAATAGAGGTTTCACTGTATATAATTGCATATAATAATACATCTCTTTAGTTACCAAAATTGAACTACGCACTGCATACATCAATAATACGCGTCAGCATACAGAGAAAATTTAAAAAAATAAATCGTATTTACATATTTACTTAGGTGAGACGTGCAATTCGGAATTAGCGCAGTTCGCTGTTTAATTACGTATAAAACATCCGCATCCGTTTTAATAAATTATTCATGCACATTTTTATTGTGCTCTCATCTATATTTTAAAAACGCAATTTTTCAAACATAGGCTACCTACCTAAATCAATCACCGCCATGCGGTGAGTTTATAAAGTCGAATTTCGAGGTAAATATAATCAATAGTGTATTATTCCATTTTTTTCTTTTTTCTTTTTGACAATAAATTACCAACATCGGCTTTTTTTTCTTAGTTTCTGACGATTTTTGAAAAAAAAAAGTAATTATATTTATGAACATAATTAGTTAAAATAATATATTATTAATAAAATCAATTAAACGAGTATAATTTTTTCGTCCGTACAACCAAACTGGATAATATTTAATGTCTTTCGTCGCCTTTTTTCTTAAAACCTTCTCTGTTATACTTCAATAAATAAATTAACGTATTAATCAAAAACGATACTCCAAGCCACCGCGAACTTAAGTACACCAAGACAAAACTTTATTAATTAGGCAATTATTCATGTATGGGTTCATTAGCTACAAACTAATATGTAAACACTTACTCGTGAAAATTAAAATGGCTTAAAAAAATAATTATAATGATAAATATTACAATTGAAAATGGTGTTTAACTATCTCGAAAGAGAATTACTCGATCGTTGTTGTTGTGATATAAGCAATTGATACGAAAAATAATAATACTATGTTATAAAATATTAATATAAGATATACTGTCAATCATTTTATGTGATAAATTATAAATTTGATAAATCGTTAATTCATCGATTTGGCCCTACGTTATATACACGTGCCAATTGCATATTAATAATAAAATCTTTACTCAATTTCGATATTCATAACATTTCACTTCGTTATTTTTTATATTTAAATATAATACAATATGCATTTACGATTTTATAATAATAATAATAATAATAATAATAATAATAATAATAATAATAATAAAAAAACATTATTATTGAAATAATTATAACTTTCATAATTCTTAATATATGCACTATTTTGTCGATTAGACAAGTTGATAACTTAAACATATTATATAATCATTAATATCATAAATTAAAAAATAATACTTACTAAATATGTCCAATACAAGAAGTTTTATAGTTGGATTATGTGCATAGTTCAATAAATCTACGAGTTACGTACAAAAATAAAATAGCCAGATCGTTTGGATAACTTGAGCGCTTGTATCATTGGGTTGAGAATGGTATTTATTAATAAATATCCAGAATCTAGATGATAGATTAATGATTAACTTTTATGTGCGTATTTTATTATCGATTGCAAAAATTGTCCAAAAAGTTATTTGACAATAATATAAACGCAATGAATATAATTGTTTACCAAATAAATTCAATAGTTACGTTATGTTGTTTAATTAATAATTATTTTTGTGATCAGCATACTTGCATTGTTTGAAATTATATTTTATTGTAATGAACCATGGAAAGCTTATACTAGCCAATGATGTTTCTTCGCTAATGTTTCATTTTTATCAACTTGTATTGATGTCACAACGAACCGAAGTGGTTGTGATGGATAATCTATTGAATTGTTTTATTTTCCGGTGTGAATGACGCCCATAACAATAACGATAATGTACATAAACACCTAAGTGCATGACGTGCACAACTAATCGAATAATGTAGCACGCTAAGATATTTATGTATTTAATGTTATATTGATTCGTTCAATATTTTCGATTTACCCGATTTGATTGGAAACCGGAGAGATTTAGTAGAAAAGTTTCAAAAACAACCCTTCTCAGATGTTATAATACCCTTGCTGGTATATGTGTAAAAACATTCGAACAAGTGTTTATACATTAAAAACAAAATATGTATTTGTTGAGGCCAATAATTACAGAGCAGTCATTGACAAAATATTTGTACAAAAAAAAAAAAAAATAAAATAAAAAAAACACATTCAATACGAATTACCTATGAAAAAAAAAATATATATAAATATATAAATGGTACATGGTATAAATAAATGGTTTTATTGCACATTCGTTGTTGTCGGACTATGCGTGCTGAACTACGCGCGTTCCATGTCTAGAATGAATGGTCTATTTCTTGTATTCGTGACCGTGTCCGTATGATGATAATCCTGCGCTACCGTATCCCAAGGACGAACCGTAGAGGCTTTCGGATCCAAAGGACGATCCGCTGTAGCTGATGGCGGAAGATTCGTGACCGATAGTTGGGATGCCGTAACCGGAACTGTAACCGGAACCGTAACCAGAACCGTAACCAGAACCATAACCAATGGAGCTATAGCCAGAACTGTAGCCGGAGGCGATCAAGGGAGCAGACGGTGCAGCTAGAGCGACGGCTGGTTGGGAAACGACAACGGGAGTGGCCACGGGCACTGGGACGCGTTTAACGACCGGGACGGCGTAAGGCTTGGACACGGGCACCGGGACGTCACGGACCACGGGTACTGGGTACGGGGAGGCCACTGGATGCGGTACTGGCCTGTCGACTGCGTATGGTACCGGTCTCTCGACCGGAACTGGGTACGGGGATGGCACGGGCACTGAGTACGGGCGGTCTACCGCGTACGGAACTGGGTGCGGCACTGGCACGGCCACGTCGTGTTGCACTGGCACTGGATACGGAGCGGACACTGGTTGCGCGTGACGGTTGACGATGTGCACATCTCTGGAGATCGGCACAATTGGTCCAGTGGTCGGGGCTGGGGCGGCGATGTTAGCGACGCTTTCGTATCCACCGGAAGAGAATCCTGAACCGGACGACAGTCCCAAACCGGAACCGTACCTCAAACCGGAGCTGTATCCAAGACCGGATGAACCGAATCCGGAACCGAAACCGGAACCGAGACTGGAACCGAGACCGAGACCAGAACCGTAACCGAAACTGGAACCATAACCGAGACCGGAACTGTAACCGAGACTGGATAGACCTAATCCATAGCTGGATTCACCTAGACTTCTCTTTCCTTGTTTAGTCGCCTTGCTGGTCGAGTCGGCCCCGACGAGGGCTACAACCGCCAGAGTGACGAGAGCTGTTGTCTGCAACGACATAGTAGTATCGTAAACATTGGTATGACGAGTAAATAAGAAATATAACTTAAAACGAATATAAAATCGATTCAGTTATAATATACATATATATTATTATAATACAATGATTTAAAATAAGAACACGATCGCCTCTGTACGTGAATAATAGTATATGACCGACGGGAGGCGACAATGATCGTGTAAAACGACGCAAGAAAATCATTGTACAATAATATACGAATTCAAAAACGTTTTACTTACGAATTTCATGATGATCGTTGATTGTTCTGGATGCCGCACTCGGTCGAATGATGATTGTCGACCGCGTTCCGTCGACTATATATACGATCGCGGATTGTCAGTTATCCCCAGACGGCGTGCGATCGGGTGGTGAAAAAAGATCGACGGAAAAAAAAAATAAATAAATAAATTAAAAAAAAAACTAAAAAAATAAGAAAAAAAAACTAGAAGACGGTCGGCGACGGCCTGTGTTAGGTGGGTGGTGGCGAACAGGTGCTGGTATACCGGTATGTTGTGTCATCGGCGGTCGCTCTTTGCCACTAGGTACAACGCAAATCCGGTAAATCCTAATATTAATGTACACGTTCACGTAGTTGTCCTCGGACGATCACGTAATTTCGTTCGTGAACGCGATAATTTATAATAATAATAATCGTGTTAATCGTTATTGAGTCGGCGCGCGTTTGTCGGCCATCGGTCTGATTCGGTGTGCGTGTGTGGGGGAAGGAAGGGGTGGTTAAACGTTCGAAAGTCTGAAACATTTTGGTTTGGGGCTCGGCCAAGAAGTTTTATTTCACCGAAATCATGTTAAAGACAGGATAAGTCTCTGTGCCTTTTGACAAACTACTTTTCCATCGTGTTTGCGTTTGAACTGTGTCTAGTAAGCGACCACTACAACTGTTGTAATTTCGCACCGTTAGTATTTGGTATTGTATATATATATATATATATGATACAGTAAATAATTTTACACATGAAATTGGCGATATTTTCTAGTAAATAACGATATTTACAAATGTGCGTGTTAAATAGTTGGAAAGTCATGTAATTCAAAATTCCATAGTTCTTTGTCATGTGAAAATAAATAATATTATACACGTAGTATAAACGTTTAAATAAATCAACATTGTTAATTAATATTTTTTGGAATTAGTGTAAATTCTTAGTAAATAGTATTATAAAACATGCAAATTATTCTTTATTTACGTTAATTGGAAAATGACGTAATATACATTTAGCGTCTTCCACTGTAACATATACATGTATGTAAATTTTGTGATTTTTGGATAACGAGCGAAACGAGCGATCCATGCGCGCATTGATTTTAAAATAGTATTTTTCATTTTATTTACACATTTTCCATAAATATACAATTTTAGCTGATATTATACACATTTCAAAAATGTATAACTTTTTGAATTGAAAGGTGAACTAAAAAAGGCACAGACTTCGGATAAGTTACATTTAATGAGTTTCCTAAGAGATGTCGGCAAAACGTTGTATTTTGTTTAAACAAGTACGATTTTCCAATTCAATTATCTCTTAGTAAAATAAATCATTCTATGTGGTTTTGGTTTGAAAGTACACCTGTTAAAAAAACATTAACGAAATGTTATATCGGAAGATTTTGCCCAATAGTTTATACTTTCCTTTAACGTTTTAGTTTTTTACAGCGTAACTGAATTACTTTTTTATAAAAAATGGAAAGTTGTGTTTTTTTAAAAATTGAACATTAAAAAATGTTTAATTTATACTTATAAGTCCTGAACATATAATACGAGTGCAATAAACTTAGAAAATAGTCATTTACGTTTCTTCGGGTAATGATGTGATTATTGTTGATCTTAATTTTACTATGAAATAGTTACCTGTACGACATTGCGAATGTTTTATTGCTTTATTGCGAATTCCATAAAAAATGATTTATTCTTGTGATATTAAACACTAATTTATTAATGTTATCACCGTAGTTATTATTATTCGAAATGACATTATCAATTATATTACATTTTTATATTCCAGACGGCAATATCGTTTGATATAAGGTAAATATTATAATATAAGATTTTAAATATTTAAAGTTCAACCGTTTTCTAGGTAAAATACTGATAATATGTAATAGATTTTGAAAGTCATATGATTTAAATTTTTTTTGGATTCGACTTTCGAAATTATTTAAGTCTTACGTTATGTTACTCGTAAGTTATTGTTTTAAAATAATGATAGTGCGCGGAATTAGAGCTCTTGATTTTCAACAGTAAATATTTGATAGCAAATATAATAATAAAGTAGTTCTTATTGAAACCCCGATGATTCTGTGTTTTTTTTTCAATTATTATTATTCTCTAACTTTTTAGGACTTTAACTCTTAAAATAACAATAACAATAATAATACAGTCTAGGCTGTGCGGTAAATGTTTATTTAACACTATACATCACGCGACGGCGATGGCTTGTTACGAGTGAAAGAAAAACGATTTGATTATTTCAAGCCTTGAAGCTCGTTACTGAGGTGGCATGTGAAAACGTGCAAACGGTCGAAAAAATAATAAAAAGGGCGAACAATTAACTCCTCAACACGCGCGGTCGACGTCGTTATGGTTGTGTGTTCTTACCACGAAATCCCGGCAACTCGCAAAAGTCTGAGCGGGAGAAGGAATAATTCAATCATCTCATAGATGAAACGAGTCAGGAAATTTTTATTTTCCATTTTTGTGCTTTACCCTTCAAAATGTTCCACCGATCGAACCGTCGAGATCACACACGCGCAGTGCATCGAGCCTGCCGTGGGGCAGTCACGTTGTTGTTAAGTGTTATTATTGGTCCGTGGAATTCTCAGCGAATTGGAAGACATAATACTGACGCGGTACATAGTTATGGTTATGTTATCCGTCATGTCACGTGATAGTTATTTATCATTGTTCTTTGAAATTCGACCGAGTGTTACAAGAGACCGGTGGTTGAAACGTGATTTGTTAAACGAAACGAAAATTGCATAAAATTATCGGACAAACGAGACTAATTGATAATAGTACAAACGTTTTGGTTTTATCGTAGCACATATCAACAACTTTTAGAGTAGTCGATGGCGGTGTGTGAGTGAAGCCACGGCTCACGGGTCTGATTGAAGTCGTTAAGAGGTATGTGTTACGTGGTGCGAAAATATTTTGTTTCGTTTGCCCTAGTACATTTCAAAATTCTTCGGCGCCTACCCGTACACTTACGGACACGTTTTATGTGTAAGTGGCGTCGGAATCAAAAATGCGTCAGATTTCTACGCAATTTTCAAAAGATACCTGTATAGAATTTCTAACTTAAATCGAGTAGTGTCACGGATGGTGTAGTGCATAGTATGCATACGCATACATCAAATACTATGTACTTAAAGCATAGGAATTTATCTTATTTTTTCTACTTATATCCCATAATGAAACGTGATCGGTTTAAGATAATGTCTATGATCGTTGGATCTAGAAAGAAAAAATTATTGTGTCGAATCTTGAACGTCAAAAGGTAACCCTAAACAGTAATATTAAGATTATTTAAAAAGGGATATCAGGTCGGTGACAGGTTTTGGAGACGATTTAAAGCAATCGAAGAGAAGACAAGGGTCGGGGTGCAAATCGAGAGATTGTTGTGGACAGCACATACAGAGAAAAGGAATAATACACTAAATATCACCATATTCGTTTACGGAGTAGTAGCGACCTGATTGTAGGCACGACATGTATACATTGTCATAACAGTTTAATCACGCGAACTACTCATTGTAACGCGAACACGCACAACGAGATAAGTTCCGGTGCGTAGGGTGTTTTATAACTTGCCCGCAAAGTTGTCGACCGTTGTTCACACGGGGTTAGTGTATTTTGCGATTTTAATATTACCGTTATCATCATCATCATCATCATCATCATCACCATAGTCATCATTATTGTTATCAAATCATTAGCGACGGGCGTGGTGATGTTTAAAAACGGTTTCCGAGGCAAATGTCACGCAACATTATCTCTATTTTGCACTCCGAGGCGTTGTATAATATAACGATGTCAAATATACGAGTAAGGTGTTAATGTAATTATTACACTATACAAGGTGATTGGAATCTCGTGTTACAAAATATAAATTGTACAGGTAACAAAAGTACAGAAAACAATTTAGTTCCATAATATTAAAGTATATCAATAGACTTGTCCGTTATAATTTTTTCCCGTCATTTGCTTATCTAAACGGGAAACCGTTGTACCATAAAATTGTGATCGCTCTGTATGCATGATATTATGTAGGTAACTCTACAGTGACGGTGGTGCGACGATGTTAATGTCATTGGATCCGGGCGTATCGCGGTTGCCCCGATTACTAAACTCAGTCGTTTCGACACAGACATTTATAACGCGTAGTGTCATCATTTGGACTGCACGAGGTTTGCATATTCCAAATTCAATATTATGTTAATTTGACACGCTTCTTTAACTACAACTGTATAGTACTTTAAGATATTGGTTGCTATTGATTAATTGTTTAATTATCTGACGTTTTAACTGTATTAATAATAATATATATACTATAGGTACTATTATAACATGATTTTATAATAAATTATAGATTTGTTGGAAAGTACGAAGATTTTGTTGTGTCGTACGGGGTTTGTGGTGCGCATAAATATGCGAATTAAACTATAAATTGAATTGCGTTAAGCCATTATTATGACTAAGGTTTGTCGGATTTCGATACACAAAGTATTGTTTTTGAAGAATTTTTCCAAAGCTTTTAGTAAGATGCTCGTATTGTCTTTAATTCGTTTCATGTATTTTAAAATGAAAATACGATAATTTATTTTACATTTCTTGACAATTTTTGATTTTTAAGATCATTTATGGGATTTCAGGCATTTTTGGAGTTTTAGGAATTTAAATTTTACCTCAAGATTTTTATACGCTCGCGTAATTTTTATAATTGTAACACACTGTAAGATATTTGTATGACATTAGAAAATACTTATATATAAGAGATGTATTAAATTCTTACGTTTTAATTGATTTTACGTAAGAAGTCATACCAAATTTATTTAAAAATAAATACATTTAATGCATTATTTAATATTTTTAGGGAATAGTACCTACTATTTGTTTAAAATATTTTATTTTAATGCCTTATTGGATATTGAATTTCTAGCCACAATCGAAACAATTTCAACATTATTTATAATCGTTAAAGGTGCGTAACAGCTGTAATGAACAGTGAATACTGTCGCTCGATGCGTTCATTTATAAAGCGGAGAGTTGATTTTCAACCAACTCATCAGTGAAAAATTACGATAACATTTCGTTCGAATAACAGTATATAAGTTCATAACGCATACGCGATACTGGCCAAAGGATTTGTCCTCTCCTCTCAACATTTCTGCGTGCGTGTTATTTCATTATAGGTAATAATAACGTCTCATCAAATGTCATCGGAGCCAACTCGTTTTCATTTTACTTTTATTTTATTATTATTATCATAATTTTTTAGCACAGATTTAATTTCAATCCTTAGGCTTCTGGCGTAATATTATGTACTTATACCGGTTAAGCAATAAATTTGTTGAGAAACGCTAAGTATTTACGCGCACTTATATAGCTTTACCGAGATATAAAACATCAACACCAGATTTCGTATAAATTCACGATTGAAAAAAAAAAAAATTAATAAAAATCGTAAACTAATATTAAGTTGAAATCGTTTGTATCGTTGTTGAGTGTCGGTCGTACAAAAAGGGGAAAAATCACCGCAATGTGTTACGTTAGAACTCATGATTTATATTATATAACTTCAATTCTATAAAAAGTGAGTTACAGTAAACGAGTATTGGACGCTTATGTTTGATTTCACTCTTCGGATTACAAATGAGTGGGGTGAGTTATCGATTTAAATATGAACGAGACACGACGATATAATTTTAACGTTTAGTAAACTCTTGGTTCATCGATACGCAATAGCGGATCAAGATTTCGTTCAAAACAAGTCCACTGCGTGTACTCTTCGTTTTTACTCTTTTATTCCTACTGTTATTAAAATAAAATGTACACTAAACTGTAATAAATATAAAATTTTGAAATTTCATCATATTATCAATACGTTCAGAAACTATGTAATACTTCATACTTAATTGATTAACGCCATGTACTATATTTCTGATAATTGCATCGTAAAATAGGAATTATTTTCACGATAAAAATAGTTTATGATTCATAACGCACCTAAAGTAAAAATAAACATAACTACTTTAAATATGAAAATTTATTAATAAATATCAAATGATAATTTAGTTTTAGTAAACGATGTTTTACATGTATAAATAATTGAATTTTTGTAGAAAAACATGTTTTAAAACTAAATATTTTAACATTAATTATAATTATTGAGTATTTTATAACAAATATAAACAACTACATACTAATACAAATACATATATGATATAATAATATACTATAAATCATTTATATGTCCTCAAATACAGTATGATTATGAAATGATTAAAAAGTAAATAACTAATAAAATATTAAAAGAAAAAAAATTCTATGACTTTATTTATTATTATTTTAAATATTTATTGTAATTTATTTTAAGTATGTGATAGGACTACAACATAAGGAGAAATATGGAGTAAATTAACTTAAGAAAAAAATAATTTTTCCGACGCATAAAACGTAAATGATTTAAATTCGCTAATTTAAATATTATTTTAAGTACTGAATAGTTAATATTCAGTATTTAAAATATAATTGTATGGATATTGTAATAAAAAAATATACAAATAAAATGAAAATGATTTAATACTTAGTTAGTAGTATTTGATATTTTATTTATTCTGCAGATCGAAGTTATGCTCTTATTTTAAAAGTCTTAAAAATCAAATTATTAACCAGAAACTATAAGATAAATATAGTAATTTGTATTATTAATTTAGTCATCATTCAAATTTCATCCCAGTAATTTGTAATTTTATAATAATACGATTTTCATTTTCATTCTCTTGAATAAACACATCTCTTTTGCATTCGTTGACGCTCAAACTACTAAGAAGGAACAAAAACAATATTATTCATAATAATAATATGAATTTATGTATGATAATATTTACACGGCCTAGAACATGATTTATGCTTAAAATATACAACACTTACCAGGCATGAGTGTTGAAATGTTTTAGTTTTACTGCGCACGGTGCGTACTCGGACATTGTTGTCATACGGTACTAGAATACATTTGAAATGCAAGGCTTTGATGTTTCATCGGAAAACAAAAAAAAATCTGGCATTAAGAAGTAATGAATATTTAACTACCGCAATACCATGGTATATTTGCAAATTTTTGCATAATTTAACGTTATAATCGCCGAAAGGCACTGAGTGACATTTTTCACCACGTCAAGTTTTCTAATGTAAACCGTTAACCAAAATTTAAAATGGTCCTATTTTCATAGGTTGAATTGAAATGTATTCAAAAACTTGCGATTTATCAAATATTATTTTTACCCTCCCGTTCAATTTATTTAAAAGCAAATATTTGTGCCTTCGTGGTATCATGAATTGATTAGAATATTTCCGTTGTGTCTCTAACAGTACGACTTATTAATTTACCTGAACTATTTGTTTCACATGTTTTTTCGATAGGGTTAATTTTGATGTCTTGGTTTTGACACTTTTCCGGTTATCGATTTACTGAAATATTTCTCACGTGATGTTTGACTTTAATCATTAAATCAACCACAATTAATATAATGTAAAATAAATAAGCTAAAATGTAAATAAAAGAACAAAGTTTTTCACGTTATGTTGTTTTTTTATTTTCAGGAACTCTTGAATTTTCTGAAAATATATTTTACATTTTTTCAAATTAATACTATTTTAATTGATATCCAAAAATGAAATTGTAAAAAAAAATCGTAATATTATGCGTACTATTTTGTTAATTTTCTGATATCTCAACAGGAATACTAAAAAACGCATTTGATGAAAATTATGCAATTCGTGTTGAAATCGTTTAGCAAATGTTGGTACGTTTTTAATTATAAACTAAATGGCAACTTGTTGAAGAAGGTGCCCAGTGCCACGCTGCACTTCATTTATCTGAATGCTGGCATCTTATAAATTAATAAAAATAATTCGAACGTAAATTAGTTTTCGTTTGAACGAGTAATGAGTTGTTCCATCGAAACATTTATTTTGACTTAACTGTTGGTTAACAAGCAACGGAAAGATAAAATACTTGAACGTTAAATATGTAATCAAATACTTCGAACTTTATTGTTATCACAAATACTTCAATGATTTTCGGATAAAGAAAATAATATTATGATCAATTTAATTAAATTACAGTACAATTAAGTAACTATGAAAACAGATTGTATACAACCATACCGTTTATGGTGGTACGTGCCAAAGGCATATTTGTGGTAGTTTTGATATACACTTTTAAATAATGTTAATGGAGGAAAAGTGATAAATATCGTTGCACTATGAGATGTATTTTTGTGGTGTTGGATTTCATTAGGTAAATAAAACCGGCGGTTTGAAGTTTTTCGAAAAGTCAGCCATGCAGACTAGCAGCTTGGGAAGACGCATAAAGCAGAGACGTCTGAAGACTTTCTATTGTTCTTATTGTTAATTCGTTTGAAATATAATAGTACGTTTTGTATTTGTTTTGGTACAATGCATTCCCTTTCAACTTTTCTTTCTACCCTCTCTCCCTTTTTCGTCAACGCAAGTTTTTATTTCTGTGGCTTTGTTACCCAACCCACAAGTTTTCGCTCAACCTCGAAAACTCCTGACCCCAGCACTGCGATTTCATCCAGTTTCGTGTTTACTCATACAATAGGGTCGTTATTGTTTTTCTTTTTATACCTTTTTATTATTTTATTTTTCGCGTATATTTTTTCTTGACATTTTATAAAGGCATATTTATGTATATGTTATGTTGGAAGAAAACGTGAACATCAAACCATAAAAAATCGAAATAAAATGTAAGCATTCCGGTCCACTTTTTTTTGCTATAGATATACATTGGCATTATAATTACTGAACTAAATTAAATGTGAAAAAAACAAGGAACGTGGTTCTTTCCAACAGGTTATATTATTACTCATGTAATATCTACTATAAAAGGCACTTGACGTAAAGTGAGTTATGCAAATTATATTTTCCTAATTAAAGGCGAATAAATTAAAACAATTATTACCTTTACGAATTCGATTTTAACTGAATTAAATATAATTTTATTCTCAGTAAAATTTTATTTTAACGCGACTAATTATGTACCAAGAATAAAGATGTCAGCAAAAACATACAGTACATCAATTCAACATGATCGATTGACCTATTTAATTTACGAGTCAATTTATTACTAAAAGTTGTATACTGTTCTAAGTAATGTATTAATTATTCGCATAAGTGAACAAATTTCAGAATAAGAAATTGTTTTTGAAAATTAATTCTGAGCAAAGATTAATAAATGGGATCAAGATAAAATTTAGTATTAAAAATAATAGGATTGAAATAAAAATGAATGGTGAAGTTTTAAAAAAAATACTCGATGATTCATCTTCAGTTAAGAATTAAAGACATTTCACTTTAAATGCTCATGAATTTAATAATTAATTTCATAATTTAATTGCATTTCTATAAAAATCTATAACTAAATAAAAAATAAATGTATACGAATAATCGTAGTATTTTATAATTTAACATATGTAAAGTAAATGTAAAAAAATGTTTCAATGTACATATAAATTCCATGAATAAGATAGACTTTTTTACAATCTGTAGTTTTGTGTCTTTACGGTTACCGGGTACGTGAATTCGTTACTGACCTTATGAAATCTTACAAATTCATCGTAACATACACTTCGTAACGTTTAGTTATTATTCGGGTGTCATTACTATTGAATACCAAACAATTATTATTCATGCAATAAAAGTATTTTTTACTAATAAAAACGTATAGTCCCTAACTGGTATGTATAACAACGCATTATGTGAAAATATTACGATGCATTATATTTTTATTTGTTTTGTATTTACGATGCATCTCACCAGATATCTGTGACCTGCGTTTTAACGTAATTGTAATATTATGTACCTGTATGTTTTGACTAGAAACTTACACGATTCAACTAAATCGCCGTACTCACGAGGGAAAATTACTGTAAGTAACTTAGCCACGCAGTGCGGACAAGCTACACATAACTCATAGTGACGGAACACGGAATGTACGCTCCGTTTTAATTTAACAGGATTAAACTTGGGATAATTGAAGAGGCAAGGTATAAAATATAACATAACTTTACTTTGAAAATCATGAATGGTTAAAGAACAATTGTTTAAATTAATAAACAAAAAAAATTGCAAATATATTATTAATCGTCCGCGCAAGCACATTTCCATGAAATAAAGAACACGTTACAACCGCTCAACGTTCAATCGATTTATTAGATGCCGTGAACTATATTGTTGTTGTTGGTGTTCATATACGTACTTTTGTTCTTTGTGTAATTTCTCGTCCATGAGGTTTATATGTTCTTATACAATACAACTGGAAAATAGTCTGGAGGTCTAATATTAAGGTTAGTGAATGAAATATCATATTACTCGACAAGATAAGTACTTTTTCTTTCAAATAGGTTATTATCAACGGTTTTCGAATACTTGATTTCATAATATTGATCGATGATGGCATTCTTACTAGTTTTAAAGAATTTAAATTTATATCGCGTGTTAATAATTCCATCTCAATAATTGTGTTACATTTAATACTATAATTACATATCTAATCTTCGGAAAAAAATTATGCTATTAAATCTATCAACAATATCTGGTATAGTTTATAAAAATAGTTATTCATTTTTAACTGATATCACATGTCAACAATGTACAACATTTTTGAAGTTCATATCATACGAATGACTTAGATACATTTTGTTGAAAACCAATAGTAGAATAAGAACAACAATATTTGTGTTATTTGATGGTTTTTGTTATTTTTTTCAACTCGACACTTAATTATGACAAAAATAAGATCTAAGGACCATACTGCAGTTTGTCCAAGTTGTCTGTGTAAACATTTCTCTTGTAGTTTAGCGTTCCCTACACCGACAATACGTTGGTTAATTTTTGTTTTCCAGATAGTGTGTGAAGATAAATATATTTTTTTGTATATTTGACATTGGACCTTTTTGAATGAAATATTATAGAAGTAGGGTACCAAAAAAGCTGTAAAAAAAAAAATAAAAAAAATAGAATATTTCGTGTTTTTAGTTACCCGTACAAGATAAAATGCGTTTTTGATGGAATCTGCCAAAAAAAAAAAAATCGATCATTTCTAAAACTGTCAGAAAGAAAAAAAAATTGAAAACGAACGTCTTATACAAAACATATGAGTGTCAAAATATTTTGTCAAATGTTGAATTTATTTGATTATACTACTGTTGTTCGATGAAAGTGTTACGTAGCGATTGCTATTATAAAGTGTCCGAACATCCCGTCGTTCGTATATGTTTACAAAACAACAATGTATGTACGGACAATCATTGGTCAAAGCGTACCAGTTTATTGACAGTTCGATTGAAGAATGTACAATGTATAACCGTTGAGCGGTAGAAAGAAACGAAGAAAAATTGTGTTCCGATTCGTAGGCAAGACCTTATTGCGAGGTTATTGTGTTTTCACGCTCATACTTGTACGACAGTAACATGGTATGCACGGTTGTAATACACCGAGAAATAATAATAAAACACGGTACGGACCGGAGACGTGCAGACGACATCGTCGTGTATAATAACGTTAAGTATACAACCAGGCAATAATTTATGCACCGAGCACGGTTTATTGGTTTACGAAGACGTGCGCCGAGCGTGTTCCCGCGTTTCCCCGGTGCGTGCGCACTTGTTGCCGCAGCGGAGGCGCGTGGGACCCGTGGGGATACGCGATGGTTGTTGATCAGGATAAGAAAACGAACCGATGAAAAGGCGCACGGAAGCGGGAGAGGTGCGCGGCGTCAGGGTTAGTGGTCGGGGTAGGGGAGGGGGAGACCGAAAGAAACGGAAGATTTACGAGCTTTCTGTGCTCACACATACATTACAGTCATCGCGGGGGCGGCGGCTGTGCGGCAGTTGATTAATGAAAACTCAAAGTGTTGTACGCATCGTATGAATTGGAACAGGTACTTTATGCACGCACAGCGCGCGGTTGAAGTCATTTTTAAATTCGTCAAAATTGCTTTCACGCGCGTACACCACTCGCACGCACGGCTCGCATGCACACGCACACCCGTGTTCACAGTCTCCGGTGCCGGTGGAAGTACACAATCAGCCTCAGAAATGGCAGCGGTCCGTGGTTAGTGTGTTATCATTCAATTTAGACCGAACGCGTGGCTCGAAAACAGTGAGTTCGTTTTGGCCAGTGGGTTGCGGTTTATTATTTGTTATACATTTTTCATTAGGCGCGAATGTGGCGTACCGTACGTTCTGGCGTATAATAATGTAATAGGCAGGCGCCGGAAAAAAAAATTGTAATCAGTCAACGTCAACGGTGCCGTTCGGTGAGATACGTTTACAACGTCAATGTACGACGAGCTGCTATTATTACCATTAATTCCAAACGAACCTAAAAAAAAAAAAAGAGATACCTGTAACGGTATGATTGATAAATCGTAAATTCAACTGATAAAACGAAATACGTCGTTAGTGTTGATTATGTTAAGTCGGTTATCGAAACGATTGTGTGCCCAATCCGATAAACATAATTACATTTAACGAATAATTTACAAAGTTAGTCTGTCTATCCACCGATGATATATGTTCAATATATACAATATGCTTATAATACCCATGAACATGGAAGTAATAGAAATTGTTTTTCAAATTTGTTCTTTTTTCTTCTTTAAAGTTCGAGGATAAAATAGAGAAATCACCACTGGAGGTAATGTATAAAAACGAATCTGGTTTCTGAACGGTAGAAACTTTTATGGTATTTGTTTCCCATAAATTTTTAGATATTTGAAAGACTAATAAATACTATTATCGTTTAAGGCTCAAGGCTTCAAAATTTTCAAATAATTGACCATTGCGTTATTTCTCGAAAATATCTTTCAATGGGTCTGATGTGAAAATAAACACATGCCAAAGTTGTTTCTGAAATAGGATTTTGTAGATAAAAAGCTTTTATCGGCTTTAATTGTTTCCAGGCGAAATAAATCTTCTAAATAGACATACCGTTTGTGCCCCTAGAGTCCCTTTAATAAATTATATGGAGCGTATAAATGTACAATAATAATCATTTGTTATAGAAAACGGATTGCTTTTTACAAGATTATAAAAATTGCAATGAGAACATACAGAAAGCAATCCAACGAATTATGTTATGTACATAATATATATTGTTGTAATTAAATACTGTACGCATAAAATAAGTTCAATTAGTTAGAGTTAACTTTGAAAAGATAAGATAAACGAAATTGATCGATTGATTCTTAAACCAACGACTAGGTAAAAAAAATAAACTGAACAAGCTTAGCACCCTTCAGTCTCTTTATCTTGAACATAAGTGAACAAAGTATAATCATGGTACAGATCTAAAGTGTAGATATAATCTCTATGCGTATTTAAATAAACACAAATAAAAATTGAAGATTGATCTCAAAAATAAAGTTCACTTTCGTGGTATTATTTTGTTTATTATATTAAAATATTAGGTTAATTTGTTATACAAACTTGAAAAATGTCTTGCATTTTTTTTTAAATAAACTTTAATTTCTATTTGTATCTAGAATGCGAATGAAAGATAAATATTTTGGGGGCAAGACAAATATTTGGAAGGTTAAGGCCTCCTTATTCGCCCCTTTTTATTTGTACCCATAATTTTAAATGCGATTTTAAAATTTTTGCGATTATTTATAATTTAAATGTTTCCCTTCTACAGTTGATTGAAAAGTGTCAGGATTCATAATTATTCACTAAATATAGTCTTTATTTTTGATTATTATTTTCGCATTCTTAGTTTATCGTGTTTAAAAAGTTTTATATTTGCATTTCAGAATGTATTGGTATAATTAAATAGTTATTGTTTTAACCATTTAAATAAATATACACATGTATCACAATTGTTTGACATTTCCCCATGCGATTCCAATGTAATACCAACACATTGTTTTCATGACCCTCTCTTTGAATAGTATTATGTTCTTCAAATATCTATAAATCAATATTCTAAAGTATATTATAATTTCAAATATTTTGAAATCTAATTATTTAGTTATAATCGATTATAATGCAGCTTATGACTTAGGTATTATTGTAAATTTAATTTTAATATCAATGATAATAACATTTTATAACTCAGTTTTTATTTTGGTAAGAAATATTTTATATTGAATTTAAATGGCATTCATTCATTTATTGCTTCTCTAAATATTGGATTTCTTACGCAGTTTTGTGTGATTGGAATTTTTAAGAAATCATTTTATTTTCTGCTTAAAAAATGCTTAAAACAAGATATTTTCGTTTAAAAAATAAAAGCTATCTCAAATAAATAATTTAGTTAATGGCTTTTAAAATTATTCAGAGTTTTATGAAAATACGTATAAATATATGTTTATTCCAAAATTGATTGAACTCTAGACAAATTGGTTTCTTAAAAACATTTCAGTTTATTTTATTTTGGTAATTTATTTCACATATATTCAATGTGTATTACACATATATAGTATACTAATAAAATATTTTGAAAAAGTACTAAAAATGCATTTAGGTATTATATTTTTTATGTTCTATCATAATATGACTTTTAAACTTTGGGACATCGCATTCATGTTACGATTATTACATGCCTTAAATGTTCTACATTTTTAATTAATTTTACTATCTAGGTATAAAAATATATTTTATGTTTTTATTTTTTTTTGTTTGAAACTACTTTATTGTAACATAAAAAAGTGATTTCGTTTTTTTGCCGTCTAGTAATATAGGTTTTTTTCTATACCTACTCAGTTGTGATAATCATATTAATTAGTAATCGTTACGTTATTTTACATGAATTCGGTATATTATTAATTCATAAACAATATGTAAATTATGTACTGAAGATATCGTGACTCGTATAATAAATTAGAAGTCAATTATTCAAAGACAAAAATTATTTAAAAAATAAGAATAAATATGTATCTCAGTATTAAGATTATCAAAGGAAATAATAATAAGTTTTTAATATTTGTGAAAACAATCGATTATACATTCAAATTTAAAAATCTGAGGAAAAAAAATGTTTTAAACACTTTTGGATATATTTATTATAAAACTATGATCACAATATTTAGAATTTATATTTTGAGAATTGATGAACATTATTAGTTTTAAAATAATCATCATCACAATTAAAATTTCAGTATAAATATGACGTAGGTAATTCATGTTATTTTTTTTTTATTTTTTTTTTTTAGTTATTTTAGCTGAATCTTGAATTGAAATGGAGTATTTGGAAAATAATCAGGATTTTCCAAGGTCATCTGGCTGAAATATCCATAAGATGGATCAAAGCATGTACTGGACTGTTATGATAAGAGGTCTCGATTATAAGTATTATGAACTACACGGGTACCCATGTTTTTCAACAAGACAGGGTTAAGGCCCGTGTAGTAAAAATACCAGTGTATACCCGTGTATTTAATACCCATGAATCTTATTACACGTGTATCTTAATACCCGTGTAATAAAATTGGCGATAAGATGGCTTTGAGATTGTTTATGCTATAATCTTAAAGCCAGTTTAAATATTATAATACTTATAGGTAGTTTATGTTTATACTTACATAAAATTATTCGATAAACAAATGTATCTAATTAATTTTTAAATGTAACTTATAACTATTCACAACATCTTTAAATAATTATGGATAGGTAAGTAATTAATTGCTAAACAGTTTTTGTTATTAATAAATAACCAATTATTGGAGTATACATTACATATACATATACATTATACTATTATAAATATAAATATTTAAAGTGTACATAAATTCTGAAACAATATGTAATATACACGGGTTATTATTATCATATGATCTTTATCAAGTGCAAAAGGATATTAATGCTATAACTAGTTAACAATATATATAAAATAAAAAAAATAAAGAAACAAATAAGTAACTCCATAGAACAAATACAAACTAATATAAACCAATATAAGCTAAAGAACATAATACACAATGGATAAGTAAATAAATAGGTGACTACATTAAAGTAATAGATACTTTGCGTAAATCTTTGTTACTGAAGTACGTAATATTTTGATATCTAATGAATCCAGCCATTTTATTGCCTTGTCTGTTGCTGTATGTATTTCGGTTAAGGCTCTTGGAAATGTCCTCTTTGCACACTCACTATGTGTTCCATCGTTTGCCTGTCTGCACTAAAATCGCATTTAGGGTCTGCTTTTATTTTCTATTTATGCAATAAGTAATTACACAAGTAATAATAAATAAACACACGGATATGCACGGATATACACGGGTATTAAGTCATATATAATAAAGATAATAAAGATATCTTTATTATCAATGTATTAAGTACACGGGCTTTAATATATTTTTTGGCCGTTACACGGGCTCCGTGTACCCGTTTATTCTAATACCCGTCCACAACTGCGACCTTTAGTTATGATACTAAAATATCTTAAATATGTCTTTTGTATAAAAATATTAGTTAACAAATCCAAACTTAACACTCCTAAAAGCTTAATCCTCAGTATAATTATGCAGTCAAAACAGTCAAATTAACTAGGTAATGATACATTATCTTAAAAAGAATAATTATTAATAAAAATATAATGTATTATCTCATTAGCTGTCAAATATTTCATAAATATATTTTTAAACGTCATTCCACGGAAAAACGTTTTGTACAATTTTATAAAAACGCAACTTATAATTTATTATTAAATTATATAGTATTAATTTATTTCAGTTCCAGAACAACTTTTTGGTTACACAAATAATATTTGCAATTTTAAAAATGTATAAACTATTGCTCATCATTATACAAATTTACTTGCCAACTATTATAATGTCAACTTGTCGACATATATTATTTATGTGCGACTTAAAACAGCATTTTTTTTTATATTTGTAGCATGTAATGGAACGCAATAGAATATGTGTTCAGATTTTTCAGCTTCTCGAATTATGCTATTCAGTGTCGATGGAACCTCGTCAAAACAAGCGAAATGTTAATATTTTATTTATAATAATAAATATTTCATATGTATTGATATTAATTTTATCGATGTGGTTTCAGTTATCTGCTATAATTCATCTTCACACAGATAAATCATAATTCTACTTTTCCTACTAATAAGTACAAGAATCGTATAGCAATAAATATATATAGCTCATTTGTTCTCAGGATTCTATCATAGTTTCTACATGGTATAATGAATATTAAAAGAGTAAATTGATTAATAATACCGTATCTTATGACTGTAAAAAAAAAAAAAGAAAAACAATGAAATTTTCTCTAATTAAGATCTCAAATGTGACCTAAACATTTTAAATAATTTAATAAGAGAATATTTTCTTAGATTTTTTTTGACTGAACTAAAAATTGAAAAAAGTTGTTACAACAAAATACAAAACAACGAACAGTAAGTGTTAGAATGATGACGTCATGATTTAATTTTATTAAATATTAAATTCGATAAACAAAATAGTTGCTACTTTATAGTCTCTAATAAATTATGTATTATGTATGTATAATGTATGTACAGATATATTTTGAACTGTATAGCTTATAACGTGTATATATAACGAAGGATAAAGACAATGACAAAATCGAAAATCGATAGAAGATACCGATGTATCATAACAAGTTTTCGATAAACTCATGCCTCATGCCTCTTCCCGACCGTATTCCAAATATTCGTGATTTCCACATTGCAGGATGATGGTATAAATTATTACAGCCATTAAGCCAGACAAAGGGTTTAACTTACATATTATTATAGGTCCCGATGCTTGTTACATTATAATATTTATCGACAAAAACGTGCGTTGTGTAAATATAATGCTATAATTTAATCTAATTTTTTATAAACCAATGTATTCAATATATTATATTTGAACTCATGTCGATCGATAGAAATAATTATTGTTATTATTACCATACATATTTAATTAAACTCAAAATTCTGTACATAAATAATTTGCCCTTTCCATCAAATATTCGATATTAATTTAGATGACATAATATCATGTCAATAAAATTTCGTCCATGACTTCTTTTAAATAGGTCAATGAATTCAATATTTTTACTGATATATTTTTATATTTTATATATACATATTTTTTTTTGTAAGTGCTATTGATTTTAGTTTTTGGTATCAAGTATAAATGTTAAAATGAAGAAAATTGCAATGAAATCTCTATTCTCTTAAGCACTAATTTATTTATTGACTTATCGAGAACTCTCCTGTAAGATTAACATTACATAATATTTAATATTAAAATAATTTATATAAGAGATTCTGAAATATTTCAAGCGTGTATCAAAAATGTAGTTTAATAATATATGATCTAATAGCTTGAAAGGTCGAATATAAAATTTAAATGTCCTTGATGTATTTTCGAGAATGTAAGTAAATTTATAAAAATTGACTAACGTCCTTACTACCTTATTTTTTTAATTTTAATGAGGATTGGTTGCATTTGTAATTTAAACTAGTTAGAAAATGAGCAATATACCATAATACTACTTATAATTCTATTTAATATAAGTACTTTTAATACGAATTTCTTATCAGTTCTTTTTATTTAATTATAGTTGATTAGTGAGGTAGATAATTTGAAATTAATTCTCAGCTTATATTTATATTATTTGTTTTTAAGTTCTCCATATACTATTATGATTTTTGATATTCAAATACATTAATTACAATATGAAGTATACAATAACATCAGATAATATTTAAGACTGAGTAATTACCAATTAATGGATTCATGTACTGCGTATTCTGTGTTGATACATCCTCTTATTTGGATATCATTGGTAGGTAGTTTAATAACCCAAAAATAGAAAGGTTAAAGCTATAAGGGGGTTGATTATCTTCCTCCTTGTTTAAGGGAAGGTTCTCGGGATTACAAAGGTTCGAGAGCCGATCAGTACAACTGGATAGTCTGGCAAGCTTGACAAAATAGCACTTACTTGTTCGTGTAGATTTATTGATTTTACAATTTTAAAATCGAATGGTGTACATTATGATGATTGGTTCGTACAATTTTGAACCTTCCAATGATGCACATCATTACAGTAGCAACATAATACATCAACAAAAATAATAGTGTTAGTAATCGAAGTATCATGCTAAGTCTGTTTAAATTGATATATATATATAATAGCACATAGGTAACATAAATATATGATTATGTATTAAATATATAAAATACGAGTAAATATTATTTATAAAATTTTTTCATGTTTCCTTCGGTCTAAAAAAGAACTTAAAAAAATAAAATTTAAAAGTATTTAACCTTTTAATATTAAGATACGTATTTATAGATGATTTCTTCCGAGTCATTTTTGGTTATGTAAGATACTATATGATATTTTTATGTTAATATTTAATTCGTGAAAGTTCTATAAAAAAAAAAAAAAAATGTATAAAAATAACCAAGAAATATTAGTATTACTATAAAAATGTTTTATGTTCATAGTTTTACTCAGAATCTGAAACTAAAATATTATATAAATAATTCATGATAATTATATAAAATTATATAGAAGTGTTAACTCACATTTTTAGTTATAACTAAATTAATATATAATTTAATGGAATATTATTAAGGCCCTAAAATAATTTATTATACTAATATAAATTATATATTAGATCACGGCTATAACCCATAACCGCAAAATATGACCCAAACGCACTCAAAAGTGCAAAAATAAAAATAATAATCCTTATAACGGATCATAAGTAGAAATTAATTTTTCAAAAATAAAATGTATTTTATCAAAATCATATAGCATTTTATGTATAATTTTAATTATATATCTAAATAAAATTTAAAATTTGAAACCACAGTTTTTAAGAAGTCTGGAAATTTTTTTTCCGAGTACAAGTTCCATGCTCTTTATGTTTGAGTTAGTTTTAGAGCTGCGATTTGTATTTTTTTGTTCATACTATTGAATTTTTAATTAAACTTATACTTAATATTCTTCGGTAAAATTATAATTGAGTGGGCTTGGGTTATAAAATTAATCTTTCAAATGACAATGATATGATTTTGAGCCATTGATAGTCTTTGGTTCGTTTGAATGTGGATCAACTTAGAGGTACGGTGGATATGTGCTGTCATTTTCGATAACATTTGTTGAAATATAATTAAAAAACGCTAATACCTTATAATTGTCATGTGCAACAGAAAATAGTTCATGAAATGTTTCAGAAATTCTCAGTAGAAAAAAAATAAGCAAATCCAAAAAAATATAACCATTGTGAAATTTCTGATTAATTTTTGTCATATTCAATTTCAATTTCCAATTTTTGTATTTTTGTATACCAAGCTTTTCTGAGGTTGAAATAGATTAGGTTTAATTTGTGCATTTGGAAATATACGCAAATCACCATTATGAGCTGTTAATTTAAACTTAAAAAGTATAGTTTGAAGTTTTAATATTTTATTACATAATGTTTTTATTAAATGTCTCATTTTTTCATAAATAGCTGTTACTTTGGATGGCAACAGCAATACACTACTTAAATGTACATTGATTTATGTGGAACATTAATTGTTTATAGTTGTCCGATATGAGTGTGACAAACATAAATGTACCATCGCTCAAAATAGTATTACTGTTATTTACTAAACATTATAAATTACTCTTTATCATGAAATTACAATTTTTGACATTTTCGTTAGGGTTGGTTTTGTATTCGGGCATACGCTCTCCTCTCTTTTCTGTTACCAGCTAAACAGTTAAGTTTCATGTAGTTTGATAATTCAGCATCGGAAATCATTTGCTCGGTAAATTAAGTTTTTGGGACGGCTTCAATCTCTCTTCCCATTAGTTTTATCTTCTATTATATAAACTAGTTTGTTTTTTGCGCCTTGATATGTGACTAATCATGTTCAATTATCTAGATTTAATGATTGTGTATCACTTTGCGTTCATTTATTTCACTGTGTACGTTTTCGTTGATTTGATGTTCTACTCTACATACACGCAGAATTTTTCTTCAATACTACATTTCAAAGCTTTCGAGGATTCATTGTTCTACCTTATTTTAGTATCCAGGTTTCGCAGCCGTATAGCACTACACTCCATAAGTATTATTTTACAAAGTGTTTCCCTTCCCTTATACCAATATTATTGATGAATATAATTTTTTTCTGACTGCCTGTGCCATTCTGGGTCTTATTTTCATGATCCATCTGCCGTATTGGTTAATTCAGCTACCTAGGTGTATGAAATGTTCCACTTGTTCAATCAGCCGATTTTCTGCTTCGAAATTAATTTTACAGATTCGGTCTAATTTTTGGCACATTCTAATTTTAGGATTTTTCCAGTTGATATTTAAATTATTTATTTGAAAGAATCGTCAATTTTAAAGGCTTTTTAAAATCCATAAACTTTATCTTATCTATAAGTGTTTCCTTACTGAATTCTATTTGTTTTTTTTACAAATATCTTTAATCTTAAAATTGCCTCTCTAGTACCTTTGTTCCTCTAGAGCAGCCATACTCAACCTTTTTTTTATTTGGGCCACATAAAATATTTAAAAATATTACGCAAGTTGAAATGAACGGAACGGAAATTTAAAAAAAAAAAAACAAAAAAAAATGTATGTTTTGTGTATATTGTATAACATTTGAAAATGTATTATAAACAATTTTGAATTTTGTTATTGAGATAGCTTTTTCACTATTTTGGATATATCTAGTTTTTAGTTGTTGCGTGGTACTAACTTTTAAAATGTCGTCAAGATGTTTACCAGTAAGTCGATTTCTGTACACATTTTTTTCATATTTCATTTTTGAATATGAAGTTACACATAGATATGTGTTGATGTGTTAATGTAAAAATTATCCTTAAAAAGTGGGCACATTTTTGTAGAGTTTTATGTTTTCCTGGCACTAAATTCCAAAAGTCTATGTACTTTTTTTGTTCTCTCTTCTCTTTGAAAATAGCTTCAAAATTTGTTTCATTTTTTAATTCAATAAATTTATTATATACTTATATCATCAATTAAATGAGTTTTGATCTGGCCACAGGTTGAGTATGGCTGCTCTAGAGCATGAATTGGTCACTACTTGATTCTATTTTTACTATATTTTTTATTCGATTGCGTATTACTATATATTACTTACATTATACTGGATATATTACCATATAATAATTTATTTATTTTCAATCGACATAAGTTCATGACAAATAATTTAATTTGATCAGTCAGTAATTTATTCAGTTGCCTTTCGTATACTATTATTACGAACTATTTGTCGTTAGATATCCCGATTTTATTCAGTATTATGAATGTAAAATATATTTCGTTTTCCGTTAAAATGTATATTTTGAAATTGTTAGTAGTATACATTTATGAAGTACATTGTTATCATACTTCGCCTAGATATGTACCCATTTGTCATGACTCGTTGTGGTTTATACTTAAAATTATTGTACATAATGTATTGCATACCTTTAATAATGTAAATTATTATAGATTACATTTAAATAGTTCAATTTTGAAATGTTATAATTATAATTTTACCTAAAACTGGACGTAAACACACACGATCATAGCGTAGACACCTACTGATGTATAATATATTTTTGGTAGGATATCTATTATAAATTTTCTATTATATTATAAGTTACTATAAAGTTAAATAATAATCTATATGGTGATAATGTCATCAAGTAAAATAATAAAATAGTAGTTATCAAATAAAATCCAATTTGATGTTA
Source organism: Sipha maydis (assembly GCA_034509805.1). Lineage (NCBI taxonomy): Eukaryota > Metazoa > Arthropoda > Insecta > Hemiptera > Aphididae > Sipha > Sipha maydis. The sequence continues at coordinate 271,067 of JASXSY010001186.1, forward strand.
ATTTATGTTATAATTATTATAAATCGTCATAATAGTTTATTACGATAACATACAATGTGATAAAACATATACTTAACTGAACTTTATCACCGTTGGCTTAAAAAAGTGAAATAATCAGTATAATAGGCATCAAATTTTAAATTTTAAATTTGTGGTACGACAGGTTTAATATTGTATTAGGTAATAATATTTATTTTGCACTTTTATCCCACTACTATAGTACAAAGGCGCAAATGCAATTTGTGCTTTTGGTCTATGAAAAATATTTGTATTTATACGATTTGCGCTTTTGGGTTTCACCAAAGATCGAGTTATGTGACCGATGAAACGGCTGTAACACAATTTCGCCAGTCTTCAATTTTTATCAACAAAAAAACGCAAGATGATTACTTTTTATAAAATGTTGGTGTTGTCGTTTTAATGATTTTCCAATACCCTATTTTAAAGTATTAATACGTGGCAAATAAATATTTATAATTTGTTATATATGTATAAAACAAAATTGTGGTGTTTATATTTTAAATAGTTCAAGGTTGATTTAAAAAAATTAACAATAACAAATTATTAAAATAATACAATTTAAATAGAAAATAGCTTTTTGGTTGAAATGTTTTTTAGATTCTGAACGGAGTGATGGAATCTATTGGTTTTACAATGATGTGTGTTTTTTTTTTTTTTTATTTTTTTTTTTATTTTTGTGTCTGACGACACCTTTTTTGGCCGTAAAAATGATTCGATTTGCATATGTAGCAACTTTTCTGAAAGGAAAGTGAATCTAGTTGGTACTTTAGGGGGCCAAAAGTAAAAAATTTTCAATATTTTTTAAATGCGACGGGAAAAACCCTAAAAAAATAAGGGAAAAACGGGAGTTTTTACGCAAAACCAGTTTTCGACAAAATCAAATTTTTTATTTTGCTATAACTCAAAAACTAATCGATGTAAATACTTAAAATTTTCACCAAATGTTTAGATTAGCGTTTTCTATACACCGTTAAATTTTCAAAGTATTTTTACTGACTTTTATTGAGCTATTTATAGACAATTGAAATTTTCAATTTTTTTAATTTTTTTTTTTTAAAATAACGATAAAATTTTTTTGGCTGGCCAGAAAATCTTGAAAATTTAATACAAGGTTTCTTATAAGTTGTTCCTTAACTGATAAAATCTAAAATCGTAAGTCACAATTTTTTTTTATAAGTGCTCAAAGTTCCAATTTATAAGAAATATGTAAAAATTGCGAAAATTTGCAAGTTATTTTGTAGATAAAAATTCATAAAATTTTTTCTGTTCATACTTAAGGTTCAAAATTTTAACACTAGGTTATCTATAAGCTACTCTTCAGTGACTGACAGACGCGTGTGCAGGAATCTTTTATGGAAGGTGTTCAAAATTATATGTTATATTAGGTAAAAATTAAATAAAAAAAATAAACGTTGAAATATGAATGATCAAAAGTATCAGGATCAAAAATCAAGAAATGTCAAAAAATGTCTAAATAGTTTGAACAGCTGACTTGTCGATGAAACAACTTTGTATCGATGGCTGCATTTACAAAGATAATCGACCGTAGGTGAAAAATGTCCGAAAAATAAATAGAAAAATAAGTCATACCGAGAAAATTCGTACTGTTAAAACAAAAATATACGACTATGTATGCATTTTCGAGTCTGTTTAATTTTTATAGAATGAGGACTAGGTGTATTTTTTAGTAAAAATGTACATTAAAAGATCGTCAGTGGTAGGGCCGAACTTCCACCTAGGCAAACTAGGCAGTTGCCTAGGGGCCCTTGCCTTCCTTGAGCCCTCAGGGAAATACAGAAAAAAAAGATATCACACACATAAATTAACACGGAAAAATAGTTTGTATATATTATAGAATATTATTTAGAGGAAGTAATTTAGAAATAAATATTATGTTGTATTATGTTATAATGGAACGGTATATTATGGTATAACATGTATATATATATATATATATATATATATATATAATTTTTCTATAAATCTGTTTTTTTATGTTTAATTTATATAAACATATTCATTTTATAATTATGTTAATGATATATGTATAATATTTGTTTTACCTAAGTATGTTGAATATATACATATAAAAAATAGTTTCTATTGATATATATTTAAAAGGACCCTTTTTTAGTAGCTGCCTTGAGACCCTAAGACTCTTGAGTTCGGCCTTGGTCGGTAGGAGGGGGTTAGCACCCCAAAACTCCTGATAGGCCTGGTAAAAATGAATCAAAATTAATATTTCTTCAATAGTTTTTTTAACATAATTTATACTATTATTTTTTTTTAACAACAAGGAAACATCTAATGAATAATACATTTTCAGACTAACATTTTAAAATCGTCAAGAGACTCAAAGTAAATTTTTTTCCGAACAAATATTTTAAAGAAGAATTGAAGAACTTACTGGATTGAACCATTCTAAATGATGAAGTCTTTTGTATTTTTAAATGTATCGTTCAAGTGTTCCACTGGATGAATGTAGACTACAGAAATGGTTTTAATAAAAGCCTACAGTATTTTTATTCTGAATCAATCAAATTTAATCATTGAGTTGAAAGATCAACAACATAATGAGTATATTTAAATGAATTTAATACTTCAGTGATCATCGTTATTCGTTACCAGCGAGACTTATCTAGAAAGTTTATAATACGAGGGATTTGGTTGTTAAATAAATTACTGCGTTTTCGAATCGCAGACGTGCACCTAAAGCTGTTGCGATTATATACGTAAAATCTATTAGAAAAAAAAACATTTCCGTTTCTTGTTTTCAATAATGAATTTCTCTTGATCAGTATAATGGATTCAGGAAAAATAATCTCAACAATTACTAGCAACATAGATTAATTTTTTCTACAAAAAAAAAAAATCCAATTAATCTGTATCCATTAATCACGTCACATATAAATTAAAAAAATGTTTTATAATCAGTTACAATGAATTTAGTGATTGATTTCTTCCCTATTTGCTCTGTTCTCAGGCATAAATAACTTTCAACATTAATTTATAAGACATTACGTAAAAAATATTATTATCATTCAATAAACAACAATATTGAACGTACTTTTTTTCTTCATTTTAAATTACTATTTATACTTATATGCTTCCGAGAAAACTGCAGATTGTCTACAATTTGAAGAGGTTTTGACCGATTTCCGTTAAAATATATATCAGTTGATGCGTACACGGACATAATGCATCTAATGTATTATTGTAATGGGCTTAAACGATATTATGCGCATTATTCAGCTACGAACTAAGATAGTGCGATTCGATCGTTCAAGACACCGTACAATACCAACACGTTTACATTATTATAGGGCGGTGCTTGGTAAGTCGAAATTAATATATTCTTAATGCGCAAACTTGACTCTGTGTACAACAAGGTACATACCATTAACGTGTAAAGTGATGTATGTAAGTGAAGTATGCATGCACTCACACTATGACACGACTACGGTAAATCGATTACTGAATATTTATATACTTACGAGAATACTCGTAAAAAATTTTTTTTTTTGCAAATGGGACACAGTTTTTCAGACTTACCAACTGACGTACACTAATGTTCAGTAAACAATTTAGAAAGATTGAAAATATCTGTTTACCTAATCAACTTCGTTGATATTTTATTGTGGTTGTACTCGATTATTTGCCATGATAAGTTTGTGAACTATGCTCAATACCATCAAAATTTCATTAATTGATTATGGAGGGTGATTTGTTTTGATTAATGTTTTGAAAATATATCACCACGTAAATAAGTATATATATAAAAAAATATAGTTATAATGACATTAAAAAAATTAAAATATAATATATGTAAATATATATATATATATATATATATATATATATATACAGGGTGTTTCACGATGAACTGACATATGCAATAACTTTTGTTCTATTGAACATTTTCAACTTTTTTTTTTTAATTGTCAATTTTTGTCTGCGCTACATTCAAAATATTTTTAATTTTTTTTTTAGATTCTGAACGGAGTGAAGAATGTATTGATTTTACAATGATGTGTGTTTTTTTTTTTTTTTTTTTTTGTGTCTGTCGACACGTTTTGGGGCAGTAAAAATGCTTCGATTGCCTTATGTAGCAACTTTTCTGAAAGGAAAGTGAATCTATTTGGTACTTTGGGGGGTCAAAAGTTAAAAATTTCCAATATTTTTTAAATGCGACGGGAAAAACGGGAGTTTTTACGCAAAACCAGTTTTCGACATAATCAAATTTTTTATTTTGTTATAACTCAAAAAATAATCGATGTAAATACTTGAAATTTTCACCAAATGTTAAGATTAGCGTTCTCTATACACCATTAAATTTTCAAAGTATTTTGACTTTTATTAAGCTATTTATAGACGATTGAAATTTTCAATTTTTTTAAGTATTTTTTTTCTAAATAACGATAACATTTTTTTTGCTGCCCAGAAAATCTTGAAATTTTAATACAAGGTTTCTTATAAGTTGTTCCTTAACTGATAAAAAAAAATCTAAAATCGTAAGTCACAATTTTTTTTTATAAGTGCTCAAAGTTCCAATTTATACGAAATATGTAAAAATCACGATAATTTGCAAGTTATTTTGTAGATAAAAATTCATAAAATTTTTTCTGTTCATACTTAAGGTTCAAAATTTTAACACGAGGTTATCTATAAGCTACTCTTCAAAAATCTTTAAAAAAATTTCTACCGGACTAAGAGGAAAAAATTGTATGACTGTTTGAAATTTAAATATTTACGAAATTGCATAAAATAGCGATTTATTCTCAGACGATTTTAAATATTTGTTATAATTCAAAAAGTATAAGTCGCAGATTTTTGAAATTTCTACCAGCTGTTAAGATTGGTATTTTTTTTATGCAATATTTTTTTCAAAATATTATATTGATTTTTAAGCCACTTATAGGCATTTAAAATATTCGATTTTTTTACATTTTATTTTTATAATCGGTGATAAAAAAAATTTGGCTACTACAAAATACTTGAAAATTTAATCGAAGATTCCACAGAAGTAGTTCTTAATGTCATTCAAAAATTATTAAAATCCATAGGCACAATTTTTTTTTATAAGCGTTTGAACATCGAATATTGACATAAAATTACATGTAAAATATAATATAATGTAGAATGTTCTAGACTGACAAACTATATCGCTGTATGCAACTGCCAACCCATCCTAATTGAAAAATATATTTATCGTTTCAAAATAAAATATACTTTTTACAATGTTTATAAATAACAATGTATTATATCCTAGACAAACATATGAATTCCATTCAGAATCGTTATTCGTATACAATGATATCTATCATTGCATTCAAATTTAACAAATCCATTATAATAATGACCTATCCTATAAGCGAGGTGCACTCCACCCCTAACTGTACAGCAGAGCGAGGCCCATCCAGTTCTTTTTTATTATATGGCGTCGGCCGAACCGGGCCGCAGCTCTCGTTGCCCTCCGGGGCTGGTAACGTATTATTTTTAATTTTTTTTGTAATGTATGAGCCATAATATTATTATTATATTTATTTTTGAGCACCGTGCCTTAAGCACCAGTGCTGGTATTATTATTATAATTATTTTTTCATATACATTTTTTATCGAGGTGTACAACGGTGACAGATGTGTACCAGACCATCCGCCCCGTTTTATATTATTATTATTGTAAAGTTTTTGGTCAGGTGATGGTGGTGCATTTCATTCCGGGATGTCGCAGCGTTCTGCAGACATGTTTGACTAGTCCATAAACTAGCAACTTGTCTGGGACGTATACCCGCTGTGCTTTGGCGGTACGCCGTGTTGGACAGCCAGTGGGTACCCGAAGGCGTTCATCACATTATTTTTAAAAGCGTAGGTGTCATTTTTTTTTGTTGAAATACATTTTATTTGACTATCCCCTTTCAATTTCAGATGAGGTTTTTTGATCATTCGATTTTTTGCCTCATTTAACTTAAATTATATTCTTTAATAAATTCCATTTCAATTTAACTTTAATCTATTGTCTTTTTCTTGTATTTTCCGTCTTCATCAGACTCATGTATTTTATTTTTCCAACAAAAATCTTTAGTATATAAGGTACGCAAGACGGTCTTCAATACTAGCAATACTACAACTCAACTGTTAATTTTATGTACTGTTTTTTATGTTAATTATTTTCGAAAAATACCATCTTCGCTTCATTGTCGTCGTGGTATTTTTTCCAACAAAAAACCTACTGTGGTCCGACCTCATGGTCTCACTCAGTAGGTTGGCGACCCTATTTTTTATGTATATACATATTAAACGCCATGTAAGGTACAACCACTGTCATTGCGTCTGGCCGAATTATTAAGATTTTTAATTGTATGAGTGGTAATCTTAAAACCTTAGTAAAAGTTTTTGATGCCAACATTTTTCTAAAAATCGGATTTACAAAATGGCTATCTTGATTTTTTTTAAATATTAAATAGAACAAATTTTAATTTTTTAATTTTGCATACATGTTTGAAAAAAAATTGAAAAATATTTTGAATGTAGCGCACAGATATATTTTTGGCTATTTTTTAAAGCATATTTGTATAGTTTTAAATGCATTTAAATATGGGCCCTAATCATTACAAATTAATATATAATATGATATTAAAAAGAGTAATTTGTTAATATATTGATATCAAGAATTTTATTTTCCGAATATAATGAAATTTTAAGAGTTATTGTTTTATGTTTTCAGTCAGTAAATTTGATAACTTCGAAAGTAAATAATACAATTAATTAAATGGATCATTATTTTTTGGGTGAAAACTTTTAATATTTTTTGAAATTTAACTTCAACAATTTCATGACATTTACATACGTCTCCCAAACTATATATTTATAAATATATAACATCACATTTTTTGTTGTTGGAAGTATTCTATGTTTTATTATAATATTAGGAATATTATGTAAATTAAGTACAAAATTTTATTTTTCATACGTTGTTGTATATTCACAACATAAGCATATATAATAACACGTACTTATTATTTATCTAGAACTGAATTACAAATGTAGACCATTAGATAGGGGATGTTTAAGTTTAAAGAAATGTAAGTAGATAACGTTGACATTTATGTGGGTTTTATATCAAGAAGAGTTACTGTATTTGTCATTCAGAATTTGGATAACTGTAGGAGTTTAATAACAAAATCAGAAACAAAATGTGCAGGACACCTCCGCTTATATTAGAACTGTAATAATGGCGATGAAGACTGTATAAAACTATTAAGTTGAAAAATTATGAAACTATTAAATGAGGAATTAATTTTCGACGTAGCCAGTATGTATCTGATAACTACCACCATTATTTCATTTATAAGTAGACTCCTATGAGAATGATATAAAAAGCAAATGATTAACTTTATGTATTTTTCATGGAATAATATGAACTTCAATGAACTCGCTTTATTTTTCCATTTACACGAACATAACAGGCAAATTACAGTTACAGATGTATCAAATTGCATATTACTAGGGCCCAGATTAAAATGCATTTAAAACTATACAATTATGCTTTAAAAAATAGCCAAAAAGCTCATAAAAAATGCATTTTACCACAAAAATAAACTTAAAAATTCCATATATTGTTTTTTACACGATTTGTAAATTTTAAATAAGATGTAATTTTTATTTTTTATTTTATTAAAAAAAAACTGAAAATTTGAAAAATTGACTTGATACTGACAAGCAAATATTATGACCGCGATGTAGTACGAACACTGTCGTCGAACAGACTTATTTCAACGTGATTTTTGACCGAATACGGGTGACATTCCACAGTCAATAATAAATTATGATAAAAACTGAATCGAAAAATAAAGATTGACAATTAATATGGAAAACCCGTTAAAGCTACTTAAATATCAAGAAAATAATTTATCTTTAGATAATATTTTTGAATAGACTAAATTTGTATAGTTTATTGAACAAATATGTATTAAAAATGAATAAATGACCGAAAAATGCTAAAATATGTTCTAAAAAAAAAAAAACAAAAAATATAAAATAAAAATTTCACCTTTGAAGTCTCTGTTATATGAATCAAATTATAAACTAGGAAAGCATTGTCTAAGATTAACCAAAAAAAGATGCATTTTGCATTGAAATCCGGACCCTACATATTATTATTGCATATGGTGTTGCATATAGATTGCATCTATATTGCATATAGATAAACAATGGATATTTTAATGTTAAAAACGGTTTCATAATAAACTATCTAAAGAAAACAATATTTTAAATTTATAAACGTGTTCTATTTTTTTTTTCGTAATAAAAATTACGTGGATAATCAAGTTTTGAGGATTTTTATAATGTTACAGAGCTTGAAGTATATGTTGAAGGTCCTATACAAGCAATTATATTAATTAATGTAATGTAGTCGTCTATATAGTATTTATTTTTATTTTTTATTTTTTGAGTTGTACATTTCAATGTGTCCAATAATAATTAAAAAGTGATTAAACCATAAAAACTAGCATCTGGATGGACATGTCATTCCCATTTTTATTTACGAGAGCTTAGGGGTATGGAATATTCACGTCGTATAATATGCTTGAAGAGGTTCTACATTATAGACATTTGTTGGTTATCAGTTGAGCGTTTTGATAATAAATTTGAAAATACACTACTCATAAATATTATTATTTGAAATTTCATATTAAATTCAACCTGTATTTTATTTTACTTTAATTTTTGATATTTCGTATGTGTACCAGGTGGAAACATCCACTCCCGTGTACCACTATCTGTACCAAGTAAATTACGTAAATACACCTGGATGAATATAGGTGTAAAAAGCTCGTCCAACGGAGATCGAGATTGCTGAGCAAATACTGATGAGCTAGATAGTGAAAATATGTGTATGTGTATATGTGTGTACAACAAAACCAAAAAAAAGTAACTATTAATGGTAGACAAGAATGAAATGGTTGTTATATTGCTGTTACAAGCCTAATGAATATACACAATACAATACCATACAGTAAATAAATAGTTAATTAATATAAAATAGCAGTTCTTTTGTTTCAACAAAATATAAAAATAATAATCATAATCAAATTAGCTACTTAGACTCAATAAACAAAAGTAAAATAAAAATAATAAAAACTAACAATTTGTTGGAGTGTAGACTAGCACTAGCTATTACATTCAAAATGTTAATAATAAAATTCATAAAAATTTGATAGTAAGTGCCGGTAATAAATCATTTTTAACAATTACAATGGTGGTGATACACGAATAAGACAATAAGAAATAATACAAAAATATTGTGATGATTCGCGTACATGTAACAATAATTATAAAAAAAAAATTTGTATTTTTAGTGATCAGCGTTACAATAAAATAAATTTAACAATGGACATTTTCAAACGTAATAAAAAATATTAATTAACATATTCAGAATGGAGCCTAAAAATATTAAAAAAATCTTCACAACGTACTTGGACGGTAGATAACAAGTGACAGAATATTATTTTTAAATATATTTGTAATAATAATAATATGCACACTCATTGAGAAATTAAAACTTACAATAGATAACATTTAGATACCTATGAGTGTGTGACCAGCAATTTTGGTTTATTATAATTTCGTGTCAATTGATTTAGCGGCTAGTATTGCACGCAAGATAATTTTCACATAATCTTTATTCGCGATTACGGTGCGAATTATGTATTAAGAAACATGCACCACCCTTAAAATTTATTATTAATATAAACATAGTTCTTGAAATAAAGGAAATGCATTTTTAATGAACTCTTGTCATTATTGTTTGAATATTAATTAGAATAATAACATATTATAGATTATTATATCGCAGGGGTTTCTTTTTTTTAACTTAATAAGTCTTAAATAGTCTTAATTAGTCTTATTTGTATATTATATCGAAATAATACTTATTTCTATGTCTTTTATTTATAATTTGAGTATTATTTTTTAGTTAGAAATTTAGTTATATAGTACGTGTTGCATGTTTTGAATGAGACGGTCCCGTTTTTTTGTATCTCTATTTCGTTGTCCGCTGAGGAATTTTCGAGACGAAAATATATCTAGTTTTTATTTTATTTTTATTGTGTAAACAACCGGAGGCTCAAGGAGAGTACAATACATAAGAATATAGAAGATAAACAACGTTCTTCCGTAGGGTCAATAAATACTAAAAGTGACAAATGGAAGGAAAAAAGAACAATTATGTTATAAATATAAAATAATAATATGTAGCTAATAATTATAACGAATAGTTAGTCTCGAATATGTGTGTAATAAGTAGGGAAAATGTTTAACAGTGATTAAGCATCTTCAAACTTAAAATTATTAAACCAATTACATACACGAGACTTACATATTACTGCCAATAGGGTTATTACAATTATAATAGGTACGGTGGATTCCGTACGTGGTACATGCCGCCGTTTTCAGAAGGCAAACAAAGAAATAATGAAAATCAATTGTTTACATGACTGAAAGTGGAGTTTGAAGTTAAACTTTTTAAACGTCAACACCAGTTATTGGGTGTAACCTCGCGGGCGTCGATAAGAGCTGCCGTGGTCGTGCAACAATAATAAAAAATAATAAAATGACCGTGATAACAATAATGCAATTTACGATGAACTATTGCGATGGAAAAACGTAATAATGCAGATTAAATAAAAACACATAAATGGGCAAACTGACCCAAAAGGCAAAGAGGCAAAGGGTTCTCAGGCCCTCGATAATGTCAAATTATTAAAAATGATAAATACTCGTACAAAAAATGTTATTATATTTGTATAAAACATTATAGTACAAAAATTACAAAAGATGAATTGAACACTATTAACTAAGAAAATTTTATTTATTAGTTAAAATGTGATATTAGACTCAGTAGATTAACCCCCTCCCCTGGACCCCTCGATATCCAGTCCATCCCTAAATATTTATATATATTCTCTATGCGATTACATTTTTTTATAGCATTTTGTTGTGTGTACATAAATTATAAAGTATAGGTTATAAGCACATCCAAGATATCGGAACGTAAGTTTGTATAGAATCTCCAAGAGATCTATTCGTAAAAATAAGAGGCACTCCATCTGATGCACTATGTAAAATAATGTACTACTCTATGTTTGTATTACACGTGGATGGGGATGATAATGAACATAAGCGTGCGCAGATCTTGTTGGAAGGGGGGGGGGCTAATTTTTATCACCATCATGTAGAAATATTTTTTAGGAGAAGATATAAATAGGTTTACTTCATTAATATAACATGTATTCATCAATATCATCTGTAATACGTAATGTATTATTTATTACATGTTTAAGTGCAAATATATGTTCAAATATGAATATTGTCACTATACGAAACACAGAGAGGCAGTTGTAAAGAACTCTTTAAAATCGTGGTTTATAACAAATAACTTGTTTGTCGGTATCATTGGTAACTATAATACTGAACTGATAATTTTTTCCATACCACAGATCCGTGGTAAATTTTTATTGTATTTATAATTTATATCAGTCACAAACTCTCAAATACAATTACTCAAGTGGCAAGTAATATTAATTTGCAAAATAATTCGTCCCGCAGAAGGGGTAACTGCCCACCCTGCTCCCCCCGTGCGCACGCCTATGATAATGAATACAATTTAAGGTCTAAAAATCATAAGACTATTATTGACCGTGTTCCAGAATCAAACTTTTATCTGCAAAAAATCTAAAAAAAAATCGTTAACATACCAACTTTTTGAAATTGTGAAATCTTGAAATCACAACAACAGAAGGCAGGTTTTGAAGCTGGTTTAAATACTGTTATTAAATACCGGGAAAAACTGAGTTCTAAATCAAAATTAAAACTATAACTAAAATATATGTAAACCGATATTTGAAGTCAATAAGAAAATGAAAAAAAATTTAAAAAAATTTTCAAAACCGAAATCGGAAGTAAAAATCTAAAATCGAAAACCGATAATAAAATGTAAGAAACGATATAATACGAGTATTATGGTGTATACAATAGCTATATTCTGTGCCATAATAAGTCGTTGTCAACGATGTTCAATAACCATTGTTAAGACAATTAACTAAGGTTAATAGTACTTATAATTTTCGTATGATAAAATTACGAATATAAAATGTAGCTTATAAATTACAGTATTAGTGTCGACAACTATTTAACCACTTTATCATCGTCAATCAATAAACCGTTTTCTGAAAAAAAAAAATTATGTCATTTAATGATATTTAATTATAAACAAACGAGAACCGACGTTTCATTTCCAATTACCAAGGATTAAAAATATAAACAAATTTCAAATCGAAAAAAATATTCAATAAATTATGTTAATATAGCATTTAATAGTAAAATAAAGTATTCAAATACCGTTAAATTGCTTCTAAAATAAAAGTATTTAAAATAGTACTCAATAGGTAAAAAAGTAGTATATAACGTTGTTATAGCAGTAGGTATTATTTTTTTACTTGGCGCGTGCAATGATCGTTGCACTGTAATTAAATATAGTTTGTACGTAAAAGTAAGTGCATATTTTTTAAAACTGAAATATAAACAGTAAAAAATAAAAATAGATTTTAAAAAGCAAAACTGATACTGTAAAAAGTTAAAATTGATATTTATAACCCAAATGGAAATTGGAAAATGTATAAGCCGGTTTATTTAACTGAAATTGAAATCAGAAAATTTAGAAATCGGTATTTAAAACTGAAATAGAAATCAATAAATTTGAAAACAGGAAATTAAAATCAAATCAAAACCAAAATGTATTACTTCGATTTCTAATCGTAGTAGAAGAATACTGGGCTTTAAATATTATAAAAAAATTACATTTTTTACTCAAACGATTGTATATCCAATTAATTCAATCGTGAATAATTCAATTAATTCATTCGACTTAGAGTTTAGATTCATACGAACAAATTCAGAGGCAATCATAGAAAAACGTATTTTCGCCAAGAACATTTGTTAATTGAGAATCTCACTACTGTTGCTTACTTGCGTGTCTGTTTCAACTGACTATCCTGTCAGTAAATCGATTTTATGGGTCCTAAAAAAGTTTCCTAATCATTATGCTATTTTTTAACCATATGAAGGCGAGTTAGCAAAAGTCTTGAAGTTAAAAGAGTTATTCGGGGAAATCTAAGGTATTATTTTTTTTTAAGTTGCTAATATGCATTTTACTTAAAATTATAGTACACTATAGTGTATTAGATATGCTAATCGAAAAGGGTTGAAGAGGAACACTGACGAATTTGACGAATTATTTATGTTTATATTATTATATGTACCCAAAAAAGTATAGAAGTGGAATTCAAATTCTCCGAGTGAATGTGCAAAAATGCACTTTGTGTTTCATTACTTCCGAGATTTAACAATTTAAGCTACACCAATTTCCGAAAAATTATTGGATATGTTCTATGCTTATCTGCTTCAAATGAATTTGTCAATCGAATATGTAATTTCGTTGATGAACAATTTATGGACAGCAGAACAAACACAACTTCAAGTGTCAATTTTAAAGACGATGCTATTAAGAATTAATGAAAAAGAAAAATGTTCTATCCAGAATTTTACTCAATTCTGAAATCACCCGATTTATTGAAGGAAATAGGTTCTAACGATAAATATAACTAGTATGTAATTTTTTTTATAACTATTAAATATAATATAAATGTCTACAAATAAAATTTAAATTAAATTAATTTAAAAAATATTAAATAAATTTATTATTTTTTATTCCATTAAAATATAAAATACACTGTGCTTAAGTAAAAAAAAATTATGTATCGTAAAAATTATGAAGAATTTTTTTTGTCTCAATTTACTAAACAAATATGGGGTCATCTTAGTCACACCTATCTAAAGTAATAATTCAAACTATAGAATATTAGAATATTAGATTGGTAATAATTTTCTAGGTAAGTAACAGCACTAATCCTTCATTTACAATAAATTATCACTTAATAATGGCTCATAAGCCATTCGTAAATCATGAGATTTCATCTAGATAGGAATTAGCCCTTCAGCCGTGTGTCGTTGAATAAGGTTCTCTTTAATAAAATAGTATTATGGAATTCGGAATGAATACGGTGTGCGGCGGATACATTTTATTCTTGATTTTTTTTCCAGGACTTACCAGGAACTTTAAACTTAAAACTTTTTAACTTTAAACCAGGGACTGAAATCATACTTAAAAGTACTTGTTTTGAAACCAAAACCCTTTGAGCTTTGAGAACCAGAAACTTACCGAGACTATAATTTAAATTAATCTTTAAGATCGGAATCTCGCTGGGACCCTTATTAGAATTTATTTAAAAATCTGAATTTAACCAGAACCAGGGCCGTATTCAGAGCAGGGCAAGAGGGCATGGGCCAGGGGCGCAATTCTCAGAGTTCTAAGAGGGGCGCAAATTTCAATACTACTTATGTAATATTTTTCACGTAATATTTGAAAAATGTATATTTATTTTTATGACTTACTATAGATTTGTAGTTTTTGTTCCTATTTAAGTAATATAAATTATTAATGGTTATTAGTTATTACTTGAAATATACTATGTATTGTTACATGTTTTATATATTTAAAATAATTTTTTTTTGTGGCGGGGGGAGGACGCAAATGCAGTGATTCGCCAGGGGCGCCTCCAAACTGCAATACGGCCCTGACCAGAACCCTTACATTTTTGTACAGATTTTTTACGGTTAATTTTAATTTTTCTAAAATAACTTTCCTATGCACTATTTAATAAATCCCCCAAATTCAAGTTTAATCTTAAACAAATATAGTATGTGGCAATAAAAAATGAGATTGGTGTTTATTTACAGATTTAATACTGATTACTGATATAATAACTATATAAATGGTAATTCAAATAAATGAATGAACAATACATAAATGACAATTAATGTATAGACTACTTATGAAAATCAAAAAAAAATATTTGAAATTGGGTATTTCATTATGTGACAGTGATCAGTAAATGTTTTACTTATTTAGTTATGTTTTTAGTGCAAGATATCTGGTTAAAAATTGATACTGACCGTCATTATTGACGCTATTTTATATTATTAATATTTCATTATATTTTTTAAAGAATCGAAACCGATATTTTATTTTTTCTTAGAACCGGAACATCGAAACCGGAACAAATTTTTTCTTTTCTAGGATCCAAACCGAAACCGTAAAATGCATCAAGTTTCCGGTGTTTACCCACTCGTACATTTTTGTCTTTGGTCTAGATTAAAAATCGAGAATTGGAAAGATACGATCAGCACATTGACACGGAAACGTGTACCACTTAACCGAAAGCCACCGTTTTGGAATCGTCGAAACCGCTCTACGGTTCGTCGTTGTCGGTTGTCGTCCGAGAAAACGAGGAACGGCGGATGCACCGCGATCCAACCCGAGAATTTCATCCCGAACCGACCGCGTTCCACGCGCGTCCAGTTCAAAGGGACCGTGTCGCCGTGTCCGCGCCGGGAGTTGACGGCTCCGCGGCGATTCCCGAACGGTGGCCGGCCGGAGGGTTGCGCCCGTGGACGCGTTCCGGTGATTTTCCTCGGCCGTGGTGGTCAACCCGCGTTGCCAGGGTGACCGCCGCCGCCACACCGACGCGGAAAAGCCGGGAAACGCGCGCGCTAGGGGAGAAAAACCCGCGCGTCATCAAGTGTTGCACCTCTTCGCCGTCCGCACGCGCCGCGCCACGAACGCCGGCGCTCCGTCGGCTCCGTCGGTTAGTCGCGCGTTGTCCGCTCGCGCCCGTCGCCGTCGCCGCACCACGTAACTCGCCCAGCGTCCGCGTAACTCGCTCCGGCGTTTACACGTCGTCGGTACCGCGTGACTCGCGCGCGCATCCCGGTAAACGGAATCTCGTCTACCGGACGGACCGAAAACGTTAACCGCACGTCCGTGACGCGGTTCAACGGGAATTTCTTCACTCCTTCCGGCTGCCATGTGAGTACCGGGTACAACGTGTATATTTTATACATCATAATATTGTATTACTCTATTATTACGTATTTATATATATATAATTATTACTATTATTTTATTATTATTATATATTATAACCATAGACCTCATAAGGCATAAGTATAAGGTCTATGATTATAACACATTATTTCTATTGCATCATATTTATTCACTCGAGTGTATACCTACTAATAGTTATAACATTATTGTATAAATAAATAATAGATTAGTTTATTTATTTTTATTAATTTACTATTTACTTATTCACAAATAGTTTTACGAGTATCGACCGTTTGATAGTTTTTCATTTTTTAATCTTAATTTTATTACCGCACCACATTTTGTACGCGCTACAGTGGTTTGAACGATTATATAGTTATTGTTATTTATTACAATCGTTTTGCTATTTTTAATGGAAACGTTGAACTTTACTAATATTCTAAATCGTAGTATCTTATACGTATATGGATTCGACGGTGAAACGATATTCGTCACGACCCCGATATTTGGTTTCCACGGGTTCTATAATCCGTTGTTCATATTGTTTTTATATGTTACATAGCTATAGTACTATATTTCATTAATATTACCATGGTACGGAATTATTAGTTACTGCTGTTCCGTTATATCTCCTGCGAGTACTTCGGTGAAAGCTTAGGTTAGTTTAGACTAATAATAAATTAATAATTAAACTTTATACTATTAATAAAACATCTTGTGTTCATGTATGTATCTATAACATGATTGTCACAATTTGATATTGCTATATGTACATGGACGAATACGTGTGTATTTCATAAGATCCATTCAAAACGTTCAAAACAATAGCTTTACAATGTAAATAATCTAATATCATAATAAGTTTGTACATACTATGTGTTATTTAAACTTTTGTTTTTATTTGTAAAATGCCGTTCAATAGTTAACTATTGCGATATTTTAGGAAGATACTCGTATTTGGTATTAACTGTTGAAAGATTTACTGAACTTAACAATTTAACTTTTTTTTTTTTTAATTTGGCACCACAAGCGTTACTGATTACCACTAAGCCTTGCTTTGTTTATTTCGGTTTTTTATACACATGTTCATACTAGTTATTTGACGTACGATTTGATGCATTAGTCACAGAAATGGCAAATAAGTAACATTTAACTCATTATTGATTAGATTTTAAAAGTTTATTTTATTCATGTAATGTTTGTAACTATCATGTCAATATAACGTTGAAATAGCAATAGTTTCCTCTGATTGATTACTGAGATTGTTCTTTTGAATTTGTTTTCTATAGATTTCGGTGTCCACTAAAATGTCTACCTATGACTATCTAAAGTTGGTTGTATCCTTAACTTATCTAAGGGTTGAATAATTTGAAACTAACTAATGGTTTGGTTACTATGACAAAATATGACGTTATATTATATTAGGCTAGAATAAATGGGAGGAAATATAGGTAAATGTTTAGAGAAGGTAAGCATTATCGAAAATTTAACTGGAAGTTAAAAAGGAAATTGGAAGCTATTTAGAAGTTTACTAATACTTTCAAAGCAACTAAAAATATAAATGTAAAAACTCCTACATTTATATTTTTAAATTTCAATGAAAAATCGATTATTTTATTGTTAAACTTTAAGTATACGAACGTAATCGATATGATTGAGATTTTTACATTTTAATATTTTATTGATATTAAAATAATGTTTTGTTATAGTTTAAAATAAAAAAATTGAAATAATTAATATATGTTTCACGTTAAACGTAAATTAGACTTATTTTAAACATACTCCTATATTCCTTTTTACAATACTGGTTATTATATATCTACATAAATACATATACTTTGGTCATACTCAAAATAAAAAATTAATAATATTTTCATATTTTATTATGAGTTTTATGAGTTTTTACGAATTTTGAAAAGTTCGTTGCTCAAATGCAGTATATATTTGTAACGAAAAATATGTGTATGTATATGTAGGTAAAAATAATTTAATAATATTTATCGAGCGACATTGTTTTGGAAAATGATCTTTTTCGAGAAGAAAAATATAAATTCGTTTTTTTTTTTTTTAAATAACTGTAACGGCCTTGAGTATATGGTTTAATTACGAAGTGATAGAGTTTATTATTTATTTTATTTTCAATGAGCACTATTTTGTTTTATTATTTTTTTAAAATTATTTCAAAGTTTGAAAAATATTTGATATATATATTTTAATCGTATTTTACTTTTCCTTATAAAAGGTTATTGTAAGTTTTTGTAATTTAAATATTACTTGGAATTTCACTAACAATATTATCTAGTAGATTTCTGTAGATACTGCTGTATATGTTTTTAATTAACGTGATCATTGTTATATATGAATGAAATAATTACAAACATCATTAATGAACTTGTTTTCAAATAATACCTAGTATTAAGGGCGCTATAAAGTGGGTTGTTTTGGGTATATATAATTGTTCTGGGTATTGGTAACGTCAGCATTTTAAAAGTTCAGTCAAATGTGGTTCATTAAAATATCATATATGCATGAGAATATTATTGAAGAAATATTCGACTAAGTGAGAATAATTTTGTTTTACTATATGTTTTTGGAGAGAATAATACTTCTATAACAATATTACATTAAAATACTTTAGATATAGGCTTATAACTTATATGATATTGGTAACACTATGTATCGAATAGTTAATATAGTGTACTAAGTTATTATTGTTTTGCCTAGTTTTACTAACTCAACGATAAAATATATTACTTTATTATTATTATTATGTTTTTAAATTTATTTATTTATTTGTATCAAATAATAAAAATATTTACTGTGTTATTTAACTTATAAAGACTTTGAATAATAGTAGAAATAGAGAAAATAATAGAAAAATAAGCTAATAATACCTATACTACAATTGATTTTCATTCGTAATCTAATATTTTCTAATTTAAAATAAAAATTTAAAAAGTGACAAGAAAATTGGTTTAGAGAATACTGACAACAGTCACATAACTATTAATTAATTACTCGTAATTATAAGATCTCGGGATAAGACTATTTTGGGATTTATTTTTCTCAATAAATCAGAAATAATTGTTAAAGTTTTATAATGTTAAAAGTGTTTAGTTGTCTAAATTATTTAAAAACAATGTAGGTCTTATGAAATTGTTTTAAAGAATCACACAGGGTTACGAGTATGTTCAATAACAAAGAGTTCAAGTGAAAATAAACAAAATAATTTATAAACGAATTGACAGGTATGCTTTCATATTTTGATATAAGACAGTTTTATAACTTTCATTTTTTTTTCCATTATTATTTCTTAATGCATTCCATAAGAGATTATAGTCCCCTTTCCATGGTTTAAATTTTTAAATTAATAATAATGGTATTTTATGAGATAACTTTAAATTACACTTGAATAAAATTTATTTTGCAGTACATCATAAATTCATATGCTTGATTAAAAATATATTTGCCAACATTTAATGAAAATATGACTGAGTATATTTTCAATAATTTGAGGTATTTATTGGTACTAGAATGTTTTTTTTTTTTTTTTTTTTTTTTTTTATGATCATACAACAATCTATACCTTTTTTTGGTAGTATTATTAAAAAGAGTCATACATATCTAACGTATTTGATAGAAAATATATCCAATCAGTATTAAACTAAGTAATAACTAAAAATATAGTATAAAAAAAATAAATAAAAAATATTAAGAAAAATTATTACCTCTTTATTTTTCATATAAAGGGAAGGTAAAAATTATGTCTTCGATCAATATGATATATCGATTTTAAATAAGTTATTTGGTACAGTTAATATAAATTAATTTTTTGTTTTATTTTAAAATAATGTACAACGTTTTAAAATTAAAGAAAATCCAAAGACATCAAATTTTACTGTTCAATAATTGCAAAAAAAAAGAGTTATGAATATCCTCCGTTGTAAGTAAGGAATAGAAGATTAAAAGATTAAAAAAACATGCTCTTTTCATTATTATAAAAATCAAACTATTTTCATAAAAATAATTAGTAAATATTTATATACTAATGTACCTAAACTATTTAAATGAGTTCTTAGAAGCATTAGAGAAAAAAATGTGTATTTAACTTAGTGTAGTCTTCTTCTTCTTCTCGTGTCCGGGATTTAGTGTAGTAAACACTAATATTAATATATAATAAAAAAATGTATTATAATTAAACTATAAACTTTAATCAAGACTTTATTACATTAACTATGTATATTTTATATGTATAAGATCTTTAAGTTCGTGTAAAATCAATGTACATAAAATTAACTAATTTCTATTGTAATATTACTTTAATTTAAACTCAACAAAAACCTTAAAATATTAAAATAAGTAAAAATCAGACCAATTTAATATACTTAAATGTATTATACTGTCAATTCTCAGTTGGTATAACTATTTTACCATTAATATTTACAATTAATTATATTTATATAAATCTTCAATTAATATTTAAAAGCTAATATTATCATTACCTGAGTGTAACAACACTGATTCTGTTATAATTAATAATTTGTGATTTTCCATTATTTCATAATCGTTTTGATTTGGTTTTTTTTTAATTATTAAATGGTATATAATGTAATAATTTGATGTAAATAAGTTCTATCAAGAAAATAATATCAGACTAAAATTTTCATAATGAAATTTTTATTATAATTAGAATAATAAGACACGTTACTTATAAATGTAATGAGTTTATTATACTATATTTAGCTATCCATATTCCACAATTATATCGAATCTAAAATTTATAATTGATTATACGTATATTCATGGTAAATTATATTATAATATGTTTATTTTTAAATAAATGTACGAAATTTTTTTGCAATAAAACCTTGAGAAAAAAAATTCTGTTATTACAATGTTAAATTCACTTATCACTTTATAAAATGAACAAATCAACGTATTTACAAATTCTATTTTTTAACCTCTTCTTTTCTCGCGTACATTGAAGGTTTTGAGTATTGTAACATTATCGCGGTATAATACAATATCAGATAATGGACTTTACTTGTGAATCAAGTCAAACAAAATAAAAAGTCACTAGAGAGTACAGTTAAACTGTTATAGCAATCCGATCGGACTGAATAGAGATAGTATACTTTTTATTACATTATTCGGATTTTTATTAAAATCTGTAAGCTGATTAATTATAAGTGGAGCACAAAATCTAATGTGTGAAATGTGAACCTTATAGTCTAAAAAAATTCGAATTTGTCCAGTTTATCAATAAGTTTATTCCATAGGTTATGATTTATAAATGCACGAATGCATATTTATCCTTACCAAATGTACTTTAATACTTCAAAATTAGAGTTTTTCGAATTTAACTATTTATGAATTATATATAATATATATAATTCATAAATAGTTAATATATTATATATATATATATATATATATATATATATATATATATAATTCTCATATTTTTTTTATCGTTTTTATTCTAATTCAGTAAATCATTTATTTTAGTCATTCGATGTGTAGGTCGATATTTATCAATTTTAATTTTATCTATGATTTTTACATATTGTCATTTACAAGTTATGCAAGAGTACACACACATATTTGTTTTATTTTGGAGCTATAACAACAAACAATAAAAGAGCATAACTTCTACGATGAGTTTGACTCTACGGTCAGGTGAGGTACAAGGATCGGCGAATGATAGTACTTTACTGGTCTTTTAAACTTATAACCAATGTATCATTGCTCTCGAAAAAACGATTCTAAGTAAAAGAGTTCAAGTGAGTCAGTTTATATTTCTAAAGATGATTGATATTGTAGTAGAACCAAACTTTTTAATAAGTTTTGTTTGACTTTTAATGTTCTAAATTTTATAAAAAAAAAGACATCTAGGTTGGTAAGTATTATGTTTACCATGTTAAACAATTATAACCAATTAAAACTTGGAAAAATTAAAAATTTCAGTGCATATTTATTTATATTTCATACTTGTATATCAAAAATGTCAATAAAATATTTGTAAATTATGAAATGTCTTTAAAATTATAATAAAAATACTCAAGTATTTTTTTGAGTTACAATGATTAATATGTATGGAATAACATCTAAAATAGTATCCGATATCTTACAAAAGTTTTTTTGTGAAAAAGAGAGACAAAATACTATGAAAAATGAAGTATCTAATTTTCAAACTTTTAAGTATAAAAATTAAAATTTTTATGTATTTTTAAATACAAAAATGATATGAATTTTCGTGATTTTTATACTTTTCTTAAAATGTAATACATAAATGCTCATATTTTTTTTGAATGAAATGAAATTTTTATTTGATTAATATTGATATTAATGACGGATTTTAATTAAAGTTACTTCATTTTTTGTCTAATAATAGTTATTTTATCGCCATTTTCGAAAAAAGCAAAGGAACATGGGATTTTAAACTTTCTATGAATAGATAAAAAAAAAAAAGTTTTGAAAATCATACCATCCATGGATAATGGTAATATAATACAGTAAAAAATATAAGTCACTAAGATGATTATTTTTTGCATAAAGATTAAATAAAAAGTGGATTTTTTCGAAAATGCATTATTATTACCGTAGTTTTGTATATTTTTATCAGTTTTTTTTTTTAAACTATTTAGAAAAACATCCCCCTCTAATATGTAATTAGGCATCAACACCTATTTATTATATTTCTAACTATCTATCTATTAATTTATTATTATAATGACTGGAAGATTCTTTTTAATTACAATTTTGTGCATAGGTACAAAAAATTAAACTTATTGATAAAAACTAAAAAAATAAAATAAAATATTTTATAATGATTGGAATAGTAATCCATTTGGTAAAAATTGTATACAGGAAGACAAAAAAAAAAATCTTACTTACACATCATGGTACAACTTATTATACTGATGGAACCATTAGACCATAGTATAACCTAACTCATTATATTATCAATGGTATAACTAACACATTGGTTTCAATAGGAATCTAAGATATCATTGTTTTTATTATTTTACATTTTACATTAGTCACTTTAGATTTGAAAAATAAACTGTCGAAAGATGGAAAAGCTGGTAGTTTTGAATCAAATAAATACTCTTTACTTACTATTACATTTTAATGTTATAGATATGTTGAGTTTACTCATGATTGTATTATAATTTCTAGCAGAGTTATAAAATGGTGACCTTTGACTAAATACTGAATTAGATAAAAATTCAAAATCACTATTGATAAAAATTCGAAATCTTTAGAGTATAATTCAGTTTAATTATGGGTATTTTTAATCGTTTGCAGTAAACAACTTTTGAAAAGTATCTTTAATTTTCAGAGATCAAAAATAATTAATCGGCTTATTTGGTTATATTATTCTTGACCATATTATTTTTGGAATCTAAACGGGATGGTTTAGTTATGAAACGAGTAATCCTTTGTGATAAGCATATCACATTCAGATCGTCCATCATTATATTCTGTAAGGGTCCCTTTGATGATTTTGAACTATCAATACAATAAGGATTTCATAGTAGTATTGTATGATTTTCCAAATAATATTTATCTTATTAAAATTGACTTAATTTAAAGTCCAAACATGCAAAATTACACATTCAATATTATAATTAAGTAAATTGCCTATATCATTCTTCATAAATAAAATATTGCGAAGTATTAAAATGTAAAGTTGATATTTTTTGTTATTTAATCAAAAAAATGGTTCGATAAAGAAACGATAAAGTTTATTAAAATAGGTATGTCATAATAATCTTTTTTAGTAATCAAATTTGTAGTTGATGTTGTTAAAATCCTGTTACATAAATTATTCAATATAATTATAATTATTTTAATCTAACCAACTATTTATTTCACTCGTAAATACAGTAAAATTCTGTATTGACTATATTGATTTTATTTATTTTAGTACAATTTGACCTTAAAGTAATTTAAATTACTCGCCAAACCAAAATCACAGTTAATAGTTTATAGAATAATAAGTAGAATAATAACGAATAGATTTTTTCTAGTTAGACAATAATTATATTGAAAATAGCTATACCTATTTATTAAATGTATGTGTTAAATAATAATAC
The DNA here is from genome assembly GCA_034509805.1 of Sipha maydis. NCBI lineage: Eukaryota > Metazoa > Arthropoda > Insecta > Hemiptera > Aphididae > Sipha > Sipha maydis. Next base: position 295,193 of record JASXSY010001186.1, read on the forward strand.
TTTATCAGAATGTTGTACCTGCAGGATTTTATAGTTAAATCTAAAAATTATACTTAGGAAGTACAGTTTACTGTAAATATGAAATAAGTAATTGAATTAGTAATTAATAATTTCGTGTTCTAACTTATTGTGGAACAATATTTTTATTGTTTAAAATGTACGCGTATTTTTATTTTTTTTTTTTAACAAAATTAAAGTGGATTAATATTAGTAGCAAATGTTGATTAAATATTTGTTTTTATAATCAAAAAGTTTGAAAATTAAATAGAGGGTAGACGATAAATTCACAAAATCATAATGCAAAGAATATCAAATGGTATCCATTGCATAGTCACAGTAACAGAACATAGTAAGGAATATTCAGATTAATTAATAAACGTCACCAAATACATTGTTGGTTCACCTAATATGATATTTATGCTAGCACAATAATATCACTTTAGTTATAATATTTAGGACATAGTGTGAAGGGTTTGAATACCAAGGAACAAGGGAAAGGAAAGAATTGTGATTAATGAACGAATAACGAAAAGAGGGACGAACCTTAGATTCATTAACCCGGCTAGGGAGACCCAGGGGACTACAAGAACAAAGATTATTTCTTTCTTTTTTTATTAGAAACATGCATCTCGGCTACCATAAATGATGACGTAAAGTATTGGATGATTGATTTATTACTTTGGATCGAAGACTGAAACGTTTTCCTGTACATATATAGTATTTTTTAATATTATGTTTTTTTTTAGCGAATTATTGAACTCTGTAAATGTTTTAGCGTCATGCAAATGCTATTTAATGACAAACAATGAAAACACTTTTTGTACAATGTCTTATTTTCTCATAAAATCGATAAAATTTGTGTATTAAGTATTTTTTTTTAAATAATAAGAAGTTGAACCGAAAAAAATTTAATCATTCATGTAATAACTATCTTCAATAGGTAAATATTTATTAAATTTTTAATTTAATGCTGAATATAACTGTGTTATAAAAACTTAAACTATTATATTAAAACCATTTATGTAATTGATTTGTTTAAAGTTACATTATAAAATTATGAATTATAAATTATTTCATGCAATTAAAATATATTTATTAATAATTCTTGAAATGATGCTTATAAAATTACATTACGGCTATACATTTATTTAAGTTGTTTTATTACATTTATATTCAACAATTAATTTAAAATTTATTTAAAATGTACTCAATTGTATTTTAGTTTTAGTACGCCAATGATTAAATATATGAAGGCAGTATATGTATGCAATTATTTTACAAGATTGTTTTTATGTATTTATTTTAAATGACAAAACTGATATATTTTTTTAAATCTACTGTAAAATCGATTAATCTCAAATTATAATGGTACCTATATCAAAAAGCATTTTAATGTATTGAATATAAAAGCTTTTAACAAAAGACTTTTAGGACACATTAAGTTAGATTATATTCGTTAGGTTTTATTTTCCGTCAGATTAAATTAATGTTTTTTTTTTTTTTTTTATAGTTTTGCCTTTATCATGATTTTATATTATTTTATAAATACATAAGGATGATTTATATTAATAAAATATTACTTATATGATATAATTTTCCGAAAATTTTTTTATCCTCAATTTAAAGTATTTTATTTTTTTATATTAAATTTAATATTCTTTTCTCGTACATTCAAAAATTGATTGAATTTTTAATATATATATATAAACATATAATTTAAAATGTTGATATTTTATATCAAAATATTTTCTGTATAGATATTTCAGTGCTTATATGTATTAACTGAATTTAATTAAATTCGAATCTGAATATACTAGATCAGATAAAAAATATGTTACCAATAATAATTATCTATTTCAGAGTAAACTTTATTTGAATAATACAATTGCTTACAATATTTTTTATGTATACTAAATAATAGTATAAAAACTTAGACAAAATTGTTCTTGGTTATACGCCTAGAAAATATTTTATGAATAATTACTAATTTATTTATACATAAAATATATATAAGTCATACAGAGTGTAGCGATATAATTCTAGTAATACATTAATAATATAATCCAAATTCTTTGTAAAAATCAATTTTTGTAAAAGAATAACAACAATTTATATGAATTTAACAAGAATTATTATGAATAAAGACATTTTATATTCATACTATTGATTAAATATTAAACTAGATTTTATTTTATTTTAATTGAATACTATTTAAATTAATATTAATAACTTAGTAATTTAAATTATATTAACAAATAACTATAAAATATTGTAGAATTGTGGATTGCAACAAATTACAAATGATTATAGTAATTTAATGGTAATTATATATTACTTCTTTTAATAAAGAACTTTTAAGGCCTTTTCAGAGTTATGTGATGATTAACATTTTTCAGGAATATATTTCAGAAATTAAACGTTATATAACTTAAATTTTAAAAAAAAATTATAAATTTTTCAATTACATTTTTTGTAATATATATATATATATATATATATATATATATATATATATATATATATATATATAACAGTTATCATAATTTTATTGTTCTTGAGTGGCAAAATTATGGAATACAAATTTCGCAAAACATTGTTGTGTTTAGTTTTTGGTGAAAAAAAAGTAAAAGTTTTTATTTACAAACTATTCATAAATATGTCTAATTTCTAGTAAACTGTACACATTATATTTTTTGAATATGTTTTAAGTAACGACAATCCACAAGCAAATAAATATAACGTAGTTATTGCCATCCCCTTTTTAAATGTTTATGATCTATTTAATTACCTAATCTTTAATTTTTTCGAATGTATCGATTAATATGATAATATTAGTCAAATATATAAGTTCCCTATTATGGAATAGTTAAGTTACGTTATGAATTTTTTTTCGGAGAATTATTTATGTGTATTGTCTCTGTCGAATATTATGTAAAAATGTGTTTTTTTTTATTTGTTTATATGTTTATTCTAGTTATTTAAAAAACCTAAATCATTTTTATCTAAATACGATCTAGATAATTTTCTAAAATTATTTTTTATTATAAAAATTCGAATACTATATTTTCATAATATTTCCTACTTGTTAATAGATAGATTTTTTATCATTTCCAAACTTGCATAAAATAATATATATATATGTTTATTAGTCTGACATCTTGAGAAGCCTAACTGGTATTTTCTTGATAAACTTTTAAGTCAGTGATTAACTGTGCCGAAGATAGAAGAATTCAGATGAAAGTTTTTAAAGTGGGTACTACTTAGCTTGTTTCTTATGTATTTGATGTTCATGGGCTGTAAAATAAGATGCATTAATATATGAAAATACTGAAAAGTACTCAAAAAAATAATAATTTAATGGTTCAACATTTGAATTATGAAATATAGTTTAGAGTAATTAGTATATATCTTTTATGGGTCAAGTTGAAGTATTTTAATATTTTAATCATGTGGGGTACAAAAAAATATTGAACGTACGTTTTATTTTTTATACAGTTGACCATTTTTCTTTTCTTAATTATGACACTTTTATAAATATACCAATAGAATAATAATTGGGTGGAATTATATATTATTCTATTTTTTTTCAGAATAAATAATGAATTTTGGTTTCTGTAAAATTTGGATCTACATCAAAGTTTAAATTAATGCGAAAACTGACTTAATATACTTCGATATTATTACATTTAGTAATTGTCATTAAGTTAGTAATAAACTTATTCTTTATGATGTTTATGAAATATGAATGGATGTTTTTAACTTATAATATTTATATAGAAATAAACGCGATTATATCATGTAGTTTTATTTGTCAATGGTTTCCAATGGTGTTTTTGTTACACCACAAAATAAATAAACTTCCCTTCCCTTTGACTAGTCCTCCAATTTTCTTAAACAATAAGCAAATACCTTCCATAAATACAGTAAAACCCCTAGGATTATTATTTGACAAAAACCTAAAATGGTATAAACATTTACAAAAAATATAAACTACTCTCAACCATAGACTCTTTATAGTTAAAAATATCCTTAATGAATCATCCAAACTCAAACTAAAAATTAAAATCTCCAAGTAAAATCTCTTCTTAAAATGTATTTGGACTTATGTCATTCAGCTCTGGCGTTATGTTAAAAAATTCAATACAATTAAAATTTCCAATCAAAAATACTCCGCTTCATTATTAATGCTGTTTCGTACATATCAAATGTCATAATTCATAATGACTTAAAAACCCTTTCATCAAAGACATAGCTAAACAACACAACAAATAACTTCAGTTCCACCTTCCCTAACATACCCCCTTATTTCAAGCCTCTACTCTCACTCACTTGCCGAAAATCTTCCCCGAAGACTAAAACGATAATTACTCAGAAAAATACTTCCTCCAACATTAACTATAATAATTTATTTATTTTTATAATTTATAATATAATTTAATAAAACAAGCCCAAGCTATCAATAAATAACGTCTTCAACTCACGCCTTCAGAACCTATTATATACACTTTATCCATCTTCTTATTGTAACTATATTAAACAGATTGATGATTTATCTAAATAAAAGTATAATAATAAATATATTAGCTAGTCATTAAAGAGTCAATGTTTATTAACTTCCTTTTCTATTTGTGATTACGCTATAGAAATATTAAAAACATTAAGTAATTATTTTGTAAAATGGTAATTATTACAGTTGAATATTTAATTTTAATAAATACACGAATGTTGTAATATTCCTCTAAATATATTCTTGGTATTTAAATAGAGAAATATAGTTTATACAATACTATATTATTTTGACAAAATTTGCTCTTATTTGGAATCTCGAATTTATGGTATCATACGAATTATTAAATATATTAAACTTCGTTATTTTTGAAATTGTTTAAAATATGTTGGTTCATTGAACTGCTTATATCTTATTTCCTATATGGAAATTACATGTAATTTTTTAATTTCTTAATATAAATTCATCAATTAATACAATTAACTTCAAAAGTAATACTTATGTGAACAGTACATATAAGTGGATATCATGTTTACTTTTGATACCAATCTGATCGGTAAAGGAGGTTTAGAAAAGGATAATGAAATTATTTTTTAGGAAAGAATACAACTCTTTGAGGTTGGTTTGTAAAAGGATTATCTGATCCTAATAGATGAGGGAAAGAAATTTAAAATTGGTAGGAGGTCTTTCAAAATTTCAAAAAAGGAGAAATATTTATTAGTGTTAGAGAGGATGGAAGAAAGAAAATAGTATATAAATAGATAGTCAGGTGAGTAACTCTGGAATATTAAATACGTAGTTCGCATAGTACCATTTATGAAAATAATAGTTAAATTAGGGCAATATTTTTAAAAAAAGTATCGATAAATAGATTATTTACAATAATAGATTATATAAGTAGTTTAAAAGACTTATATTTAATAATACGCATTAGGTTAAAAAGGTTTAAAAATGTTTAGTTTTAGTTTTTACTATTGAAATTTACTACAGAACATAACCATTTTGTCATAATAATGTGCGCACATTCTTTAATATAGGTTAATACTTTGTGAGTTTGTGCAAATGCACTAATCACAATAATCAATTCAAATTAGTTATAATACTGTATGTAATTACTAATATTTTAAATATAGAATTACACGTATAGTTGCAATATAGCTTTACAAATGTTTTTAAGAATTAATTTACTGCTATATTAACTTAAATATATAAAACTTATAAATAAATAAAACTAATCATATATTTTTGTATGCTAGAGAATGTTTATTATACATAATCTAAATTATATTGGTATAGGTTTCAAGTACAGATTTTTCACTAAAAATTAAAAATTGTTAAATTCTAATACCTAGATCATTATTGTACATGTTTATAATATGGTTACTTAATTTTTTAGGTATAAAATTAATTTTCTATTACTTAATTTTAAACTGCTTATAAAAAATAAAACTATACAAAGATCGTTTATTTATATAGTTCTTACTATAAATACCTAGTAATAAAGAACTACATTTATATATTGTATTCATAATAAAGAAATAAATAATGTATGACATTTAATTTATTTTAAATCTAAATATAATGTGTATGTAAGTATAAACTCACGAAGGTTAACAAAGTTTAGAAATCAATTTAAGTTAAATTAATTTTTATTTGAATACAAACAATTTTGTTTTTTTTGGACTTCTTACATCAAAATTTAAAATATTTATTTATCTAATTATTATTTAATGCAAAGTGAGTGTCGAATCACCGTAGTAAATTATGATGTAAAATTACGTAGCATTTTTTAATAATCTCAGTTGGATATATCTCAAACAAGTGTATAAGATCTATAATAGGTATATACGAGCACATAGATCGTACATAGCTATTGTTTAGTTAGTAAAAGTCACTTTTTAGAAATTAAATCTATTTAATTTAATATTCCACTGTAACTAATGATAAGTGGACCTGTGAAAAGTATTATGAGCAAACATTTGGAAAGTGATGAATAAAATAATAGTATTTATATGTTTAATTGGAATTTCAAATATTTTTTAGCGTTTTGTCAGTATTGGTTTGAAGCGTAAAAATATATTGTTTTAATAATCATAATACAGTCTTCAACATTATGACACTCATATACTATCTACCTCATAATAATTTAGCCAATGGAAAAATAAATAATATTTAATTTATTACGAAGCAACAGTTTCTTTTTCCTTTTTAAATTTAACGTAATAGTTTATCAAAATAGTTCTTATTTATAACTCAAAAAAAATTACCGTCTATCAAAAGAGTCCTTATTTATAACTCAAAAAAATTAACGTCTATCAATCTTTTGATTTTCATTAGAAATCTCATTGTTTTTAGTATATTAATTATTTGAATACAAAATATAATTTATGAGTATAAAATTAAACGTAATATATAGAGTTATAAATTGTACATATATTACTTAGTAGAATGCAAAATGTTCAAGTTAATTTCGCTTTTTAATCCACTGTATATAGCTAAATATTATATAATAAATACTTAGTGCTTTAGAAAATATAAGAGAGACAAAATAATAATACCAAGAGTCAAAAATGGCAATTTCATATAAATAGAACACTACGTTTAAGAAAATATGTTAAAACGACTATATATATTAATATATATTTATTATATATACTAAGTATTCTTTATTTATGATATTAATTTTATCTTTTTAAATTCATCATCTTTATTTTATATTATGTCTCCTGATCGAATAACTAATTTAACATTCATCTTATACAAATATTTTATGCCACATACATTTTAATGATATCAATACAAGATTGAATTAATCATGGTAAGCAACATTTTTTGGAATCCATTATCAAAATTAAATATAAATACATTTTTGCCAACAAGAAATGAAATATATCTTGATAATTTTAATACTAAAAGTTATTTACCAATTCACATTAAGCGAATTGTCCTATATATTTTATTTCAATGCTTAAATTTGTTTTTAATACGAAAAAGTGGTTTTAATTAACTCAATTTCTTGAACTAGAATATGGAGGATTTCACAAACTTTATATATTATTTTCAAAAATATGTTATATACATCAAAGGTACATTCATGTCGCTACTTTAATTTTAATTGAAGTGTTATTACAAAACAGAAAATAATCTATGCCCGCATGCAATTAACATTTAAAAAGCATCAAAAAATAAAATCCATACTCATTTATTTACTATAGAGCTTCATATTAAATGATTGAATAAGCAAAGACAAATTGTATAATATGTTAGTTAATGTTATAACTTACAAATATTAAAATAATTTCTAAACATTGATTAACACAAACAGAATTTTTCAATAAAATATTTATATATATATGCATACATAAATATACAAAATTGTCATCGTATATTTAACTGTAGGTACTGATTTTCTTTTTTTTTTTTAAAATAATTTGAACAATTTTTTCAAAGGTTGAATGTAAAAATTAAAATAAATGTGAAAGAATTCAATAAGCCCAATCGGTGTATAATATTTTTTTTAAATATACTGGTAAAATATTAGGGGTGATTTTATAAATGAAACAAATATTATTAAAATATTGCTATTAAGAAGAATAATAATGACTTACACAAAATCGTTATTTAAACCATTCTGTACTGTAATATTTAAAAGTATCACAGAATAGAAAATCCACATTTGTATCACATTATTATTATTTAGTTGTAACATGATGATAATAATACATATATTTATTAGATGATTTTGATTAATATATTAATCAATAAAATGATGCAAGATTTAGGTGAAAATTAATAATATAACCTCTATTGGTTCCAATTTTTTTTTGATATTAAAATGACGAAGTATATAATTTAAATAATTGCGTAAAATAAAACCTGTTAGAGCTTTGTATTATTTATAATACAATGAACTAATAAATTTTGTTTTTTTTGTAAGAATTTTTTTTTTTTTTTAATTAATTAATTAATTAAAAATAATATTTAGAGAAATATAATTAAAAATAATATGTAGGTACTTTTAAGTACTTAGTTAATTATATGGAATGTAATCTTATTTCATAAACATATAACAGTGCACTAATAGTTTAATTGTTTTATACAAACATAAATAATGTATATTTTATTTTTTATATAAGATACCATTAACATATATTCATATTAAACTGTAAATTTATGTGGGTTTTATAGAGAAATTTTTTTTTTAAGTTCAGGCTTAATCATTTTATGAATGAGTCGATATTTAACGTAAAATTGTTATCTTCGAGGAAGAAATTGATCAGAATATTAATTTTTATGCGTTTCGAATACGAAATTCTAAGATTACTGTATATTTTAAGGAATGGAAATAATAAATATCTTTTATTTGTAAAGATATAGTATTTTTATACTATAACTCTGTTATAATCTTAGCTATGGACAATTGAAATTTTATAATATTTTCCGTATACGTTTTAAAGTTTTAATGGGATAGTATAAAATATACCTTCTGTTTATCAGCTGATTTAAATTAAATTTACAAAATATAAAAACTCAATTATTAATATATTCTCCTGTGATTATCTGTGGGGGAATAAATTATTTAATATTTATTTTCCATTATACAGTTCAATTTATAAGTTTATATTTAAAGTATATTATCTATAGTAGTTGAGGATAGTAATTGAATTCAGTATATTTAAACTAATATAATTCGATTGAAGGTCATGTAATTTAATTCTTCAAAAATCATTAATATTTTATCAATATTTTATTTATAATAAGTATTAAAAAAAAAACTGTTATCGATACTTCTAACTATAACTTTGGTATTGCTAGGCTTTATAAGAAAAAATAAAAAACATAAAACATAATAATATTTGATATTCATTGAATACGTGTATATGATTTGATAATTTTTTATTTATATTATTTCTGTAAGGTTTATTATTAAATTGTTCTTTTTATGAAAATACATAATATGTTTATTTCAAATTCGAGTAATATGTTCACATAATCGAATACCGGGTGAAATAAACTCGATTTGTAGGACAATATAAATTTTACAATAATTTGCTTACCTATATGGTTTAACATAATATAACACAATGTGGTGAATAATATTATTGATAAATTCAACATAATTTATACACGTATGAATATAAAATCGTATGCGTAAATAAACCTTACGACTAATTACGCAAGGAAAAAAAATACAGTTGTAAAAAAGGTTTAATAAATTCAGAACAAATTAAATAAAAATGTAGAAGCCTTTAAAACATTTTTAATTTTAGTATTTCAATGATATAGAGTAAATTACAATATTTCATTATATTAGTGATTCAATTTTGTACGAAATGGTAACTATTTGATAGAGATATAAAAATTAAACAGTCAGTTGTGTCATCGTTGAAAATGAAATAATAATATTAATTAGTAAAATGGTTAAAAAAAAAAGCATAAAAAATAAAATAAACATGTAAGCTTAATAATATTTACGAGTATAATATAACTGTGCTTGTATTAACCTTCATAACTCTCCAATCCAATATTTCTTTGTTATTGTATTTTTTTGTTTTTCTCTCTTTCTCTCTTTCTCTTTCGCCTTTCATTCTTACTTAGAAAACGAAGTGCTGAAGGTCGCTAATATTTTACAGACTGGCTCTAAATATAATAATTATAAATTTATACATATAAAATGCATTAAATATTTATAAATATTTTTGTACGGGTTTACGATGTTGTATTATATACTAATAGTATTTGTGTTATACGCGAGGAACTTATTTTGATGCATAAACCCAAAAACGGTTGTAAAATTGTCGTAAGTAATAAAATAATAATACTATAGTAATATGGTAAAGTAACAATGTAATTCCTAAGTATGGTTGCGTATCGGATGGTAACCACAGGCAAGGATAAAAAAAACATGACTGAGTATAGATCGTATAACACACAGGATGTGTAATTTAATTAATTTTTATCGGAAGGGATTACATAGAAACACGTGGTTACCAATTAGAAGCTAAGATCAGCTGTATGTAATATTTTCCCAAAAAAAGAATTAATAAAGATTTTAAATCGTACAGTACGGACGAAGGTATATTGACGGCAATGGTGACGGCGGTCTGTTGGCGGTCTTGTGTTTGACATGTGCAGGGTCTTTGTACGTTACAGATTATGTAATCTTTCCGATTCTTAAGATATTTGTTGTTCATATCATCCTCTTTTCTTTTCCTCAAACAACCATCTTGAAATTCGAAATTACAATACGTTTAAAAACTATGTTTTACAAATTTTTAAGCATCATCTCTTGTAATGATTTTTTAACAGTTGTTAAAAAAAATAAAAAATTCGAATTATACGATGATACAACCTTCAACATTTTAACTTCTTTCTCGTGTAAATTTAACATTTATAACACTACATTTTTAACATATTCGATTCGAATACTTTTTTTCTACTAGGTATGTGCATATTATAACTAGAATTATCAATTAGTGTAAGGCAGCCAAGTGATTTTTATTCGAAGTAATAAAGGTACTGATTATTATTTTTGTTTGTACCTCAATGTTTCTTTTTCATATTCATTTTTATCTTGTTTTTACTAGTCAAAAAATAAAAAATAAGATGATACCAAACTGACTTCTAAAAAATAGCATTGATATTAAAGAATTAATAGTTGCACGTACACACATCAGTGGTGAAAAACGTTGATACCAAGCCCATATCCAAAGGATAAGGCTTTGAATTTTCTTTTTAAAATGTTTCAACTCTTGCCCTTAATCGAAATTCTTCGTAGTTAAAATAAAATGCAAATAAAATATCCTTAATTTATACAGCAAGAAAACACAAAAGGTTTTTTCCCATGAAATTTGTAATGAAAATTATTTATTTTCGTTAAAAGGTTTTAATTTCCGGTGAAGGAAATGAAATATTTTTATGTGCCCAAAGTGAATTTCTGTTAACGAGTCTAGTCAGAGCAGCAGTAGTGGCGATATGAAAATTAATAACACCGATATAAATCAGATAGCGGCCTGTACAGAACAAACGTGGCTCGACTAATATTGCTCGTGGTTGCTGTTCAGGTGGCTAAAGCGTAAAAAAGTAGTAAGTCTCAGGGATTTGACCCCCCCTACCCAAGAAAAAAAAAAAAGAACACATGCACATCTACGTTCTTACATAGACCCAAACAATCAGTGGTTTACGTCCGTACCGTGCAAACAAAATAAATCAAATTTTCCGTCGACATCGACATCGACCGTTAACTTTTGTTGTTGTTGTTGTTGTTGCCGTAGTTTTGGATAACCTTAAAATTGTCGGCCAATCGTTCTTACGTACGAGTGTGGCGCGAAATATCGGTGACGGCGGGTTGCGTACACGAGGATTATGCGAAAAGGCGGGAACGGCGGCAGCGGCGATCTGCGAGTTAGGACCCTTTCGAGCCGGCGAGGGCGGGAGCCGCGGTGGTATACGGGGCTGACCGGATCGTGCACGCGGTGTTAACGGACGCGTCGGTTAACGGCTGCGAGTAGTTCGTTACCGCGCCATCCGCTGGACCGAAATTACCGCTCAAACGGTGAGAGGGATGGGGATGTGTTTCGGTAAATTTTATGTGTACACACACGCGCGCGCGCGCGCTCGCGCTCTGCGGCCACCCTCTGCCGGCGCTCTGATTGTTGCGCTCCGCGAATTCGTGACCCATATCTACGCGTACGCGCCCGTGCACCACGTATCACCGCGGTCCCCGCTCGCGCGACCGAACCTGCCCGCCGCCGCAGCCGTGCACCCTTTTCCCATAACTCGACCGCCCTTGCCGCGAACGGACCTCTCGACCGGGTGCGGGGGCGGAAACGTCGAGTCACTTGAGATTTTTCCGCGTACCGAGACCGAACCGTTATTAGCACGTTACCGCCGCTCCTGGCACCTTCTCGCCCGCTCTTACTCTCCCTACCCGATCAATGGATGTCACGCGAACTCGCATCCGCGTACGGTAACTGGACTCGAATGTTGCGTTACCCCCGCCCCCAGGAACGGCTTTTAAGGGTGGCCATAGGGGCCGTACCCCCCAAAACGAGACATCTTACTCTTTATTTGGTCAAATATTTTCATTTATGTCATTATGCATATGCATCATTTGTATTAATGTATAATATTATTATATATTTATATGGTAATATATTGATCCAAATTAATTATTATCTGATACCTAACGAGATTATAAAAATGTATATCATGGTAGGAAAGTGTAGTCAGAACCACATTTTTACGTAAAATACAAGGATAAATACACTTTTAATTCTTACACTACCTAAACAATAACTTAATACCTACATTTAGTACACTAATTTTTGTTATAGTTTAAATATTTACCTAACAAAAAATATTGACCCCCCAGGCAAATAACTTAAGCCACCCCTGCCCACCCTACCAGTAATTTCGAGACAGAAAAAATCGTGTCGTGCATTCGTGCATACCGTACTTGTTCGCGTCAACTGCGGTACCCGCGGCCGAGGACGCGGCGCACTTGTATTGTTCGATCGTTCTGCCGACGGTTTTCCGTTCCTCAGCTTCTGTTTCTCGCTTCTGTTTTGGATTCGACTTGGTGACACGAACGCGGTGAAAGCTTACACGTATTGTGATTGGTGCCCTGAGCGAATAGACAAATGTGCGCGCTCCTCCCCGTATAAATGACGCGCGCAGTTTCGCGTTTTTCACAGCTATCGTGGACGAATGAAGTTTATACACCGCGTGCGCTTGTAGGTCCGGTTCGGAAGTTCTCTGCGCGCATACATCGTATTATGTCTGCGATGTTTTCAGAACAAAATAGGCGCTTAGAAACAATCAAATCAAAAGCTTTATCATTCTAAATTCCGAGAGGAGCTTTCATCAAACGAGTAATTGTTGGGGTTTAATCGTTTGAAAACGATATACGTGAGGTTGATCTCCGGTCAATTTTATCGAGTGTGGAAAACACAAAAGATTTCACAAAGCCCGTGGTCTTAACGTTTATATTCTTCAAGTATAATGGCGTAGCTAATGACTTTTATCTTTAAGTGTAATTTTTATTATTTTCTTTCGACATTTTTAAAGCAATAGTTAACTATTAAGTCAAGTCTCTTTATAAGTACCCAAAATTAGATAATAATAGATAATAATATACACATTAAAAAACAATACGGTTTACTAACCCATATTTCAAAAGAAAAAATATCACATTTACTAATTTTTCTAAAATTAAACCAGCAGGAATAATGCTATGAGGCGTTAGAAAACTAGAAATCATAAAATACTCGTAATGTAATTAAAACATGAACATCAAAATAAAATGTAGTAATATAGAGTGTGTATATTATTTGTTCGATGACGGATAAATACCCGTGTTTTGAAATGGACTTAATACGCCGTTTCGCTTACCATTTCGCTGAGAAGAAAACAATATGCAACTTAATCTAATAATCAACTATCAAATAAAAGAGAATATTTTATAAAATTATTTTATGCCTAAATTTTTCCATTCAATAATGCGTCATAACAGAAATACTGTGAACACATAGGTATTTTAGAGATAATTTTTACCGTTGATAGGCTGATAATAACAAAAAGATTACTATCAACATGTCATATGTAGAGAATATACATCATGTGATTTTTTTTGTTGATGACCGGTATACATGCATATTTAATACTTATATTGTGGACGAAAAAAATATATTTTGGAGTTGTAGAAAAAGAAACATTTGTAAAGCTAGAAATAATCAAGATTATAGTAATTTCGAGGTTGAGTTGAATTTATAACGATAAAATGGCAACGGAAAATGTGAGTTTCATGGCGAAAAAGCGTCAATATTATTCTAGATGACATTTATTGTGTTTATAAGATTGTCAAAAATACCATTATTCAACAAATTGATTATCGACAAAAATAAATGACCGTTTTCTCTCGAGGAATTTAATCGTTGCGCTCCGCCCAGTGCCGTGTGATTCGGATTTTTCCCTCCATTGCCACTATATCTCTCCCACTAAAGTCTTCACCTTACCAAGGAACATAACAGAAGCGCCAAATTGATCGAACAAAATATTTTGCAATAGTAATAATAATAATAATAATAATAATAATAATAATAAGACAATGTATTTTATTTTACGTTCAGAGGAATACGCTCGTTTTTATCTCATTTATTTCTGTTTCGGCGTTGAAAAATAACAATTTTTCTTTATACGCGTTATCTTTGTCGTCATCGACGACACAGATCTTAACAATATACCGAATTGAAATACATTCTACGGGTATTTTTTTTCTTTTTAAGTTCTTAAACATAAATAAAACATCTGATATTGAATCTATGAATCGATCAGTTCACGGTAGTTGATAGACATTTTCACATATTAATGGATTTATTTTATTTTGTCTGTCTGGGACGACAACGTATTATGTCCAGTCATTAAAATGTTCTATCTTTTATTTATTTATTTTTTTATAACGTCATTTTAATACAAAAAAATGCATTTAACAAAACAATTTACTATTTATTGTATCACGGGTGGTTTTCAGACGAACTATTTGTAGTAGTTGTTCAGTCTATTGCTATAATTTTTAAAATATAAATATATACAGTTACGAACGACGGTTTTGTAAATCCCTATGGTACTGTCACTTACATATTTACTAGGGAAGAGCGTCCTTTGAATTGAAAATTCCGTTGGCAGATAGTTTATATGGAATCAATTAAAATGGCAACCAGCTGCCTTACCCTCTTCGTGGTCAAAACGAAACAGAAACAGAACTTGCCTATGAGTGTATTTTTTTTTTTTTTTTAATTTTTGTGGTATCCGCAATAAATCTCATAAATAACTGATACCCTCTTGAAAGAATTAGACGCTGGATATATATCTTCCATAAAATCTGTTTACTAACAGCAACATATCGATGGAAACGGTGGTGATTAAGAAAAATACTATAAATAAAAATATATCTAAATCGCTTAGTACGGAACATTTTCATAAGGAAGTAGCTATGTCGTGTTTTATTGGTTCAACAAACTGGAACAACGTGAAACGCTTCACATACCTATAGATATAATATTATAAAAGAATATACGATTCGTATACTTTATTTTTTAATTTTTAATTTTTTAAATATTTCATTATTTATTATCTATTTAAATATTATAATAGCCCGATATGTATTCTCAGAATTTTAAATAAAAATCGTTTTCTTCTTGTTACTCAGTGAAAGTTATTTAAACATTTAACAAAATAATATTAACGAGTTTTCGGCTGTATATCTCTTTCAATACGACAATAATTAAATACCTTTAAATATTTAATACCAATAAAATGTTATAAATATTATAAATATTATGTTGTGCAAAACTGTGCAGAAATTTAATATTGTTGATGATTAATCAATATTGTTTTTGTTGTTTTATACATCACTGAATTTTTATCAAACATGGATGAAGGTAGTAATTGATTGCAATAAAATTACTTGCCAATTCTACCTAATATTTTATATAATCAGAAGCATATTTCGTTTTAGTTATAACAAAAGATTTATAATAAACGGTAACTGGAGTAAAAGTAATATTGTTCGTTATTGATTAATTTTTGAAGTCCAAATTAATTGCACAAGATGTAGAAGTAAATCCTTCTTAATTTCAATTACAATACCTTTTGCAATAGCTATACTTTTGAATTATGAATTAGTCTTGGCAATTTAGAAATCATTTAACTACATTTGTTAAAAAAAAAATTAATTAACTAAAGAATAATATTAATACGCAGTATTAATAATATAAATTTATAAATTAATGTAGTTAATGTCAGTAGGAGTGCCTCCAATGGGGGATTTTTCTCATGTGAAGTAAGTTAGTATGGAGAAAAAATGTAATACGAATTCTCATTGTATAGTATCTTATAATTGACAGGTTGTATTTTTTCTAATTATAAAAAAAAAAAAAAAAAATAAAAATATTATATTAATAAAATGTAAATATTTGCTGTGGTTACGACAATTTGTAATTAAGTTTTTAATATAGTAGCTATAAATAAGTTATATTAATAGCATTACAAGTAAGTTTCTCTAAACAAATCAATAATACTGTTGTCGAAATTTTAAATGTACAAGATCTAAAAAAACATCAATTTTGTATGAATAGTGGTTCTTAACATATCGAAAAATCGAATTATTCATAATACTTATGTTTGAATATATAAAAAAGCTAAATTATGTTGCTTTTTATGTAATAAACCCTGCAAATATAAATTGTACGTTAATTTAATTAATGATAATAGACAATATGAAAATACTCTTTACCCTTATTTGCTTTTTGATGCAGTTTATAAATTATAAAGCATTTATGACATTTTTTCATAATTTATGTTAATTACATTACTGAAATATACATTTCAAATTCAATTAAAGATATCAATGACTATGTTACATCGTATTCTATATGTTAAATTATTGTGTATTCAAATACATTAAGTTGTAACTGTCAATATTTACAATGTGACAAATAACTTGCATATCCTGTCTTTCTTGTATAAAAAATTTAAAATAATTTATTTGTGTGTTAATAGCACGAATCTTTATGATATTTTATGGAAAAATCATTATTAAAGTATTAATATTTTTTGAATATTATTGATTAATATAAGTTCATTGGTATATTTTACATAAAATGATTTATATGAAATGATTTTTTAACTTTGACATTCTTCATCTCGTAGGAAATGTTTTTCAATTTAATACTTAATTTAAAAAATTGAATTGAATATTTTATAGTTCTTACGTTATGTTTGTACAAACATCAGGTAAATTAAAATAATGTAAAAATATGTTTACGTATTTTTTTTTGAAACATTATATTTTATTTGTATTTCTTTGCAATATAAATAATGTATATATAAAATTTTAAAAATCATTGATTTGTTAAATATATTTTTAAATAATTGACTAGGATCATAAGTAATAATAAGTAGTATTAATAATAGATAAATAATAAATTATAAAGAATATTATGGTATAGACTATTATTTAAAAATCAATTCTGAAGTAAATGACATTATTTAATATCGTGAAATTGATTTTATTATAAACCGATCATAATTTTTCTAGTAAAATTCAAATATCACTTTTAAGAAATATCTTCAATAAAATAAAATAACATTTCAAAACTGTATACATTTATTTTGTTCATGAAAACAGTACTATATTACGTATAATGCAATTATTTTACAATTCATGTACCTTACAGATATTTGGAGGCATATAACTAATGTTATTGTGAACACGATAAATTCTATAGCACTACATCATCTGCTTTGTTTAGTTAATGATTGTCTATTGTTTGAACTTAAGGTAATTCCATATAGCTAGGAATCCCACATAGAATTATGTTTTATATCGAAAACAAATATTAATCAGATACAAAACCAATGTTTTTTCGACAATACCTATTAAATAATCGATATTATATATTGTAATAAAGAGCAATATCAATAAAAATAAATACAAGTTACAGGAAGTATAAGACATATGAAAAACTGTGTACTCATGTTATAATTGGTAATAGATTAATATATTTTTAGAATATAAAAAAACAATTGTACAAAAATAATTTTATCAACATGTAAACAGTTTTTTTAAATGTATTTAATTAAATAAGACATTCCTAACCCATGCGGGCTATTTACATCTACAGATATTTACATAAACATTATTTTTAATGGTATTAATATGATGATAGAATATATACAAAAGAAGTGACGACTACTTAAGTTGGTTAATATGTATATAAATAAATAAATTAATACTCGTGTGGCGGGTGTGTGTCCGAAATTATGACTAACAATCTCGGACCGCCTGGTTGGCAGAATTTTGATAGGGACACCCGTAGGTTTCTGTCATGTCCCGGGGAGGGAGGATGGCAATCTCTCTCCAAAGGCAGTTGTTTTCCTGTCCAAGTAGAGAGACCTGCCCGTGGCCGGGTTCGAACCAGCGACGGTGCGTATCGTAGCCGATGCCCTTAGTCCACTCGGCCACTCCGTCCCCCTTAATACGTATATATATAAGTAGATTATATATTATATACGTATAGCACAGAAATTAATAGATTGATTAGTAATGGTAATATTTATAATTTTATTTTGCTCGTATTTTTAATGAATATGAATAATAGTTAGCTGATAAGGTCATGTGGACGACCGCGTTCGAGGCGGACTATGGGGTGGGTGGATGTATGTGTAATTTAAATTGTATTGAGCCTGATGATTTGTGAAGTGAATTATGGAAATGATTAGTTGATTTCGTTAGGCGTTACATAAACCATAGATTTCTGGACAGAATAATCAGGTAGCTTTAATAAATTAAAATGCTACGGTCGTTGTTTATATTATGGATTTGATTAACATAAAAGTGTTATAATATAACATATTAATATATATTAATATATAATATATAATATATAATATATAATATATAATATATAATATATCATATCATATATATTATATCATTTCTGAAAACAATTTACATTTATCTGCATCACATATTACTATTCGTCATATTTACGAGTTGGGGAAATAATGATTATTTCTTGGTTCAACAATCTTTTTGTGGTTTTTCATAGAAGTATCATCTGGGAGTATATTTGATAAATAATTATTATAAGATGATACATGGTGGTTATGTAACACTGTTTTAACTCCTTTAGTAAATAGATTTAATAATTTTTTATTTGCGGGGTTTCTTTGGTTTTGCCAGTTCCATCTGACAATATGTTTTTATCGGATTAAAAATGAAATATAATGTGGTAAAAATCGATAATTTGTTTATTATTATGTGGTGAGGAATTAGAAGGGCTTGCGCAGCTTCTGTAATGACTGCAGTTAGGATTCGCCCGTTTGTTCTACAGCTTGAATAGAGTATATATTATTTGATAATTTGAAATTTTTATGAATTAGATTAGAAAATGTAGTCCAGTTAGGTTTACCTTTAATTAATGCATTGTTTGACCGATAATGCTGTAATGACATTTTAAATGATATTTTTACCGGAGTGTGGTCTGAATCAAGCTCTGCAAGAGATACTTGCACGCATGTGAACGGAATTGATTTAACTAATAATATATCTAGGATTTTGGGTTGTCTATTGCTGTCCGTATGAAAGTAAGTAGGAACACTTGGCGCGGATATTGCGTAAGAAGTGTTAGAAATTGGAAATTTATTTACGTCCATATTTTAATAATACAAAAATGACGTACGTCTCTTGTTTTTGACCCTTATTGGATAATAATAATTATTATAATTATTATGTATTTAAATTAAGATCTTTATATTTTTTCATTATATTTCGAATATTCGAAAAGGTGTCGACATTTTTGGAATTTTCAACTTTTATAACGAAAACGAGCCCAAAAAAAGTTTAAGCATAAGATTTTGATTTCTATCCAACACCAGCTTATAATATATGTATTTTTTTTGCTTTAAAAAATAATATAAAAAAAAAAAAAAAAAAAAAAAAAAATGTAGTATCTTCTTAGTAGAGCTCAGAAGTTTTAAAATATTTAAAATTGATTGTATTATTGCAGTAAAAAATAACAAAAGTTGCACTTAAAGCTCTAATTATTACCGTAAAAAATATCCAAAATTGCACTTAAAAATTCCATTATTGCTGTAAAATATCCAAAGTAGCACTTAAAAATTGAAAAAAACTTTTTTATTTATCAAAATAACATTTTTTAAAAAAATTGTAAAAGTATTTTTTATTAAGATTATCATATTATAAATGTGAATTATTGTAAAATATATTTTGAAAAAAAACTTAATATTAATACTGAAATAATAGTATAATCTGGTCTCCCAGTAGTCTGTATGTAGTAAACATTTTATTTGAACAAATTTTATTTTATTTTTTAATACATAATTTTGTGCTTAACTTAAAAATGATCACGCAGCACAATCAATCATTTTTTTAATGAAAATGAAAGATCTTAGTTTCTAGGTCAGCAAGTTGTGCAACTCGTGCTTCGTCTTATCAAATAATATTCCCACTACTGCCATCACAATCGAAAAATCCGAAGTAACCATGCATTATTATTTATTATTATTATATTATTTTGACATATGCTATTTTCTGACACGGCCCTCATCGGTTTATTATTTCTGACGTAAAAAAAAAAAGATTAAATCATGGAAATAATATTTAGAGACATTTAAAACTTTACTATAAATGAAGATAATTAATAAATCTTATATAATCAAATCGAAAAAATACTTATAGTTATACTTAATATTTTTAGATTCTAATTCATACTTCCATGGAACGAATTTATAACCTACTTAGCAATAAATTCGAACAATAGAAAAAAGTTGCAAATGCAACATCCGAGGCCTACTTAATTTTGTTCATTGAATATATAAACTATAAATCGATAGTTATAGTTTTTACTCATAAAACTATTAAATAAGTGTATTGAAAATTATCGTTATAAATTCTAGAAAAGAACAACTAACATTATTTTCGTGAATAAAATTAATTTACAGATTTTAAATTCATTAAATATAAATCAGACATAAATTTAATTTTATATATTGTACGAGTATATTTGCTAAATCATTATATTGTGATTTAATTACTTTTACAAAACGCAAACTTTCTTAAGATAATAATCAGATAAATACATTTTAGGTGACTATACGTTAATAACTATGTAATATTATTAATCACAATGTAATAATTTAGTACAAATATTATTTAAGTTATAAAAATTGATTAAATACCATCATACTACTGGATCTTATTTTATTTTTTAATAAATCACTAGTAATTAAAATAATTGTTTTTATTTTATATGTATATATGTACATTTATATTATTCATAATAATAATCTTTAATTTTTTTAACAATACATATTAAATTAAATTTTTAAATACTTTTTTGCTTTTAACATTTATAATCGATAAAAAAATAACGTTATTTTATTGAAGCATATTGAAAGAAATATATGAATGTAAACAAATTATATTTTTTTGTAATTTAAATAATAAAATTAATTATATTTTGTAATTGTTGAGCATGTTGTTGCTATAAATTATAATTAATGTATATTTTGATTAAAACATTCCATGAACATATTTAATTTATCATTTTAACTTATAATCTATAAAAATTTGGAAAATACCACATTTGCATTCCAAACGGCTATTTAAAACTCTAATTTATCCATAGGTCATATCAAAAGTTGACAGAGAGATTCTTTGCACGAATTTCCCGCCTATAGAGATGTTACACCAGGTTAGCTAGCCACTGCATTTTAATTTTCAACTAATATTTATATACCTTTGGGAATTTGTATCGAAATGGTTTTCTATCTCCTTTCCTATCTGTATATAATCGTGCAGTTTTTTCAGTCTTTCCAGTTATATAATCTGTAGATATAGCTATTTGGTTTGTTGCCGAACATTTTACTGTTACGATTTTCTCTTCCGGTCCTTTTCAGGCGGCTTGTAAGAACAATTCGGTCTTTTTTTATTTACCCGGAGAGATAATTTTTTGGTATTTATTGAAAACGTAATTAACTATTTACTAATACTGATAAGTAAAATGCCAAACAATACATTGTATAATTCATAGACCAATAAATAAGGTGTCATATAGGAATACAATACCGAAAACTACGTGTAAAGTCGCTGGTAATTATCGTGCCAACGGTGGTCACATTTTTTGTAATGCAGATTGTGGCGTTGATTTGGTCGAAGCTAGTAGATCGTAAAGGTCGACAAACAAGGGGCTGTTTGACTCCAAACATTGTCGAATAATCACCGGTTGTCGTTCTTATCTTCTAATCTCGTATTGATCTCGGCCGGTATTGCTGATATAGAGATGGATTTGGTATTTCGAGGATGATCTCCCTTAACCGTAAATACTTTTTTCCAGTCTATTGTTCCTCTTGGTCACCGTAAATTCCCTATTCTCCCAGTTTAACTTCTGATATTCTCCATTCTTGTCTTCCATTGGCTCATGTGATCTGCCGGTATATAGTATGATGTTGCAGACAATGTAATTTCGGCGAAACTGGTGTCTTGAAAAATGCATTTTTATGTACAGTATGCTGTTTAATACCGTAACAATTGACATTAAATACAAGTATGACTTATTGATAAAACTGTTGTTTAAATAGTTTTGTAGGATCAGTTCCTTAAAATTCATTACTAGGTTTAATATTTAATAACATTTATTGTTCATATTATTTGCATAAATTATAAAAATTAAAAGTAATTTGTATTGGTCACTCCAACAAAACTCTATCGTAACATTCGGTAGAAAATATCACGTAAGTTTAGTTGGATACATATTTTAGTTAAGATTTTACACTTGATTTTTATTTTAAAATAGTAAAAAAAAAACGTTCGAATTAATGCTTTCAAAGATAAACCACATTTTATATAGAAAATTTAAAAACAAAATAACCATTATAGCAAACCATTAGATGGAATTGAATGATAAAGTTTTAATCACATTTATTTTTATTTTTGTGTTGAAAAAAACAGTCCATTTATTATAATATATACACCGTATGAAAATGGACTTCCTGGTCGGACGTATAAATGCATGCTTTCAATGATAACATACGTCTTGAGTCGAGAGCAAGTGTGTGCCAACCCCGGGATAATAAATCCTAAAGTAGTGTGCCGTTAAGCGAATGCTTAACCGGATAAAAGTGAGTAAATTATACATGACTTATGAACCCAGGAATTTCATAATTTTTAATATGGACCAAAGTGGGTGGAGCCGACGACTAACCCAAAGCAATGTTAAATCTATGGAATTGTTCTGTACATTTTACATTTTGTATGCTTGCATACATATAAATATAGAACCATTATGTTATGTGAAAACGAGATATTTCACCGTCTATGAAGGGTGTACCCTAATAAATAACTGTACAGTATATTTAAGCTTTGGTACCGGAATAACAGAGGAGGGTTTATTTTTATAAGTATACACCTCGCATTAATAGTGCAGCAGAGGTACTATAAAGGAGTTATATTAGTTTACTAACTAATACGTTTATATGTGGACATTTAGTAGCTTCTAGGCTAAACTATTAAAATGGGAAGGGACTACTATTTACGATGAACAATTTCTTTCAAATAAAAAGCATCAATAATTTTTAATGACATTTTCTGTTTGGATTTCTCTCAGTTATTTAAACCGCACATATATTCAGTACACATTTCCCATAACTACTTACTGCTTCTAACCATTGTATGAATAAAAATAATTTCCACGGCAGACGAATTGTGCATATACTAAGATTTTGTAAATGAAATATTTTTGTTTTAAATTATTCATAATTGGGTATTATACTCATTAATGTATACAATTGAAAACAAATCTTTTATTTCAGAATTAAAATGTTTATAAATTCATCATAAATTGTCAACAAATAAACATGATGATGTAATAAATACATTTTTGTTTGTCAATGTTTTAAAAATTAAAATTTGTACATAATATTTTGAACCACACCCATTCCCAGTCATTAAAACTCAGGAAGAGGTTTATATAAATTGTATGCCAATAATACTAGAATCACAATAACACTATGGATTTTAATAAGTCCTGCAAATCGAATTATAATTTATTTTTTAACTAACTGATAATCTTATACTATAAATTGTAATATTAAACTTATACCCATGAGTTTTTAAAAAATTGTGTTTATTTAATTAGTCGTTATAAGAGTATACAGAAGTTTTTTTTACTTAAAAACCTATAACTAATAAATCACACACACTTATACAAAATGTATATTTATTAGAAATAATAAAAAAGTTGTTTCATTTTTTAAAGGATAATAAAATATGAAAATTATTAATTTTTTTTTTAATCATTGTGACACGAAAATTACTATTTAAGCAAACAAGTGAATATATATATATATATAAATCAAAATAATACATTATTGTTAATATTGTACTTGATAATCGATAAGAAACAAATTTAAAGAATAAAAAAATTATTTTAACTTAATTTTTTTTAATAGATAAAAAAAGTATACTTCTTAATAATTTGACCAAGCTAAAATAAAAGTTCTAAACATAATTTGAATGAATTATTGTTATTACGAGTATATTATTTATAATACGTAAACAATAATAATTTTAAGTTTTGAATATATAATTAATTTGATCCGATGTATATTTTACTGACATTTTTACCGATTACGTCTTGAACTAGATTTGTACTTATACAATTTCCAAAACAGGTCTTCATTTATTTCTATCAAAATTATTTGTTTACTCACTATGTTAGTGTTTTTAGTATTGATAATTCAGTTTACAGATAAAGTTAATGCTAGAATTTAAATCGCATTCGTTTGAATATAAATTTAAGAGACCTTTAAACTTTACATTTATTGGTTAAGTCTGCAACAACTAAAAAATGTTATTTCATTCAAATTATTATTTACTAAATACAGTGAAACCTCCACTAACGGACACCTCCCAATAGTGGATGTTTTTTGGGGAACGGGGACATTTTCAATAAGAAAACCTCCGAATAGCGGACTCTCCGAATAATGTACATTACTTTATTAGGGAATTTTTAAAATAATGGTAAAACCCTAATTATTATTTGAAAATAATACGTATTCACATTCGTATGCACTCTCGTAATAATGTACATAATTATAAAAAGCAGTTGCTGATTTGGATGCTGGAGAATCTAGCGCTATAAATGTTTTGGACACTGTGTATGGGTGACATCTGCTCAAGCCCAAATCAAGCCTGAAACTCTAAAAAAATGCTTCTTGCGATGTGGTTTCAGTTATCAAGTCAATGAACAATTAGGACAAACAATTGATACTGGAGAACAATCCGTAATAGATGGAGAACTTTTAGCTCTCATCACACTGATCGACAGCAGTGTGGAAGTAGAGACATATTTTGAATTAGACAAAATCATTTCCACTCACGACACCAATCTAACGGGTACCGATGGTCCTAATGAGTCCGATGAGCCCGAAAATGAGGAAGAAGATGAGCCTGAAGAAGCAGAAAATTTAAAATATCAAATAACAAGTTTATAGGATGCTTTGTTTACTGTAAAGAACGTAAGTCATTTTATTTCATAAATAGAGGTAAAGAGCAATTCTATTTAAACTTCTGCCGTAACATTAGATAATGATATTACTAATGAGATTGTACAGAGACGGTATAATTATAAACAGACAAAGCTCACCGATTTTTTCAAACAAAAATAATTTAAAAATATGTATATAATTTTGATTTTGATTGTAAAAATATACTTTAAATAATAATATGTAATTTGTAAAAATGTAATAATTTACAATAAATAATAAGTAATAATATTACATATATGTATGTACATATATAGTATATTATTATACAAATACATTTCAAAAATGTATTCCCTCTGAATAACGGACAAAATTTTGGTGACCAAGAGTGTTAGCTATTTAGAGGTTTCACTGTAATAATTAAATATGATATTATATAAGTCATATGTTTTAGTAGGATCAATTTTAAAATATTATTTTACTATTTTACTATATCCTATAAAATTCAAACATTTATCTATGGCATTGCATTATTGTGTAATATTTATGAACCTAAATTTTTGTAGGATACATTTGAAGGTAGCCCATACATTTCGTGAAAAATATTATACAAAGACGTAAAATAGCGTACAGTAAATATGTTGAATAAATGAAAAGTTAATTTTAATATGCGTGTTTTGGGTTCTTAAGTGTATATTAGATGATGTTTATCAAAACTACAATTTTTTTTTTTTTTATTATATAATAACAAATAGAAAAATATTCAGAATACATTATATTTATCATATAATTTATAACAGGTACTATTCAACTACCTATACAATAAAGAAATGTTATAGATAGTAAAATACCAACAATCATCTACTTATATAAATATCCCAAAAAATAATTCCGTGATTAAACATGATTAGTTAAGTATTAGACTTCATGATAGGTACATTGCTAAATAATATTTATTGCTTAAATTTCGATTTAATTTGGATTTATTATGAGCAAATAGGTATTATAAATTACACTTGCTTACTAATAAAAATATATTATATAATAAACATGCATACATTATGATGATTTATTTACATGTAATAACATATATTGTGTATGTTAACTGTAAAAAACCACATTAATTTCAATTGTTTTTTTTTTTAAATTTTATTTTTATACAGTTAAGTTAAGATTTATACATATCTATGTATATAAAATGTATATGCAACTATAAACATTACTTACCAATACCCTTGGGTGTTGTAGTTGTTTTTCTGTTTTCTGAGACTCTCTTTTATTATTTACGAAATGACATTCTACATAATGAAATTCCATATCGTACCTACGTCTACTCGTATACATTAATTTTGCTACATTTCCATGGGCATATTTTATAATCTACCAAAAAGTAAATGAAAGCATAATAATTCTGACAGTTGTAACTTTTTATCAAATTTGATCTTAAATTAAAAATATATGATATAAATTAGAAATTTGAAATTTGAATTTTGAAATATTTCAAAATATCCTTTGGTCTATTAAGATATATTATTTATAAAAAATACTAATAACATGTTTCATATTATATTTAATTAACTTTTATGTAATCATAAATATTAATTCGTATATTTAGTTTATAATTACCTTTTTTTTTTTTTTGTGTGGATGTTAAATTGTCATGCAAAAACAAAAATTATAAACAAGTATGTATCGCTATCTTGTATATTGTCTTGATAATAATATTAATATTTGAAGATCTAGACAGCATATTTTATGTACGTCAATAGATATTATACTTGGATTTGGTTTAATTTATTTATTATAAAGTATCTGGAGATACTAGCGGAAGAAACAAATTATTTAAATAAAACCTTAAGCGTAACAAACATTAAATATAGATGCATTTATTTTGACTCTGTATACAATTTATTTTTCATGTCAACAGTTGAAAAATATAATAGGATCTGCATAATATATTTTAATGGGATTGAATACTTTTGTTTTAATTTTTTATTTTTACTTTAACTAAAAAATTCCTTAAGTACTGTACAAAGTAAAGTACAATGAATATACACAACTTTAAAATATACATTTATTATTAATTGAATCTTAAAGGTTGTTAAATTGTAAATTTAAATATATATATATATATAAACGCTTTTATATTAAATTATAGATATAACAAATACCATATATTTTTATTATTTAGACTTAAAAACTATTTTTATTTTTATTCAATAAATATTATCAACAAAATATATTATGACATAATTATTATATATCATATAATATATAATATAAATATAAAATAATATAATATAATACTACAATATTTATAATATATTATATTCTTGAATAGCAAGACCATTTTATAATTTTGTCAATTTGACTACTTTAAAATCTCTTATAGTCATTCTTAGTAATTTGAATTTAGAAAATATTACAGATGTCACGGATACCAGGTAATTATTCGACAACCGAGTACTCGATATCTTAATTAGGACTCGGGCCTTACTCGATATTCAGTGTAATATTGAAATTTTTACTTGGCCAATACTCGGTACCCGGCTTATAATCAATTTTCTATCCGGAACATCTGTAGTATGTATGTGTACTTAAATGTATGTACAACAGAATATACTGTATTATACTGACAGTAATTTTTAAAATATTGTAGTCTGTAGAATATTCTCAATTCTTTTTTGTTAATATTCAACTACTTTAAATGTATGTAAACATGTACAATTTATATAGGTACTTAAAAGGGTATAATCTGTAGAAAAAAAAAAAAAAACCATATTCGCTACAT
This sequence comes from Sipha maydis, assembly GCA_034509805.1. Taxonomy (NCBI): domain Eukaryota; kingdom Metazoa; phylum Arthropoda; class Insecta; order Hemiptera; family Aphididae; genus Sipha; species Sipha maydis. The sequence goes on from JASXSY010001186.1 coordinate 323,560, forward strand.
TAATAGTTGCGTCTCAGATTCTATAGTATTTTTTTTTCTTCAAAAAACATTTTTCGACTCCGGCTTATATAACATGATGTATAGTGGAGGTAAAAACAACATGGAATCGAAATGAGGTGCAATACGTTCAACAATATATAAACGACGACCGTGATTGAAAGAAACATGGGTAAGCAATTTTGATGCGCGGGTGCAGATTTGTGGCGGTGCTGCTCGCGTTTTCTTCAGTAAATACAGTTGTCATTTGTCGAGAATCGTAAACACAAACCGAAAAAAGGGACGGTGGTGGCGGCAATGGTCTACGTGAAATACGTGCGAAAAAATAAACGACGTTAAATCCCTACGGCCGAGAGACGATTTATTGATGGCCGCGAAACGATACTATTGCTGCGGTTCGTTTATTAAATAATAAACGATACCATTTTTACAGTGTTACGATAACAGCTTAATCCGATGGTACGTGGCGTCGTTTACCGCGCGCGTGGAGGAGACCGCAATGGCGTAGGAGTAGCTTAACTCTACCGCTCCTTACCAACTTCGGAAAATCCATATTTTTTACCACCAATGTTCAATTTAAAAATTATAAATACGCTTAAAGTACTTGTGTGACCCTACTCAGTTTACACTACTGGCGTAGGCATTTTGCTCAATACCATTGCTACGCTACTGGCAGTGTCATTTCTTGCACAAATATCTCCGTCTCATTCTTAATCAGTTTTACATGAGGAATATTCGGTTTTGGTGTGGACTCAACTCTTGGATTTTTATTATCTACGTTTCTGGATAAGAAATGGCGTAGCATATGGACATACGATGTCGAACTTGACCTATGGAATCTATTTAAATAAAAAATAAATTTAAGATATTGTGATTCATAGAAAAAAAAAAACCTTAAGCTGGTTGAATAAAATGTTGGTAAGATCGGGTCTAGTCAGCCTGCTCTGGTCACTTACGTTTGTCTACGTTACTGGAAGATGTATTGTTTCGCGGTATGCTGTTGAGATGAAAATAACGCCGGGGCGACCAACTGGAACGACAACGCTTGTGCTCAGTGAGGGAGGAGAGGATCATCCCATCGACTGCAACATATAAACAAAACACGCGCTCGACAAGGTTATTCTCCTTTTTCACCGTTTCTCGACGACAATGACGGTCGTATAATTTAAAATACGCTAGTGTGTTACGTATATTAATCAAACGACGATGGCGGTGGTATACTTTATACACACATATTTATGTACATCATTACTACACTGTGCATTGTAATATTTAATGCCAGTAGTTCTCAATAAGTGGTGCACGAATCGATGTCAGGTGGTCCAAAATGAATGATGATACCGGATTATGCATGTGAACTGTGTATTTGGTTTTGCATATACAAGTATATATATATAAATTAGTGTACATTTTGAATACATTTTATAACTCAAGATTCACCAAACCGATTTCGATAAAAATTTCAAAGCATATTAAGATTGATATATAGTTAGTTTCTGTGAAGTTTCTACATTGTGCAATACATGGTTTCGGAATTATGGCCTCTTAGGTGCACACCTGGCGATAATAGTAGTAATAATAATAATAATAATAATAATAATAATAATAATAATAATAATAATAATAATAATAATAATAATAATAATAATAACAATAAAAATATTGATAATGTGATAATTTTTAAATGATTGCGTTTTCATTTCTCAAATAATAATAACTCTTTTCGAATAAAGGAGTGTGAAGAATTAAAGGAGTGTGAAGAATTTTGATTAAATATATCGTACAGCTGCACATACCTATGACAATAGCAATAATATATAAATATATGGAATCATAAATATTAATTGGTTTGAGATTAAATGAGATTGATTTTTATTTAAAAAATGCCACGACCAAGACGACAGAATATAGGCCGACGATCACGTAATTATGTCGCCCAACAGTCTCATATGAAATCTCAAAGTGAAGAGGCACAATTACAATAAAATTTTGTTCAATAAGTACGAAATGCACGTCGAAATACACCTGTAGGTCCGTCAAAAAAATCTAACTATAATACATATTGATATGATTGGTATGTAAAATAACATCGGATCAAATTCATAGCGTTATATCAGCTGAGATTTCAAATGAAATTGCTGATTCAAAATTATTTGAAGTTGTCAAGAAGAATATTATATTATATAATATATATATATAAAATTTAATTCTGCGATAGTGAAAGTTTTGCAGCAAACAGCAATTATTTTATTAGATGAATGTACAATGACGCATTAAAAATAACTTGAAGCAATACACCGCACAATGCAAGAGGTACGTGGCAACCACAACATTTTTGGTGGTGCATTGATATTATTGTCAGGTAATTTTAGACAAACACTGCCCGTAATTCTACGCTCAACAACGGTGGATGAGATCAATACGTGCCTAAAGTCTTCTTTCCTGTGGAGATATGTGTGAAAATTGATGCTAAACATAAAAATACGTGTTCAGTTGCACAATGATTAATCTGCAGATCGGTTTTCGAAGCAATTATTAGAAATCAGAAATGGCAAAGTTCGAATCGATCACACAAATGGTTTAATTAGTTTGCCAAACAATCTTTGTACAATTCTCCAATCAAAAGAAGAATTGATTGAACGAGTGTATCCGAATATTGTCCAGAATCACAGGAATCAAAATTAGTTGAGTGAACGCGCAATTCTGGCAGCAAAAAATGTGCATGTCAATGCTATCAATTATCTCATCCAAAAAAATTGCCTGGTGCAGTGACAAATAATCTGCTGATAGCCCATTGAATAAAGATGATGCAATCAACTATCCAGATGAATTTTTGAATTCGTTGGAACCGCCCAGTATACCACCGCATTGCTTGAATTTGAAAGTCGGCTCATAAATTATTTTACTACGAAATTTGAATGCACAAAACTATGCAACAGCACAAGATTAACTGTAAAAGATTGATGCCGAATTTAATCGAAGCCACAATATTGACTGGCCAAGTGAAGGAGAAAGTTGTACTCATCACACGTACTCCTTTGATAACGAAAGACCTGACATTTGAATTCAAACGATTGCAAATCAACATGCGTCTATCATTCGCAATATCCATCAATAAGGCATCAGAACAAATTTGGAGGAGCCATGTTTTTCGCACGGGAAACTATGCGTGACCTGTTCAAGAGTTGGCACTTCAAATTATTTATTTGTGTATGCCCCAAATGGACAAACAAAGAATATTGTTTACCCAAATGTGTTGGATTGATAATAAAGAATTTGGAAAAAATAAATGATTTTCTAGAAAAAATTATATGATTTTTATTGCATTTTTGTTTTGGTGCTGCAAAGCACACAGGGATCGGTTATTAATTATTATAAAACTAACTCCAAATGTACAACCTACGTGCTATTATTTTTGTTTGAAAATGCACGTCGTTTATTTAAGGAATATTGCTCGGGGACGGAAAAAAGAAAGAAGGTAAATAATAAACATCGGATTCAAGAATTGCATTTAGAGAAAGCAACAACTACATACGAGCGAAGCCGGATTATTCAGCTAGTATATATATACACACACATACTTGAAAGAAGATACCTTAATCGTGAAATAAAGCAACACTTTTTACATTATATATTTTTCGAGAACATTTATTTTCGTATTACCTGCTACAAAAATGTACGTCAAAATCTGATCATCCGGTGCATATAAAATGGCTGACAACGATTGAAGTATTACGTACATATATGCTGGATGATGATTTAATAATCCGTTCCGATGAATTCGTACTATGTCATCCCCATAATCGGCACCTATATCGGAATTATATATACGTCCTTCCGACCCGCACCCGTTCTACTCTTTTGGTTCCTTATTGAATATTTATACATATGTATGTTTGTGTGTGTGTGTGTGTTTTCCACCAAAGAAATTGGACCTTGTAAAAAGCTCCTTCTGCGTCCTAAAAGGAAACCATGGTATAGGTTGTCTCGGTAGAGTTTTGACAGTGGGTAGTATACGAAGAACACAGCCACGCAGAAATCCCTTCGGAATCTTAATAATATGTAAGTGAGGCGTAATGGTAGTAGCAATATGTGTAATATTATGTAATAATATGTAATAATTTAATATACAGTCAAACCTCTGTTTAACTAATTTATTTACAGCGAAATACAGTGAAATTGTTTCTACGATACCGTGACATTTGCATTAAATTAACGTTTCTTATAATGAAAATAAGTTTATATTTATTGAAATTTGTTCTATTTCATTATTTATAAACAATATTTGTAATTAGTGTTTTTCAAAGTTATTGGAAAATAAATATCGTAAAAGATACAATCTGCTTTTAACAGTATTGATCGTGACTTTCAAATTTTTAGTATATTGAAAATATATCCAATATTTTTAATTCTTTAAATAAGATTGGGAATATTTAAACAGTCCTTTGACAGTAAAGTAATATAATAAAATTATAAACCATATTTACGTACATATATAAGTGTGCAATACACTTACCAAAATACAATTGTTAATGTGACTTATAATTATTATAACATATTATTACATATCATTTTCAAAAATAGCATTAAATTATAACAAGGTGTTTGCGTAATCATTTGAAGAATTTGTTTTTCGAGGATTCGAAGTTTGTTAATAAATATATGTTTTACTGTGTATTATAACGTATATGAATATTTCATTTCATCCATCAACGAAAACACAACTTACACAATTCTACTGATTCTGCATTGAGGTGGCCTGCAAACGACGACAGTGATTATCGTTGCCCCGCCGTCTTATTATGCGAGACCGCAGCAACATGACGTATTATCGTATAGCTTCACGCGTATTTCGCGTTTGAATAGTTGTGGCTTACGATCTCACTGATAACATAACGTTTTAGTATTAGATCCGTTTCCACGCTTTTCAATCACAGAAACCATGCGGAGCTAAAACATTGCATCTATTGTATAGACGAACAATAATTCAATAATGACCACGATACGACATCAGTGATTTTGATAATACGACAATGCCGGTGGGTAACGAACAACAATAACGCCAGAGATAGATTATATAAGTAGATATAATAAGAAGCATAATAGTTCATACCCAAACTTAGAATTTATAGTCTAATAACGATTGTACACGCGGATACGTAACTCGATGTCTGGGTTTTCGCCCTATTCCGTGGTATCAAACGAATTCCATTAGTTGTGCTTAAAGTCTTCGATACCGATGTTGTTGTATTATATATATTATTCAAGGAAACTAGCCACAAAATGATGAATTATATATTTTTAAGCTGAATGATTTGCATGTGCGTCATATATTCATGTTTCACACACTTAATGTGCCAAATTTGAATTGGGTTCACGCTTGAAAATGTGTCAACAGAGTATACGAGTGTATATGTTTGATATTCAATTTCATCTGATTGTATTTATGAGGTTTGTTAATAACAATTCAACAGGAATGAGATTATCTTTTCATTTTATTTGTTTTTATTGATTTGGCGCGTACTTTAATATGTTATTAAAATAAGTATAAGGTGAAAATAAATAAAGAACATTTAAATTAAGTATTCTTCTTTTTTTTTTTTTTTTGTTGATATATTTATTTTATTTTATGTCGTTGATAAATTGTAAATTTAATTAAAACGATACCTCTTGAATAACAATAATTTAATATCCGTTTCACATCGATACTCCTGTCTGTAATCAAAAGTATGTAATCATATTTCAATTAAAATGGTTTATAATTTACCCAACGTTTTCAAAATATCAAAATATTTCAATTTTTTTATTTATCAATTAATATAGGTATTTAGAATTTGGTTGGTGTTGATTTGTTCATATTTAATGGTTATAAAATTGAAATTTATATATAAATATAAAAAAAAATATATATAACACACATATATATATATATGTGTGTGTGTGTGTGTATGTGTGTGTGTGTGTGTGTGTGTGTGTGTGTGTGTGTGTGTGTGTGTGTGTGTGTTATATTTTTTTTTGAAAAATTTGTAAATAAATATTTTATAATAAAAAAAAAAGCACATGATTGTGTAAATCATTTTGGGGTAAGACCACGTTGGTTTTCTCAATAAACTTTTTTCTCTGTCCTATGTATTTACTAATAAAATCTTATTTGTACAAAATATGTAATGTAATGTATATAATATGATAAAATATAAAAAAGGAACAATAAATAAAATAATAAAACGGAGAAGATACATTTTACAATTTCATATTTATGTTACATTGTTTTCACTTGAAATACGTTGCTTGGTGAAGAGTAAATAATGTATTCGTAAATTTTGTAAATTCTTAATATTTGATTAAATGATAAATGGTTTAGGATTTTTTTTTTTTTTACTCAGTAATAAACTTTTTTCCTAAACAATTTTATTCGTTTTAAAAAACAGAAACTACAGCTTGCAACATCGAATATTTTTGTTTAGATGGCTATTTCATTACTGCAATACTGTATGAATAAAACAAAACATGTTACGTTCAACCTTTGAGGTAGACGCAGAAAAGTATTTATTGTATTTTGTACGTGGAATGTCGTTGAAGTAAGACCGAAATGTTGTTTCAACAACAAATGTAAACGAGGAAGAAATTATAATTTTTTGTTAAGCTTTGCGATACACGGTTCACCAAATACGTGTGGTGCTATAAGATAATGAATATCTTGCTCTTCTAGGGGGATCCATCGAAACGTGAAATTAGAAAATTATGTAAATCTGGTTGCCTTTATTGCTTTTGTTATGTTGGTTTTGGTGTAATACTTGAAAGCTCAATAATTATACCTATGGGCTGCATTTGCATTATTCGTATTACACGACGAGGTAAAAATTATTAGTTGACAATTTTATGATGCAATCCCTAAAAATGATTTAACAACTTTAAAATTCCTTTTACAAAAAAAACGGAAAATTTATGTTCAATATTCAATAAAATATTGTTTTTTTGATAACATACGAGGCAGAATTTCTTCTACATAAAATTGAAAATAATTGTTCCAGTTTTTTCTTTTCGTAAATAATTGTGGTCTACTTGCAAAATAAGAACTTTATTGTTTTCATACATTTATTCATCATATTTGATTAAAAATATAATATTTTTAATTTTATATTGTATTTAAAATTGTTTTATTTAAAAATATTTACTAGATTATTAAGTTTTTAATAATACTATTACTAAAGTTATTATATTAAAAGAATTAATTATAGAAAATTTTGTTTTTAAATATTTACATATAATCAACATACATACCAAAGGATGATTGTGGTGTGATCACTATTGATAATTCTAAGAGTTTATATAAATTAAACATTTTTAAATCAAATTAATAATAATAATTTGAACGGTTTTATAAAAATTAAAATTAAAATTAAAAATTTAAAAATTAACTTTTAGGGAATTATAAAAAGTTATAGTTGAAACGATGGAATATTTTATTGTGTTAGTATAATTTTTATCAAGTCAGTGATTTTGTACTTCAACATTTTAAATAAATTGAATGTAGAAAAATATTTGTATATTAACAAGTTGTAACATAATGAAATGGTTAAATTAAATTCATAAGTCAAAATTATACAATTAAATAATTATAATTATTTCAATGGATCAGAAACGTCAATACGCTCAACTTAATGTTGATATGTATTCGAAAAGAAAATATTATTAGTATTAAAACATATGTGTTCTATTTGGCGTGGTTTTTCATAGTAAGCACGTTTCCGAATTTCCGAGCATCACTACGGTACCATCGAATATGCCAAACTGTGAAACGATTGGCATGTGCGTACAGATGTTATTAAATAACGATTAAACTTATGCAGAAGTCACTCGAAGGACACACAATGAATTACAAATCTCTTAAACAATATTTCATTTTTATCAGCGTGGAAAAAAATTATATTAGGTTTTTGAATAATTATTTGTTATTGGAGTGCTCAGTTTTTGGTATAATATAAATGTCTTATGAATAAAGAAATAGAATAAATAAATAGCATATTGTACTTTTTTTATTTGAATGAAATGTATTCTTAAAGGTATTATTTGGGGTTTATTTTAATGACTCAGATTAAGTGGTTTCTTTAGTACTTGTTTTGACACAATTATTGTCAAACGAAGAAGTCACAAACTAAAAGGGGCGTTAAAAATTATTATAATTTTTGTACTATTGATCTTAACGTTAATTAGATTTTTATCATGACTTTTAATGAGATTCTAGCAAAACTTTCAAGTGTGTACGCCACACAAGCGTGTGCGGAATTTCAAGTCTGACGCAACAAACATTTTACCGAATCCGTAAGCCTCTTAGGATCACCATTATGCATCCACCTTGTTATAATATTTTTATTTAATGCCACGAAAAATATATTTCAACTACAAATTATTGATTGAAAATCGACAGTACGTTTGCTTTATAGTGCCGTTTGCATTTGAGCGTGGTTGAGATTTATTTTCGTATACTTAAGTTTTCGTGTTTCGTGTTAAAACAATTATAAATATTTATTAATATAAATATCATTAATAAATGTTCATATATTTTATTAATGCTTAATATATATAAAAATATTTTGTTTTAGAAATCCAATAGTTTGTCCAACAATAAACAGATCTAATAGTGTAGTCCATTTCAAATGAGCGTTTGGTGTGGAGTTGATATGTAATCACTGCAAACAGTGAGAACTACACTCACGCAATAATTTTGTGTACGAGTTTTCAAATTTACGTTGTTGTGATAATATACCTATATCTATTCATTGTAAAAAAGATATATTTCAATAGAGTTTCAATTCAATATTGCTTTATGTACTTGTTTTGTATTATATTTGCGATGTTCAAACATTGTGCCACGTATAATAATCGTGGTCTCATGTGACTCGTGTAACTGTTTATATAGTCTTATGTAACTGTAGACTTCTAAGTAAAAAAAAATTATAAAACATCATACCAAAAACAAAATATACCTTTCAACAATGTCAATCTATGTTTATATAGGCTATTTTAATTTGTTATCCATAATTGAGTTCTATAAAGAATTTAATAAAAAATAACCAATAAAGAATTTAATGATAATCTAAATAACTGTACGCTGTAAATGTACACGTGATACACGTTGCTTCTTAAATAATATTCAGACTGCCTTACATATAAAGTCGATTGGTTGTGTGTTTCTTTTTTTTTTTTTTTGTCAATAATGTATTCCATTTTATTTTTGAAACCAAAACGTCGGTAACGATTTTTCATAAAAGGAATAATAATCTCTTGCCAAGAAAACAGATTTTCGTGGCAGAGGATATTTATTTCCAAATATTACGTATATATCACCTGCTTTGTGTGAGTTGATGTGGGGGTGTGCGCGTCGAGTCCTCGACCCTCGTGTTTTTGATGCTTGTTCGTTTTTACACTTGACTCCTTAGTAATTTAAATGAATGACGCGGTAGGTTAGCAAAACGTTGACTTCTTACGGTGAACAATAGGTGTGACGATGGTCTCGTTTAATTGTAAATACTTTTACGTTAGACTATACAGATATATATATATATTTAGTTCTATGGAGAGGATCTACCAGGAAAATTGGAAAATTTGAAATAGCTCCTGAAGAAGTGAAAAAATGTAATTGCATAATTTTACTATCGAATCAAAAATCTACATAATATATCTATAGGATTAAAAAATTATGCTTAAAAAAATGTAAGTCAATAAATTAGTAGTTCAATAAGATGAAGTTTCTACGTGTACATATTCCTGAAACGAACGTTCACATGCAGGACTTTACAACGCACATCAAACCGTCAACCGTGTCTGCAGTTGATCGCCGTAATTGATTGTAGTCGGTTTTTTTTTTATAACTTTTATGCTCAAAAATTAAAAATACTGAAATTTACAGGACTAATCGATGTGTTTAATAATAAAACGATTATTTTCTGTTACTATAGCTTACTTATGAGTGATAAAACCAATAAAAAATTTAAAAATAACCATTTCACCCAATTATAAATATCAGATGAGTAGATTGTGCAATGCTATTCAAAGAAGATAAATATTAAAAATAAAATCGAAATAAATCGGTTATGTAATAGATTTTTAAAATTTATTGATATACAAATTGATAAAAGAGGTCTATTGATATACATTAGTTCATCTAATCATCGCTAAATAATGTATTTTATTAAATGTACAATCTTGATAGGAGTTTTCTTATAAGTAACTATGGGTATGAAAGAATTAATGCTGGTGTTATCTGATAACCCTACTCTAATTACAAATTGAAGGATTTTATTCAACTAATTTACTATAGTTAAATATTCGTAAATATATTTATTGGAGCATCGCAGAGTATACATTAGCTACCCTTTTTTTCCCGTGCCATATATTGGTCTACCTCGATTTTATGCTGGCATCAATTATATAGATTAATATAATTTTAAAATATATATTATACAATTCTGAAATAACCCATATCAATTGCCTTTGCTATACAATTATAAATGGTGGTAGTGGCCTGATGGTGGAAAATTGTAGTTTGATAGAAAATTTGGCAGTCCTATTTTAAAATTGAAATGAAAACTGAAGTTTAGCTGTAGAGTAAATATCTTGGATATTTTCTCTTCAAGCGATGGGGAAGACTATAAGAGATAGTTATTAACAAAAATGAGTTAATATGATTTTGAATATTCCCATGGAATTGTATACATACGTTAGAAGCTAAAGCAGATATTATTTGCTTTCTAGAACCACAATATAAAGTGAGGTTACATAAATACTATACTTACGGAACCGTCTTACAAACATATATTTAAAAATATGATATTATTAAACTTTAGACTATTAATGGTACACAATGTAGATTACGTTTACAATTATATTTTTTCATTCCTGTTTTATATTCGCCATTTTCTTGGAAGTCTCTATATATATATATATATATATATATATATATATATATATATGTGTGTGTGTGTGTGTATCATCTTCACTTACTATAGACGCTACATGAGATTTCATGCTATTCCGTCGACAACTGCCCTCGACGACAACAACGACACTGATGGATAGTTGAGAGCAAACGAATAGCCAACGATTACGATAATAAATCTGTGCGCATCCATATAATATATGTATATATACGGCGCGAAGGCTGGCAAACGATTACGTTTGTGTGTGCGGTTGAGGTAAACGAGAGATTTTGGCTGCAGAAAAATCTGTTATTTGGTAATGTCCAAGTTTATCATTTGCGTTTAACGTCTCTTGTATAGTTTTCTTTTTATTCGTATTGTTTTTCCGTTCTTTCGTTTATCTCTCTCTCTCTCTCTGTCATTGTTACACTCTTACGTTCTTTTTCGTTTCCTCTTCTCAACCCGATTCGATTTCCCGGTAAAAATCAGCTGTCTACGTCGTCTTATCCATTGATCAAACCGACATTCACGAAAATATAAATGTACATCAATAATCGATTTAATTAAATTTATTAATACTTTTTTTTCGTTAATCGTTGATAATTATATAACCAATATATCCTAACCTCATATTTTCTATGATACCAAGAACATCGAAGACCATTGCTTCGGGAGGTTCTTTTTCTCAGGAATCAACTACTTACATACGCATATAATGCGCGCAACATCGCACATACATGACTGTTTAGCATCCCCATCCATGAATCGGTACACCCAACTTATTTTAAATTAAATATATATAAAAAACATCGTTTAAAGACAACTAATTTAGCGTTTTTAAAAATAAATGACGAATTGGTTATACTTATGGGCTAATGGCCATGTCAAAATAATATACAGTCATGAAATATGTAATAATCCCGAGAAATGGCGATTGGTTTCGCACCATTACACCATATAGCGATCTCTGTATTAGTTTTGTCAATTTGGTTAGTTTATAAATAATACACCTCGATTTTCTTTAACGTCGTCATTTTCGGGGTTTTTTCGTTTCTAAATAAAAATATTATACATCAAATTACCTTGGGGTAAATCATTTTAGCCCTCCCAAGTGTTAAACTTTATGTGATCCTATAAACTCATCCATTTGATTGTTCGGAAAAACGGGTTTACGCATAACGAAAATATAATAATAGTGTAATATCGTACGAGCGAAGAGCCGTGAAAAATAAAACTAAGGTAAAATCCGTGAATGCCGATATTTCGCGTGTTTATATCCGACAATTTCGTAAATTCGCAGTTAGTCACGTAGATTACACGAAGGGTCACGAGACTATTTGTTTTGGCCTTATATTTTTTTCTTCGTCCTTTTTCCACCGTCCAAAAGCAATCATTATCATCGTCATTATCATTCGTCACCACTCACCTGCACTCTTCGCCGTATCACTGATGTCGTCGCGTTCACGACGGGCTATGCTTCACGTGCGCACAGAAAGACGACGAGCAATATATCTCAGGACGTTAACCGTTTTTTATCCAAACTTTTGCACAACCACCTACGAACAGGTACAGTAATATATTCCTCGAGTAGCTATTCGAAACTACTTATAATACCAACCACATTTGACACAAGCGCATTTATGCGTTTTATTAAATGATTCGTAGTACAATCGAAATGTTTGAAAATTGGGCGATAAAACTAAACTCCAGACGGTATAAATTTCTAATCTTTGTGCATGGAGGAGAGGGTGTATAATGTCAGTCGATGCTTTTCGTTACGACTGCCATTTCCCCTCCCTTCTAGCAAAGTGTTGCTTAAATGTTTTCGCCAACAATAAAAAATAAATAAATAATATTCAAGTGAATACGTTTTTTGGATTCCTATTCGGTTATCCGTAACGTAGCGACGTAGAATTTATTTACTATAGAGGAGTACGGTATTTCTTGTGTTTAAACTACATGATTTTTTTGTCAATACAGTATTTAAAATTACAATGCGCGGAAAAATGATAATAATATCACAACACCTAAGAACGGCCGTTCTCATCTTTCGTAAGTATCTACCAATGGCGTTTCAATTATTATAAAATCCGAAAGAAAAAATCAAATTGAATATTAAAATAAGTTTTCAACAAGTATAAGTTTGATCCTTAAATATCGTTATTTTTCTAATAATACGATATAATAGCATCTCGAGATGATAGTTTATATTTATTGCAGCAATATTATTCTTTTAATATTGTTTTAACCCTTTTTCTTTTTTTTTCGTGGTATTAAAAATAAAAATAATAGCAATAAAAATACGGCCGACGCTTAAGCCTGAGACCTTTTGACTATGTGCGTATCGCGGCCGTCCAATGCATGCCGCTATTATTCGATAAAGAAAAAAAATGTAATAATTAATAATTTAATAATTAATAAATAGTGTTAAACGGTTCGTTCGTTCGCAAATGATTAAATTTGTCCGTCATTCACAATGGATACGAGAAACGTTTAACTGTATCTTCCCCTACACCATCTTCGTATTTATAATGACCGAACGTATGTAGGTAATACGTTCTCATCTGCGGGTCAAGGGATTTGAAAATTTGAAAAATCCCGGCATCGGTGATTTCGACTGGAACGGCTACGTCACGGTTCTCAACGTTATCGAGGGAACGGTATTGTTGCTTCGTTCCTAAACATTAATCTAATATAGGCTTTGGAACTGACAGTTAAAATCATTATTGTTACAAACTATGATTATAGTGATATAATGTATATATATATAATATAACTACGATATGACGTGTGCAGCGGTTTCGGGGTTACACACGCCTCGCGTACTGTTTCATCAAAACAATAACGCCGTGATCCCTGGCTGCAGCCGGCACGTGATGAGAACCCAGTTAGCAGTTGTATAATTTCGTTACCATAGTATGTATTTCAACGCTACCAGATGTGTGTGTGTGTGTGTGTGTGTGTGTGTGCACAAATAGATATGTTGAAAACACTGAATTTATAGTAGAAGTGCGTTGGAGATTGCTTTGCGGTGCAATAACTACTATGTTTATAATAACCGATAAAACCGAATTAAATTAAATTAATCGCTAATAGTTACAATAATAATAATATTGTGTCATGATGACATAAGATTCTATTGCAAATCTAAAATTACCGAATACTTTCTAAGCCTATAACGTTCATGTTTTGTGTAAGTTTTGTAATACAATTTACAAACAAAAACCCATGTTTGGAAAACGGTATTTCCACACTGCTATAAATTTTCCCTGGATGGTCAGTCCACCCCTTCCAATAATTTATTAATAGTTAGTTAACCAATTCAAACAAATCACATTCGCAGGAGATCAAATCTTATTTATTTATTGTTTAATTTTTTTTATTTATTAATTAACACCAGCAAGGGATAAAAGTACAGTGGTTTAATCTTATTTTATAATAATTGTATATGATAACAAACATACAGGTAACAAAATACAATTATTTAAATATACATAACTTTAATTTATACAAAGGATTAAAATTATTAATACTTCGTACAATTTCGAAATACTAAAAAACATTTTTCACCTACTTATTATTTACCTATCTGTGTGTATCTAATACCCACGCATATGACAGAAACGAATACGTTCGAGTTTCCCATAAATCATCTCATTTACATGTCCCACGGTAATATTATTCTTTACTTTAAAAAAATTATGAGCGAACAGAAAGGAATGTATTGATTTTACAATGATGCTTTTTGGTTTTTTTTTTTTTTTACTTATTTTATATGAACACTTTTCGGATTCTTAATGTATATCAAAAAGTTTTATGCAAAACTTTTTGAAGAGGAAATTGGACATAATGTATGGTGCTTGATACTACTTCACAAAAGTCGTTTTCGAATTCTTTGGAGTAGTTTCCATGAGCGCAAGGATACACAAACGAAAAATTATGACTTTAAACTAGTGTGATTTTTACATAATGTTTTGTGTAATTTTTTTATTTTACTATTTTATATTTATATTTATGTGGTATACTTTTTAACTATAGGTGTCTGACAGTAAAAAATTATTCTTAACCTCCAAACTAAATGATATAGAAAAATAATAAAATATTAATTTTTAAACAGACAATTTCTTTTAAAAATTATACTACTTATTAATTATGTACTGAAATTAGGATTACCTATTCTACTTTTTTTTCCTGACGACCGATTTGATTAATTATTGCAAAAATATCGTAAACATAAAAATATTACAATTATAACATATAACAAACGTATTACATGATAATAATTTGCTTGATTTTAATGAATAATTAGATATTGTCCACCTTGACGTTCAAATAATTTGAGCAACAAAACAGTAGTACAACTAAAATGTAATCTAGTACAGGCCTGCCCAACTCTTTTCAACTTGCGGATCATATTCTAAATTTATATTTATACTGAAATTCGCATATACCGGTTCATTTTAATAAAATATACATTAGATATATTCAGGTATGCTCGCAAATGAAACTTGGGGAGAGGAGGTTCAAAAAAATTAGAAGTAAACATTAGCAATTAAAAGACTTACCACTGCATCTTCCATTTGCCCAAAAAACAACTAATTTTGTTAACAAGATGAAAAATCCCAGGGGAGGGGCTATAGCACCCACTACACCCTTCCGGGTATCCCTGGATATATTATTTTATATTGTTATCTTATGTCACTAATTGGATTTATGACTCTAATTGAGTGTGTTTAAAGTACTAAATGATAATATGATAGTTGCTAGTTTGATGATTTTATATAAATAAAAGAAATATCAGTTCGTATACTTGCACTATGTGGTCTACTTATATTTTCGAACATACGTATTCCCGCATGAATAACGCAAAATGTTCAGAAAAAACTTGATTGAATGATAATAACACTTACATAGCTTTAAATTGTCATTACACATTTTATACCAAATATTAAAAGATTGATTTAAAAAAAACAAGCCTACATTTTACACTAGCTTATTTATATTATATATTCTAAAATCTATTATGTATAATATTAATTTTTATTAATACGAGTATATATAATTATTAAAAAAATAGAATTTAACATTATTTTTAAAATTATAATTTTTATTTTGTTTTTATTAATAACTAAAGAAATTTCTAATTTTATAAAATAGGCACGTACCGGTTAAAATATATCTGCGGGTTGGGCACGTCTGGTATAAAATTAATACTATGGTTAAATATTATTGAAAAATTGTATTCATGTATTTATTTGGCATCGGATGCACTTTAGGTGTTCTAAATTGAATATTGTGAAATTTTTTATCTTTTATTATATTCTTTCGTTTAACATACTCCACGGTTTTCATAGGAAAACATCATGTCCTGTACTTGCAAAACGAGCGAAGCGTTCGCTCGTTAAATCG